>JAGDYQ010000091.1:2914885-3133167 GCA_021962125.1 Bulinus truncatus | reverse complement strand
TAAATGAAGATGTTTGACGGCCACACGAGCTTAGTGGGCACACTTCAATGTGGCTATTGAATTACTATAGTATATACATGTAGTTTGGTATAAATAAACAAAAAAGGTGTGAAGGGGTCAAATTCCTACTGCACTTTGATATATCACCTCTGTCCCAACAAACCACAAAACGTGCCTGTTAAGTCAAGTTAAGATTCTAGTACTAGTTGCTAATGCCTTTAATTTTCGATTTTTAAAGACAATTTGCTTTTAAAATTCAATCAACTATTTTTTATTTCAAAGCAAATAATATAATGATTGAAAACTCATCTTTACCAATAGACATTAACTTTAACTGAAATCAAAAGTGCATAATTTTTACTTTAAATAACTCGCTAATGCAAAAACTGGTCATCTAAATACGTATTACCGGAAGTAACAACTCGACAGTTGTCAAGATTGTCGTGTACATTTTATAAGGCTAAGTTGGTAAAAAATCTTTTTCATAATTATTTTGCTGAGCGACATTATCATTTGGAGTATATTAACTGATAAAAATAATAATTCATTTAACTTAAATAAATGCAGGCTGATTTACTTTAAACTAGCCTAATCGCTGAATAAAGAATGTCCTTATTTATAAATTATTTTAATGATTGTTAAATAATGATTTCAAGATAATGAATTCATAAATATTAAAAATTATCTTTAATTTCATTGCTTCTCATAGAATACACAGTTAACAAACATAAAAATGACATCAATAGCGGAACAACCATGCTATACTCTAATCAACGTACCTATGGATGCAGAACCTCTTTCGGAGATGCAACTTAAGCAGGACTTAGGTAACTGATAATAGAGTTTATCTATTAGTTACTATAACTATCTTTTTGAGTTTCTTGAGCAAAAAAAGAATAATTTTAAAATAAAACACTCATTAACTTTAACTGTTTTTCAATTTTAGAAATTTCCAATCCGTGTATGATGCTGTTTTGTTATTGTTGGGTCAAATTATATGATCATACATATGTAAATGACCATCATTTTTCTAAAGTTAACTCTTCATCACTGGGAGCAAATTATAATTCTGAACATTTTTTCAATGCTTTATTCCTTTCTTACACAGAAAAGGGAGATGCTGCCACCAAGACCGAAGCTCTGAAGAAAGTCATCCAGATGATTCTCAATGGAGAAAAAATGCCTTCACTATTGATGACAATCATACGATTTGTGATGCCCATGCAAGATCACCTATTAAAGAAACTTTTGCTGGTTTTCTGGGAAGTTGTTCCCAAATATACTCCTGATGGAAAGTTGTTGCAAGAGTTTATTTTGGTCTGTGATGCCTACAGGAAGGTGATTTTCCTGCCGTTTCCTACTCAGATATATTATCTTAGTTGACCTGATTCATCTATTTTTTATATGGCAAAATAAAAATCCTAATGTATTTTTCAGGATCTTCAACATCCTAATGAGTTTATCAGAGGATCGACACTTCGATTTCTCTGTAAACTTAAGGAACCAGAACTCCTTGAGCCGCTCATGCCTGCAATCAGGCAATGTTTAGAGCACAGACATTCATATGTGAGACGAAATGCTGTGCTGGCAATTTATACTATTTTCAGGTTTGTATGTTACTATATGTTTTGTTTTCTTGCTAAATGCTTTCACAAATCAATGCTTAAAGTCTAGTTGTTGGGTTTTTTTTTCTTTGTAAAGAATTTATCAATTTGATTACTTTTAGAAATTTTGAGTCACTCATACCTGATGCTCCAGAACTCATTCATAACTTTCTTGAAGGAGAGCAAGATATGTCATGTAAACGAAATGCATTTATGATGCTGATACATGCTGATCAGGTATTGTTTGTTTTATTTAGAAATCTATTGTTTGAGGTATATTCTGTATTTTTAAAAAAACAGGCTTTTAAGTCATTCACAATGGTCACAGTATACAGTTTTATTGATTATAACTATAAAAAAATTTCCAGGAGAGAGCATTGAACTACCTCAGTAGCTGTATTGATCAAGTGACTTCATTTGGAGATATCCTTCAACTTGTTATTGTGGAGCTGATTTATAAGGTAGGCTGCATTTTCTGACTTTTTTTTTTTTTGCTTCCTTTTTTTTTTGTATTTATTGCTGTTTTTTTGTTATTCTGAGCTACCTCTCTATCACACCATTCTGATTTTTTCCAATCAGGTTTGCCATGCCAACCCAGGAGAGAGAGCTAGATTTATTCGTTGCATTTATAACCTTCTGAACTCATCTAGTCCTGCTGTCAGATATGAAGCTGCAGGTACTTTGGTCACTTTGTCTAGTGCCCCCACCGCCATCAAGGTATAATGCTTCAGTGTTATTAATAATTTTAAATTTTTTTAACACAAGAGCTTTCAATTATCAGCTATTACGTTTCATATGAGTGCATATTTCTCTGATTTTTCTACATATAAAAAAAAATGCACAAAATGTATTAGTGGATTTAAATGATTTTTATTCCAGATAAGACTTTAATTATAAGATATATTTCTGCTCTTGGTTTTAATCAAGGAAAATTAATTGCACACCACTACATTTTCTATATATTTCAGTAAATTGAGTATTATTAAGTTTTGTTATGTTGTTTCTTTTTTATTTTTTTTAAATATGGTCATCTTGTGCTTTCAACCTTGATATTATAGCACCATAGAGGTTTATGCAAATATTTTTGTTATAAAAGGCCTACCATTAGAGAAAGGCATGAAGTGGTTCTCGAGCTGGGACAATGGGGTGAACAGAAGGAATGTCCATAAGTTTCTGGAGCGGCCGTCCAAAACTGACCCGTGGTGGAGGAAACCGTGGATCATTTGCTTTTCGAGTGCCCCGGACTGGCGGACCACAGGGTGGACCAGTCCAGAAGCTTGCTGGCCATCGGGCTCTATGGCAGTCTCCAGATGTTGAGAGACACAGCAAGTCTCAGCCCGCAGTTACACTGAGAGAGTTCAAAGAGAGAGAGAGAGAGAAAGGCATCTAACAAAGGCATTTTGGATTAATTTTCCAGACTGCATTGCTTATATAAATAACTTATTTCAAACGATGTTTTTCAGGCTGCTGCATCATGTTACATTGAGCTGATTGTTAAAGAAAGTGACAACAATGTCAAACTTATTGTGCTGGATCGACTCATTGCTCTTAAAGAAGTTCCAGCTCATGAAAAAGTTTTGCAGGTAACAGTTCAAATGCTTAAGAAGCTTGTAGTATTTTATGTTGTTTAGCCATTTTTTTTTATGTTTGACATTTCCTGCTTATCATTGTTACTAATAATGTTTGACATTGATGAAACATTTTAGGAATTGGTTATGGATATTTTGCGAGTGTTGAGCTCTCCAGATCAAGAAGTCCGTAAGAAAACCCTCAGCTTGGCTCTAGACCTGGTAACATCTCGCAATATTGAGGAGGTGAGCCTTTGAAGTTTTTGTGTGAATCCATTAACCATTGCCCTTTCTTTATTTCTTTATGTGTGATTTTACATTGATAATGAAAACCCATGGCAATCAGTCTAATTGCAGTATATTTTTTCACTCAGATGGTTCTTGTGTTGAAAAAAGAAGTGGTGAAGACCAACAATGTAGAACATGAAGACACTGGAAAATACAGGCAATTACTTGTTCGAACCTTGCACCAGTGCAGTGTCAAGTTCCCGGATGTTGCCTCAACTATTATTCCTGTTGTAAGTTTCTTTGCCATTGTCTCAGTTTAGTAAACAATAACAGAACAGAAAGTCATAATCATAATGAAAGAAAATATCTGCATGCGATTGTTAACTAACTTTTTATATTATTTTTTACATATCATCTTCAATTCTTTCTGTTTCTTTCTTTGCCAGTTGATGGAATTTTTGGGTGACAGCAATGAACTAGCTGCAGCTGATGTGCTGGTGTTTGTTCGTGAGGCAGTTCAGCGCTTTGATCAACTGAGACCTTTGGTCATTAGCAAACTCTTGGATGTGTTTAATACAATAAAAGCCATGAAGTGAGTAGTAATGTTTGGATCCTTGTCACTTTTTATGCAGCCTTTACTTCTTTGTAAATTTTCCTCTTATACTGTGAAATGTCATAATTAGGAACTCTAGTGTAATGAATCATTCAGTATTGTGAATTTTTTTTCGTATCCCAGGCATTAGTATGTTTAAAATCGTCTCTGTAATAAAATTTCATGCTTTCACTGCTGCGTTAAAATAAAGCCTTTGTCAATGTTTCCCAAATTTAGCTTGAGATCAGCATTATACTTGTTACAAATAATAGCAGGAAAAATGTGGGGAGAACTTTCATGCAAGAAATCACACTATTGGCCAGCCAAGAGTTTAAAAATTGACTATCAACCAATGAGCGTAACTGTTAAGAACAGTTTAAACAAGGCGAAAATTTCACTAAACCAGACAGGGAGTCAATTTAAGTTCAGCCTTGGCAGTGTGGATGATAGGTTGCTTACAGGGTGGATGTATATTTAGGGCAGCTGATTAATTGCAATTAATGCGTTAAAAAATAGTGTGATCAAAATCTTAAATACATAACCTAAATAAGTAAATTTTGACACAAAAACAATAATTTCAGCATTAACAGAAATTGATCTGAACAACTAAGAAAGAAAACGTGACAGCAGGAACTTGAAATCATAGCAGCTGAATTACCTTGAAAACAATAGATTGTCATTTCCATATTCTATTTTCTGACCCTGAATTAAACAGTTTTATACTGATGCTTTGAAACAGGTGTAATGCGATAGAACTTCATGTTAATTATTTTTGGGACAGAGATGGGTGGTGTTTCATATGTAAATCCTGATCTTAGATTGGGGGAGGGGGGTTGGTTGTGAGGTTGTCAAAATGTGATCGTTTGGGGTGGGGTGTAAAGTATTAAAAAATTATTACATAGTAAGTGAACATCATCTTTTTGGCTATCTGTTATTTTTAAGAAGAAAAAACCATTAATTGAACTCACTCGTGATTAAACTGGTCTAAATTAAAAATTTAATATACATACATGTATATGTTATGCCTAATGCAGCTGTAACATTTCAGTTTAACAAATAAATTACTAGTTCCCATAGTTATAGTGCCATTTCACTCTTTTACCTGTGAGGCGTTTTTGTAATATCAGTTTTATCCACTTCCCAGAATTCATCGTGCTGCTCTATGGATCCTTGGAGAATATTGCAGTTCCTCTGATGATATTCAGAGTGTTATGACTCTAATTCGGCAATCTCTTGGAGAGGTAAATACAGTCCTTGAGGTTGTCTTCATTTCTTTTTTCTCCACCTAACTGTTGTAGCTTAGAATTAATTAAAAGTAACTTACATCTGAATAAATATTAAGCAAACTTTCTTGACGGCGGCCATGTTAATATTTTTTGTCTGCTCGTGACTGCTATTGTTCAGACTTTTTCCTGCAAATTAAGTCTTCCCTATTACCTGAAATTTTTTTTAATATTTTATTTTATTACATTTTCATGAAAAACATGTTTTCTCCTTTTTTCTATTTTCATACTTTCTGTGTATATATCTACAGATTCCAATTGTAGAAGATGAGATGAAGAAAGCCGCAGGAGAAGTCAAAGAAGATGGTAAGATGACATGACTTCTTGATTTTAAAGTAATTATTACTGTCATGTTAAAAAGATGCCATTAAATTTTTATATATATTGTGAAGGTAATAGGCCATATTTTACACTGTATATTTGGCACTGTACACTTGAACTCCTGAGAATGAATACAAGTGTAATTTCACGATATCAAAGTTTATTTACAGGTATATACATAAATAGCTATCTCACACATCCATCAGGATATTAATTTATGACCACTACATATAGTACTTATGGGACGGATGGCAGAGTGGTGTAGATACTCGACTGTCAACCTGAGAGTCCTGGGTTCGAACCTCGGTGAGGCCCAAAGAATTTTTCCTGGTTGTTATTTTTGGTAAACCCTCCCCCCCCACTCCCCCCCCCTCTCTATAGGTAACTTAACTTAAATTAGGGAAGGAAGTTGGGGCGGGGAACTGAGCCAACCCACCCCCCCCCCCCATTTTCAGAAAATATTAAAAAAAAAAATTCATCCTCCCCTTTTGCCCCGATGGCCCGTTAGGGCTAAGAAGGGAACTTTTTTTTTACTTTACATATAGTACTAATATTATAACTGTGAAACTAAACTCTTAACTAAGAGTTATGGTAACTTCACTCCAACAACTAAAATGTTACATGGGGTTAAATACATTCTAACTGACCTATAAATCTAGGTGGTCCAAAATCTTAGCGAACAACAACTGGGGACTACATCTTGTTGCTCTAGGGCGTATGGTGTCTTCCCATCTATGGCATTATCTTGTCTGTGTGATCATCTGGTTACAAAGAATCTAAGAGTATTTCTGTTCTCTCATCAACAAACGTATAGCCCAGTGCGGCATGAAATTTTTTATTTTTATTCCGTATTACTTGAATGTCATGATTACCTTCAACTAATTACGTATATTGCATTTTCAATTTCTTTTTTTTCTTATCCTCTTTCTAGAGCTACAAACTGGGGGCACTGTTCAAAGACTAGTCACAGCTGACGGCACTTATGCTACACAGAGTGCATTTAGTACTAGAACAACTACCAAAAAGGAGGAAATGTATGAACCTTGTTATAAATTACTCTGGTAGTGCAAAAAAATAACAAAAATTTAATTTTCTTTTAGAAATCTCAATTTTTATGAAAATTTACAGATTTTCCTTCTTTTTTTAATTTATTTATAACAGACCACCATTGCGTAAAGACATGCTGGAAGGAGACTTCTTCATTGGTGCAGCATTGGCCACTACTTTGACTAAATTGGCACTAAAGTTCATTAACATAACCCAGGACAAGAAAAGACAGAACGTAAGAAAATCATACTTAGTGGCTTTACATTGAACCCTTTAATTAATTCAACCGCATTAGTGTTTTTCAGTAATTTATTTTTCTGTTTCCTCTTTACAGGCTTTCGTTGCTGAAGCGATGTTGATAATGGCAACCATCATCCATCTTGGCAAATCAGGATTGCCAGCTAAGGTAAGGTTCACTGTAATAAAGTACTCATCCACAACCAAAAAATAAATTTGCCATCATTTATGCTAAATCAGAAATTCTAATATTAGCCTGAAATTTTTAAAAAATAATTTCAGTACATTTTTTTTTTAAATAGCTTTATAATATTTTTTTTTTCTCAGCCTATTACTGATGATGATGTAGACAGGATAGCAGTGTGCCTGAGAGTCTTGGCAGAGAGGTCAGACCTGATGTCAGAGATATTCAACAATGCCTGCAGGGGCTCTCTGTCACTAATGTTGGCTGCGAAGATTGAAGAGGAGAAACAGATCCAGGCGGTAATAAATTAGAAAAGAAAAAAACCCGTTGTCGCCTTTAAATCGAGAACTCTGTTATGCTTGGAGCTAAAATTTGAATGTGAAAAAAATCAAATTTTTTTTTTTAACCTCTGCCCGTCTAATTTTATTTGCAGGCTGCTGAGCGTAAAGTTGTTAAAGTTCATGCAGATGACCCAATTTCTTTTGCCCAATTGGTGAACAGAAGTGACCAGGGAGCAGGAGAGGTATATTTTTTGAAGAATATTTAATTTCATCTTTTGGTTGTATTATACTAATGATTGTCTCAGTAAGATTGTTTTCTATTTTTTTTAAACCCATGTGAATCTATTTATCAATGAACTACATATGTAACTCTATTTATCAATAAGCTACGTATGTAACTCTATTTATCAATAAGCTACGTATGTAACTTTATTGATCTATGAACTACGTATGCAACTGTATTTATCAATGAACTGTGTTCTGACAGAATTTGTTTGAGCTAACACTGTCTCAGGCTCTGGGAATGAATGCAAAGAAAGACTCCGACCCACTTGGTTCTTCCAAATTGAACAAGGTCAGGGTCGCTTTTGATTATTACAATACCATTTTCACCTGAACATTCTATGTAAAATTATTTCAAAATGTGCCCCATTCGTTGAAGATAATTATTTTATTATTTTCTGCTTACCTGCAGGTGTCTCAACTGACAGGTTTCTCTGACCCTGTCTATGCCGAGGCTTACGTCAATGTCAATCAGTATGACATCGTCTTAGACGTTCTTATTGTGAACCAGACTGCTGATTGCCTACAGAATCTCACCCTAGAACTGGCCACTCTCGGTAAGGGTTTGTTTGTGAATTATGTAGCCAGTGCTATGTGATAGCATCATTTATCACTTTATCCATCTAATGATAACCATTTTTTATTATGATACCTTCTGGTAGAAAAAAATGTATTATTACTCTGAAACTTTTTTTTTCACTGCAGATTTGTAACAAAAAACAAATTTTATCATATTTTATATCGCAGGTGATTTGAAACTAGTTGAAAAGCCTCAACCTCTGACCTTGGCCCCTCATGATTACTGCAACATTAAAGCAAACGTGAAAGTGACATCTACAGAAAATGGCATTATTTTTGGAAACATAGGTTAATAAATTAAAAACAAACTATTACATAAACCACTCAGAAACAGTTGAAAGTTTATCAAATTTAAATAGCAGAATATTTCTAAAGGCTGCATAGCAGAATATTTCTAAAAGCTGCATAGCAGAATATTTCTAAAGACTGCGTAGCAGAAACAGGCTGCGTAGCAGAATATTTTTTGTTATAGGCTGTATAGCAGAATATTTTTTGTTATAGGCTGTATAGCAGAATATTTAATGTCATGTGCTATACATGTATAACCATTTTTTTTAAATCTGGGTAACGACCATTTCAGCAGCTGTGTATATAGAGTTGTTTTTTTTTTAGTTTATGATGTGACTGGTGCTACAAGTGATCGCAACGTTGTCGTCCTGAATGACATCCACATTGACATTATGGACTACATTGTGCCGGCCTCTTGTACAGACACAGAGTTCAGGCAGATGTGGGCTGAGTTTGAGTGGGAGAACAAAGTAACTGTGAACACCAACATCTTAGACTTGAAGGAGTTCCTCGAGCATGTGATGGCTTGCACCAACATGAAATGCTTAACTCCAGAGAAGGTGAGCTCTGCAACTTGACTTGTTTATAACCATGGCCTCATTAAATGGGGCTTGAAAACAAGTTAATTTAGAAGTGCAGTGATATGTTTAAGCAAAAATTACTTAACTTGCAGCAGATTTTCTTAATCTTTAATGTTTCTAGACTATGGTGGGTCTTATTGTTATTGTTGCACAGAATAAGTTGTCATTACGCACACAGCTATTCTTGTTTCAGTATTCAAATTTACCATTCACCAGTGTGTCCCACTTCTGGAGCTTGTGATTTACAGTATTAAAATCTTACAGCATTCAAATTACCAGTAATTAAAGAATTACATATTGCTTGGATCTGAAGATGGGCTGAGTGTGGCTAGTGATCCATTATTGCACCTATTCACCTCACTTTATGATCTTTGCTATTACTGTTCACATGTGAAATGCTTGATTCCAGATTTGATTTTTAATGTTTTAATTATTATCTTACCTCTGAAAGAAGCTGCAGCCTTTTTAATTTTTGGTTTACTCAATGTAAAAAAAAATGTCTAAAAGTTTCCTAATTTAAGCCGTTCAGCCATAAACTTTTCTGAGCATAGTGCAGTGTACATATCATCAAAATCTTGTTCCATATATTTTGAATAGATTTTTTTTAGAGTGAATTTGCAGCTTAGAAAGTTCTTTTAACAATTTCGAATAGCGACATTTTTTAATTTGTGCTTTTTCAATTTCATGACTCCAGTTCTTCTCTTGACCGACCTTCGTCAACACTTTTTATATGTGGCTCTATCTGTCTTAAGATATTTTACTTTTAGTTTATCTTGTGACACCTAGATTGAAGGGATGGATTTTATGGAACAAAATATCGTAAAGGAAGATTTCTGAACCATTTGTATTGTAATGGGACATTTTATTTCTTATCATTAAAATTTGTGTTGGAAGTAAAATAAATTATGAACCAATGAACTTGGAATTTTTAGTGTTCATTATTGGTTCAGCATGGATGTTTTGACACAGGACCACATGCCACCAACAACAAACACTACACACCACCATGTAGGTAAAATACAACACTATTACAGATTTGTTTATTACTTTGTACACTTTTGACAGTTTTGTTCCTTCTGTTACAAAGACATTATTTTTATTCATTAGCAGTCAACATGTGTTATCTGGCACATTGAGTTGTCTGGCCTATTAGCAGCCAACATGTGCTATCTGGCACATTGAGTTGTCTGGCCTATTATAATATTTGCTTTTTCAAAAAAAAATTAAGGAATAGTAGGTATTAGTGACCAATGTGTGTAACCATTTCATTTATAGGTAGATGACTCCGATTTCAATCCACGTTTGTTAATCAGATCACAGGTGACTAATTGCATATGAAGACATTTTATTTTTAAATCGTCCCCCCTCCTGTTAAACTTCATGCTTGATAAGTTTATAATTTTCATTGCACCCACTTAGTAGACAAAAATAATTTTTGTTGTTAATATTAACTCCAGCATGTTTTTTTATTCTTAAATTACCCAAAACTCCCAGTAGTTTGTTAAAGGTTTATTTAACATCTTGTTTTGTATCATTTCTTTGTTGGTCTGGTTGCATTCTGATGTATGAACCAAGTTACTCTAGCAGCATTTTATTTTCATTTTTTTTATAATAATATTTAAAAAGTCCGTGTAGAAATTCAGGTCATTGAAAGAATTTTTATTTTATGCTGTTTTAGCTGCATTTTGTTAATCCTTTTTATTTCATATTTTGATTAATAAATTATGTATCTTGATTTATGATTATTAACTGCCAATTTAATCTCAAAACAGATTTCTATTTCATATCCATTGTTCTATCTCACAGTTTAATCTGAACTAACCATGCTGAATGTTGTTTATGTTACTTTGCAGTTTAAACTAAGTGTTCTTTTGTTTAAAAAAAAAAGTAAGATACAGCTCTTAAAAGATGCGGATTTGTTGAAATGATTAAAAAAATATTAAAATGTTTCTCAGGCTCTTTCTGGTGATTGTGGCTTCATGGCAGCCAATATGTATGCACGCTCCATATTTGGTGAGGATGTGTTGGCAAATCTGAGTATTGAGAAGCCATTGCATCTAGGGAAAGATGCGTCTGTGCAGGGACATGTGCGCATTAGAGCCAAAAGTCAGGTGAGAGTTTTTTCTTCTTACTTGATAAGGCAAATTTTCAAAAATTAAATGATGTTAATGAATGATGCTTTTATTAATGCTTGTGGCTGTTGGGTAACTTGTGATGATCTGAACATTTCTCTCAACAGGGCATGGCATTAAGTATGGGTGACAAGATTAACCTATCCCAGAAAAAGGTGGCCAAAATGCTGGCAGGTTAAAGCAGTTCTTTTGATTCAGCCTCTGATGTTTGTTAGTCTCTCACGATTTACTTTTAGAATTTTATGTTTTACTGAAGCACAGAATCGCTAACAGCTTTGTGATATTAATTGGAAGCATTGGTTCGAAGCATTAATACACTTATCAATGAAAGCTGGCATGCACACATTTACATTTCTCAATATTGTTTTTTCTCTTTGAGATTGTATACTTGTATTGTTCTCTAAATGTTCTGTTACAATTGTTGTTGTATGTTGTGACTCGTGTCTCCGGTAACAGTTGTTGGATTGTACATTGAATTATACATTTACGTTGTTCATCATTGGAGAATTTAAAATTAGTTTTGGAACTTCTTAGAAGTTCTAACCCAAAGAATTCTTATTAAATTGTTTAGATGTTATCTTTACAATGAAAAGTTGTATTTTTTTAAACGTTTCTTTTAATTATTACAAATTCATTATCGATAATTCAATACTTTACTATAAGTGACTTACCAGTTTGAGTAATAAATATTTGTGACATTTTTTTTTTTTTCTTTCATTATGGGCCATACTTTTTTAACCTGTTGCTGTAATTTATGTCATGTAATAAAATTAGCTTCATAAATATTATTTTTTGTTGTGGGTTTCTTATTTCCTTATCATGGTGGAACTTTTTTTTTTACATTAATATTTAAACCACTTATTAGGAGTAAGTTTCACAACACCATTTTTCTACAGCGAGTGTGTTCATTTTGTTTCACAACACCATTTTTTTACATTGAGTGTGTTCATTTTGTTTTAAATATTTTTTCTTCTATTTTTTTAAAAGTTGCTTCTCCTGGGCAAAATGGCAAAATAAAAATTCTTCGGGCCATTGCACGATTCTCCTACATTTGCATCTTTTAATTTTGATTTCAATGACCTTAACTGATCCAGAACATGAAAATAAAGATTCAAGTTCTAATAAATTTTCCTTAAAGTTGATGGATCTATCCCTCTTGATTATTTCTGTTTAGTTCCTTTCAAAATTAACTGTTTAGAAACAGTCTATGAATATTTGATTTTTTTTTTAGGAACAATTACATATATGTATGTTGAGTACTTTTTAAAGCTAACCAATAGGTCAGCATCCACAGATACCATACCCTGATACAAATTTTGTATCTAATAATTTAAGTACAAAAAAATACATATATTTTTTTCTTTTATTATATATAATACAACAAAATAATTTGAATAAATAAAGTAGCCTGATAAACTGACTGAGCAGCATGCAAAACAAGAACCAAACTCAATGAATCAAACTTTTACATGACTTAAAAAATTCTTTCACTACATTCTCAAGTAAAAAAAAACATTTTTTTAAATTATAAATTATGTATTTAAATAAGATCATTTTACATTGCTTCAAAAATAAATATAACATTGTAGACTACGATAAATTGAAAAAAAAAAAAACATTTAAGGATTTTTCTTCCTATTTACTGGAATATCTGCTCAATAGTTGCTGAGAAAAAATTGAAACATTCTGTGTCAGTAGATGTGGTATTAAAAAAAAAAAAAGCATTTGTAAACAACGTTTCAGTCAAAGTTTTCTAGCTCACATGCTTAACGTCATCCGAAAAAGAAATCGTTCACACAAAACCAGACAGCAAAGCAACTATGTGTGACAGTACATGCTGTTCCATCTGCACTGATGTTTCCTCATAAACGCAAACCTTCTGTTAGGCTGAAATGTTTGGCCAAATTATTTAAATAAGTGATTGATAAAATATATTTTTGTTTTAAGAAAGGGGCTAGAGAAAGAAACCTGTGTGTGACATAATTTATCAAAAAGAAAAAAAGTATCCTAATAAAACATTGAAATGGTAATTTAATCTTTTTTTCCCTCAATAAAGCTAGGCTTTTCTTAACTTGGAAGTTTTGATGATGCATAAAGTAGAGTGAACTAAATTTTAAAAGGCAGCACATGTTCGTGGGCTATAAATTCACCTTCACTGAGTCAAATAAATATGATTACCTACAAGGGATATGTAGGTATAAAACATATCCTCATGTTAAGCAGCAGAGTTTTCATTATGACAGTTTTTTTTTAACAAACTGATGTTGGACCACAAAAACAGTAAATATGTTTTCCAAGTTTCTGTGCATTTTCTGTAATTTAATATAAGTTTATTTTATTTAAAAAAAAATGTTAGAAAAAGTGTTTAATTTTAGAACTGAAGAGATGGTGAAAACATTTTATCACAGATTAAAGTTCCGAACAATGACGATTGAACAGTTAAATATTTATTCATCCAGGCAGGATGGCTGTAAGAAATGTAAAACAAAAGAATTGGATACATGTATTTATCAAATCAATACCTCAAAATGATCAGCATTCAAGGATATTTACAGAATTTGTCACAGCCAAAGGTAAAAAAAAAAAATAACTACATAATGTGGCAAAGAAATAAACATTTGATAAACGCATGAAAATAAAAATATCAATTAAGAAAAGTAAAGAAATAATTAATCAAATACTGCAATGACTGTGGGTTCAACTAAAAATAATCCACTATACTATCGGGGGGGGGGGGTGAATTATACATAGAACAAAAGTATAAGCTTAACTAATAATATGCTTAACACTTGGCAATCTCTTATTATTCAAACCAGAAATGAAAATCAATTCACACTAAAAAAAATTTTATCTCGAAAAATTAAAACAATAAAATTAGCATATTGATGAGAAGTTACTTTAATAATATAAAAAAAAACATTTAAAAAAAAACATTTAAAACAATAACATTAAAAAAAAAGAAGTCTGGGAATAATGCTATCATGTTTGTTCAATGTTTGCTAGTGAAATTATGACAAAACACAGAAGAAATTACAGCGAAAAATCCAGACAAGATGAAGGAAAATGAAATATATCGATCAACTTGAAAAAAAAAAAAAGCCGTTACATGTATATTATTTAAAGTACATTCCAACAGATTACTTTATTTCTAATAACCAATCAGCACATTAGGTGCAGAGAAGAAAAAAGGAACATTTCTTTAGACATGAAAAAACAAACATTATTACAAAATTACAAACAGTATGACATTTGTTACCAAGTGCATACGAAGTACGTATTATCTCTCCTGATGTACTTATTATCATTCTAAAGTGAAGGTATAATACATGAGAATCAGAAATATCATTTGTATCGGGATTGGAGAATTTTCATCTGACTCCTAAACCAATTTTCAGAGATTGAATTGTTATAAAGAAATTTCAACTGTTACAGAAATGAACAAAGTTTAAAAAAAGGTCAAAATTTCTCCTAAAAAAGTGATGTATACATTTTTTTTTAAATTTCTGAGTCCATTCCTCCCATCTCTTGAGGGCACCACTCAAACTTTCTACTAAGTCAATTAATTATTGGGAATCTCAATGGAATCAGTAAAAATTTTGGTATTTCACATCAACAGACATCTACCGGGAGTAGATATCAACAAACATTCAGTCCAGCAGATACGAAACTGGGAGTATGCTAAAGTGAGGCTATGAAACTGTAACAAGTTGAGCGGATCAACAGCAGGCAAGCACCTTGTGTCTCATGGACGCAAGCAGCCTCCAACAAACATTAAATGTTCATATCTGGCCTTAGTAAAAAAAAATTTTTAAAATGCAACAAATCAACAATATTGCAAAAGTCATATGCAACATTCAAAAAGTATGCCAACTGCTGAAATCCCATTTTTGTTTTGAACTGAGTAATGTAACAATCAATGTTTCCAAAATTTATTTTTACTTAATCTAGAATTTAGAACTCAGTAGATAAGAGAGCCCAGACAAAATGTGGAGAAACACTGTGATTTTTATGCTTTTTAACTATAGCTCTGTGAAAACAGGCAAAAATAAAAATTAACTGAAAAATAGCTGTACGTTTTTTATGACTCGTGCCATGTGAATAAACATACCATTGATCTAAATGCAATTAAAACTTAATTTGCCATGTTTAAGATGAAACCGTAAGTTTCTAAAAAACCAAGATCTTACATATAATTTTGTCATTTATAAGTTTATCTTGGGAGAGAACCAGAAAAAAAAAAAGAATTCAAATTCTTTCAAAAGTTTTTTTTTTTACCTTGACTGACAAATTATTTCCATGGTGAATTTTTTTCACATTTTTTTTTTGGCTAAAACAAACAGCAAGCTAAAGTAATTGTAAAATGTGCAGCAATGAGTAAATTGAACGAAACCTCTTGCGAAAATTATGAGAAAATTTAGCCAGATGACAACCCATTCATTCTTTTCCTACCCTTAACCTCTGTTTTGTTGAATGAACAGATGCATAATGAAACCTAATCATAATTTCACCTTATGTGTAATATTCACAAAGATAAAAATAACAAGATAACTGAGTTGAGAAAAAAATCTCCATCTTGCAGTCAGATTCTTACAGATCAACCGTCATACTTATCACAAAATTATTCAACATCCAAATGGCGCATGCTCATACTTCATGTTGGCCGACAGTTGGCTGGCCCATCCGGCGGGTTGCCATCATCCTCATCAACGTCAAGAAATCCTGTGATCCTGTAGCCCATGTTCATCAGCATGACCTCAAGTGGGTCAGCGTTCATTCGCTTTTGATTGGCTAATGCTGCATCGTCACTGTTGTTCACTTCTCTGTCATTCTCACTACCGTCCTGCGAACGATACAGAATATCAAATAGATTTACTTTCACTTAATCCATTTTTAAAAAAAATAATTTGAAATAGTATCGTACGGAACACACTTAAAAAAAAAAACATGTATAAATACAAACAAATTTAAATTTACCTCTGGCCTTGGACTCCATAACCTAACCACTGGATCAATCCCACTGGTAGCCAAAAGACATGTGCTGGGATGCGGCTGCAGACAGTTCACAATAGACTCATCTCCCCTCATCACCCTCATGATGTTGGTTGTGTTCTTGTCCCATATGAAAAATGACCCATCATCAGAGCCTGCCACAATGTACTGACCATTGCTTGCAAAAAAATAATAATTTAATAACAGAAGGTATTTAAATAAACAGGTAAATCCTAAATTAGTTCAAATATTGGACAACAGCCGTCAGTTTCTGGCACACTAGACTTGATGCCTCTTTGCCCCACCACTAAACCCCCCCACACATTACATTTCTTCCTTTCTCCACTACAATAAACACCCCCACACACTTTAAAAAAAATTTCGCTTCCCTTCCCTTCTATTGGGAAGTCCCCACAATTACTGAAGTAAATGGATATTGCAAAATGAAAGAAACTTATCTGAGAGTTTTGTTCAACTTGAAGTTAATTTCTTCTAATATTTAAAAAAAAAAAAGTTTAATCCGAGTATTTAAACACGAATGTTTTTATTTATTACTAGATCAAAGGCCCGGTACCCGGACCGGCGAGTATTATTCCCCAGTCTATTTTTAGCCGCGGAAGTTATACACACGCTCGCCCGTGCGTACGCCAGGCTAGACGATTATGTATTAGATTGGTAGAGGAAAAAAAAAACAAAAAAAAAAAAGTTCCCTTAGCCCTAACAGGCCATCGGGGCAAGAAGAGTAGAATATACCTCTTTTTTTCTATTGCCCTACGGAGATATAAAGAAGATAGGGTGGTCAGCACAGCCATCACCCCCCCTTCTCCACCCATTTAGTCATCTCAATTTTTGAAGAGTTGGTTGACGTGTTTGGAATACAATACAACTCAAATAAAATAAATAGAATGCACTGAGTTTAGCCCCGCCCAGACCCAATTTGTGACACCCCCTCCCCTCCTTTTGAAGACTTGATGTTCACGTCATTTCTAAATGGACATCTGGGCAGTATTATGATTTAAATCCTGTATTACCTGCCGAAGAAGTTGGCTTCCTTAATGTCTGTGGTGGTGTTGCAGTGACCGCAGAATCTCAGCGAGTAGTCAAAGGCGTTCCTCTGGAGTTCCTTCTCTTGCTCTGACTCATGTCTGGGACTCGGGTGCCTCATCCCTTCCTCGGGCCTGTGACCTGAGCTATCTTTGGAGCCTTGACGAAAAAGAAACGGGAGCACATCCATGATTACCATAAACAGGGCAGAATAAATATCTTAAAAAAAAAGTGGAAATTTAAAGGACTTTTTTTAACCCTCTCAGATATTTTAGAACACAGCATACAGCTTGCATCATTAACAAAAATATATATTCTTGTTATATTTCTGATGAAATAAAAAAAAAAACTTGGGACCTGTTTAAATTTCCTCGCTTTATCTTCAGAGACACAAAACAGACCCTGTTGACAAGAAGAGGTTTGTACTTTTTTTTTTAGAATGGCCATTTTTATCAGCCCAGTTTACAGGCATTAAATGTGTAAAGGCTCATGGGTCTAGTGGTAAGTTAAGTCATTACAAATTTTAAAGGATGTTCTTGTATGAACTGGTTTATAATGAGAAACTCAATTCATTCATGTCCATGGTTCATATAATTTATTAACAACACCATAAAATATGAATAGAATAAATCCAATATAATTCACAATGACTGATCTTCTCCTCAACTCAATGAATAATTACTTATTGACAATAAACTCAACTGATTAACTAAAACTTCTGAACTGTACTCGAATACTCTCTCTCTCTCTGTACTCAACTGAACTGAACTTCTGAACTCAACTGACTTGACTCAACTAAACATCGTCTTTATATAATTTACTTGCATCCAACTCGAACATTCCACACCACTCTCTCTCTCACTCATTTAGACAATACCATATACAATAAACATCATATTTATATTCTCTAACTATCTAGAATCTTGACCCCGTGACCTCATGTTGACCCGGTTGGCCAAGCTGCAAACATACACACACACCTGTGTGCGTAGTATGCACAACTATACCATGACACGAATAATCTCGGGTCAATGACCTGTACAGAATAATGAAGTCTGAAATGGAGGAATAGGATACACCAGATTTTTTAAAAGTCCCAATACACACTAGACTTGATGCCTTGGTAGCTCAACTATAAAGCCCAACACACACTAGACTTGATGCCTCGGTAGCTCAACTATAAAGCCCAACACACATTAGACTTGATGCCTCGGTAGCTCAACTATAAAGCCCAATACACACTAGACTTGATGCCTCGGTAGCTCAACTATAAAGCCCAACACACATTAGACTTGGTGCCTAGGTAGCTCAACTATAAAGCCCAACACACACTAGACTTGATGCCTTGGTAGCTCAACTATAAAGCCCAATACACACTAGACTTGATGCCTCGGTAGCTCAACTATAAAGCCCAACACACATTAGACTTGATGCCTTGGTAGCTCAACTATAAAGCCCAACACACATTAGACTTGGTGGGTAGCTCAACTATAAAGCCCAACACACATTAGACTTGATGCCTCGGTAGCTCAACTATAAAGCCCAACACACACTAGACTTGATGCCTCGGTAGCTCAACTATAAAGCCCAACACACATTAGACTTGATGCCTAGGTAGCTCAACTATAAAGCCCAACACACATTAGACTTGGTGCCTAGGTAGCTCAACTATAAAGCCCAACACACACTAGACTTGATGCCTTGGTAGCTCAACTATAAAGCCCAACACACATTAGACTTGGTGGGTAGCTCAACTATAAAGCCCAACACACATTAGACTTGATGCCTCGGTAGCTCAACTATAAAGCCCAATACACACTAGACTTGATGCCTCGGTAGCTCAACTATAAAGCCCAACACACATTAGACTTGATGCCTTGGTAGCTCAACTATAAAGCCCAACACACATTAGACTTGGTGGGTAGCTCAACTATAAAGCCCAACACACATTAGACTTGATGCCTCGGTAGCTCAACTATAAAGCCCAACACACACTAGACTTGATGCCTCGGTAGCTCAACTATAAAGCCCAACACACATTAGACTTGATGCCTAGGTAGCTCAACTATAAAGCCCAACACACATTAGACTTGGTGCCTAGGTAGCTCAACTATAAAGCCCAACACACACTAGACTTGATGCCTTGGTAGCTCAACTATAAAGCCCAACACACATTAGACTTGGTGGGTAGCTCTACTATAAAGCCCAACACACACTAGACTTGATGCCTTGGTAGTTCAACTATAAAGCCCAACACACATGAGACTTGGTGCCTTGGTAGCTCAACTATAAAGCCCAACACACACTAGACTTGATGCCTTGGTAGCTCAACTATAAAGCCCAACACACATTAGACTTGGTGCCTTGGTAGCTCAACTATAAAGCCCAACACACATTAGACTTGATGCCTCGGTAGCTCAACTATAAAGCCCAATACACACTAGACTTGATGCCTCGGTAGCTCAACTATAAAGCCCAACACACATTAGACTTGATGCCTTGGTAGCTCAACTATAAAGCCCAACACACATTAGACTTGGTGGGTAGCTCAACTATAAAGCCCAACACACATTAGACTTGATGCCTCGGTAGCTCAACTATAAAGCCCAACACACACTAGACTTGATGCCTCGGTAGCTCAACTATAAAGCCCAACACACATTAGACTTGATGCCTAGGTAGCTCAACTATAAAGCCCAACACACATTAGACTTGGTGCCTAGGTAGCTCAACTATAAAGCCCAACACACACTAGACTTGATGCCTTGGTAGCTCAACTATAAAGCCCAACACACATTAGACTTGGTGGGTAGCTCAACTATAAAGCCCAACACACATTAGACTTGATGCCTCGGTAGCTCAACTATAAAGCCCAATACACACTAGACTTGATGCCTCGGTAGCTCAACTATAAAGCCCAACACACATTAGACTTGATGCCTTGGTAGCTCAACTATAAAGCCTAACACACATTAGACTTGGTGGGTAGCTCAACTATAAAGCCCAACACACACTAGACTTGATACCTCGGTAGCTCAACTATAAAGCCCAACACACACTAGACTTGATGCCTCGGTAGCTCAACTATAAAGCCCAACACACATTAGACTTGATGCCTCGGTAGCTCAACTATAAAGCCCAATACACACTAGACTTGATGCCTCGGTAGCTCAACTATAAAGCCCAACACACATTAGACTTGGTGGGTAGCTCAACTATAAAGCCCAACACACACTAGACTTGATGCCTCGGTAGCTCAACTATAAAGCCCAACACACATTAGACTTGATGCCTTGGTAGCTCAACTATAAAGCCCAACACACATTAGACTTGGTGGGTAGCTCAACTATAAAGCCCAACACACATTAGACTTGATGCCTCGGTAGCTCAACTATAAAGCCCAACACACACTAGACTTGATGCCTCGGTAGCTCAACTATAAAGCCCAACACACATTAGACTTGATGCCTAGGTAGCTCAACTATAAAGCCCAACACACATTAGACTTGGTGCCTAGGTAGCTCAACTATAAAGCCCAACACACATTAGACTTGATGCCTTGGTAGCTCAACTATAAAGCCCAACACACATTAGACTTGGTGGGTAGCTCAACTATAAAGCCCAACACACATTAGACTTGATGCCTCGGTAGCTCAACTATAAAGCCCAATACACACTAGACTTGATGCCTCGGTAGCTCAACTATAAAGCCCAACACACATTAGACTTGATGCCTTGGTAGCTCAACTATAAAGCCCAACACACATTAGACTTGGTGGGTAGCTCAACTATAAAGCCCAACACACACTAGACTTGATGCCTCGGCAGCTCAACTATAAAGCCCAACACACACTAGACTTGATGCCTCGGTAGCTCAACTATAAAGCCCAACACACACTAGACTTGATGCCTCGGTAGCTCAACTATAAAGCCCAACACACACTAGACTTGATGCCTCTGTAGCTCAACTATAAAGCCCAACACACACTAGACTTGATGCCTAGGTAGCTCAACTATAAAGCCCAACACACACTAGACTTGATGCCTAGGTAGCTCAACTATAAAGCCCAACACACATTAGACTTGATGCCTCGGTAGCTCAACTATCGAAAAGCAAACCTTGATATGATT
Source organism: Bulinus truncatus (assembly GCA_021962125.1). Lineage (NCBI taxonomy): Eukaryota > Metazoa > Mollusca > Gastropoda > Planorbidae > Bulinus > Bulinus truncatus. The sequence continues at coordinate 3,111,796 of JAGDYQ010000091.1, read as the reverse complement.
TTAAGAAGTTCTGCCTGATGATATAATTAATACAGTAAGTGCCTGATGGTATAATTAATACAGTTAGTGCCTGATGGTATAATTAATACAGTTAGTGCCTGATGGTATAATTAATACACTTATTGCCTGATGGTATAATTAATACAGTTAGTTTTCCTTTGCAAAATATTTCATGTAAAAATGTACCTACCCTCTGTCTGGGAAAATATGGCAGCCTTGATGTCCCTGTCCAAGGTTTCACATGCGTGGCTCTTTGCATAGTCAGGGAAGCGGTGTTTAAATTGGTTCAGGCAGTCAAATGCCTCCTGGCTCCAGGCCAGCTCATACAGGCAACGGGCAAGTCTGAAATGAGCCTTCATGTGATGAGGGTCGTGGCTCAACGCCTGATAGCAATCACGAAGAGCAGCATACAGATCGCCATCCCTGATAAAGATGTACGAAAAAATCGCATTCATTTTTTTTTTCCCCCGTTCCGCTTCGACATTTTTTCTGTTTTACTGTAGGAAAAACAAATACCCACCATTTTCTTTTCAAGTATGCTGCAGCTCGGTTCCCGTAGAGTACGGCTGACGTGTTGCACCTGGCTATGGCTTGGTTGTACACATCTATTGCTCTTTTATATTCCTCCCTTTCAAACAACGTGTTGGCATGCTTTTTGAGGCTTTCAATCAAAGGGCTTAAATGCTTGGACTCACCTTTAAGCCTGGTCAATAAAAAAAAAATGAAATTATGCGACTGAAAGAGGATTTGCAGAAAACGAAAATTAATGAATGTGAACGGAAACTTGGAAATGATGAAAAAAAATGTAACCGAATCATTATGCAAGTGATAATGATATGAATAAAATGTTATCTCCCCAACGGCATGATTTGGTTTATAACCTCTTATTCGGCAGATCCCCGGAGTGCTCATCTGCTGTTTCAGATAAGGAAGAAATGGGTGATGTGTGCGTTATTTTGACTGGTGTGGATGATGAAGATGGAGACAGAGATGAAGATGGAACCCTGCAGACACCATTGGTTCCATTTGCATGATGGGTAAATCCGTTGCTGGGAGGAGACAGACTGTCTGAAATGTTCAAAAGTAAAAAAAAAAAACATGACATGACATCTTCAGGTTAATATCGTTAGCTAAAAACTGTTATGATTCCTGAAGGTCGTTATAGTTAGTAAAAAAATTATCTCAATACATCCAGATTGTTATGGTTAGAAACTATGGCAGTTAGCCAGTAAATTATATTTTACTGAAGAATATGCTGTCTTGACTCTTCGAGAGAAAAGATTGATAATTTTTGCATTCTGCTGAGCTAGTAATCAGGTCACAACGTAAACTGGTTGAAGACAGTCAGTTAACTGTCCACATTGCTGCACTTTCAGACAAAATATTTATAAATCAAAGCTTAACTTATTTTTAAAAAGGGACAAAATATAATTCATTGCGATGAGGAAATATCAGTACTGTCCTGCCATGAATTAATCATTACCTTTAACCAGCCCATTGGAACCCAAGATTGAGATGTCAAATCGCCGTGGATAAACTTTCTTGTTGACATCAAATAAATAAATTTGTTCTCCGCCAAGGTTAACAAGCAATTCTGAGCCGTCAGGGCCAAACGTCAGGTAGGTTGAAGCCAGTGTGCGGTAACGTTTCTTATAGTCCTGTTGCTTTTGAGGCAAGTGACCTATTGACAGTGAGGAAATTAGGAATTGTAAGAAATTTCTGTGATATATTAAGATTTCATTCCAGTAGTAGGTGATAAAATGAGCTGGCACTAAACTTGGCTCAGTAAAAAAAAAATTTAACCTGCAATGTAGTACTGGGCACATCCAGGGGGAATACAATAGCTTTCGCCTTCGATATCTTCAAGGTGAGGATGGTCCCAGGGGTATCTTGAAATATATAAATGAAATATATACACATTGCCGCTTGTTAAAAATACAACTTAAAATGTACAAATGAATACAGCAAGTTGATACATGTACGACCAAAACAAAATATGTGACTCTGAAGTAAAACTAAACAGAATACATGTATATGTACATACTTACAGATGATCAGACAAGTAGAACTTCACAGAATGCATTCTTACAGATGATCAGACAAGTAGAACTTAACAGAATACATACTTACAGATGATCAGACAGGTAGAACTAAACAGAATACATACTTACAGATGATCAGACAGGTAGAACTAAACAGAATACATACTCACAGATGATCAGACAAAGGCATATACGATTTGTTACATAAGTTTGCTTAAAATATATGCTTTCCCTTAAATTATGAGAATCGAAAACATTAGATAAAATACTTTTCAAATTTTTACTGCATTTTATCAAGTATTTTTATTAATAAAGAAGCACAGTCTTTCGCAACTACCGTTTTTGAGGTTCATGGTTAAACCCTTTGTCCGTGTCATCAAAGTGACAATTTATTGCATATCTGCAAGTGGATGATAAATATAATCAGTTATGGACAGCTCACTGCAGCCAGAGACCAGGTGCTTGATTGTCTCCTGAAACTTTTCACATTTAGTACCATCCTTTATTGTGTGATGTTTGTACCGTCTAGTGGGCAGACATTGATCTTGTAACTCACAATTAAAGTGCCACTCAAGTCACCGATGTACTATTCAAGTAGCATTACCTGTTAACATTATCTCCTGGGATCTGCATGCTACACAGATTCAACATCCTACGGTCATACACCCTGACATAAGGATCATTAGCTCCAACTGCCAGCATTTCAGGCCTCAGAGGATTGATAGCCAGACACTTGGCCTCAGCGAACTGACCCATGTGTGCGTTGAGGTTAATCAGAATGTTGTTGGGGGCAGAGGTGGTGGTGCTAGTGCAGCGAAGATCAAATTGCCTTCAAGAGGAAACAAGTTTTACAATTAACCTCAATATTCTTAGAATGTTGAGAATAAAATTAATGCCTAAATCTACTAGTCATAAATTTACTTCACATCATTTTATGGCAGTCATACCATTTGAAGGACAATATTTTGAATTAATTAAAAACACTTTCATGAAGTTTTCTTACTGGATTAAAGAATTTCACCCAAATTATTGAATTCTTAAGGATGTTACTAGCCTATGTTCAAATTCTCTGCATTACTAGCCAGAATCTTTTATTAGAAATATAACAAATTGTTTTTATTCCAGAGCTTCAACTTTGCCTAAGTTCCCATTTACACAGGATATTTACAAGAGCAGTCAATCTGATGCTATTTTAACTGTAAAAAAAACAAACAAACACTCTCTCCTCTTTTAAAAGAAGTTCAATACTCACATGACAGTACCATCTTCAGCAGCACTCCAGAAAACATAGGGTATGTTAGGAGCAGTGGCAATCCTCTTCACTCTTCCAAGATGATATGTGAAAACATGAGTCGTTTCTTTGCGGTTAAGATCATGGACATTGATCCGATGGTCAGCCGCACCGGTGACAATCAGGGAGTCATTGGAGTGTGGTAAAAACTGGTGATGAAAACACACAATAAAATTGTAACAGTTTCCACATAATAAAATAAAACTACATTTGATGTTTTCAAAATTAAAATTGTAGATCTGAAGAGTGAAATAAAAATATTTCTTAAGAGAATTTAAAGAGATTTAACAATTAAGTAGAAGTCGCTGAACGAAAAAGCCTATGACAATTATTAGGATGGCAGCTATTAATCTTTCCGATATCAATATCAGGTACTACTACGCCATAGAAGAGAAAGCAGAAATGTTAAACCATAGATCTAGCAATCTTACCCTGTAAAGGATAACAGCAACATAAACCAATGTAACAAATACCATTAAAAAAATACCCTCAGTTAAAGACCCATTGTACTAGTAGTAAAATTCCCTTAGCCCTAAAGGGCCATCGGGGCAGATGAAGTGTAGAATTCATCTGTTTCTATAACCTCTGTATATGTAGAGATTGTGTGGTTAGCAAAACGCCCAGCCGCCTTTACTTCCCCAAATTAAAGTCAGGTAACCGTTTAAAGCTGGGTTGATTTGTGGGATGACTTTGAAACAAATTTCACCTGGAAAAACAAACTGTGCTAGTAGCCAGAAGCTAAAAATATCATCTAATTGAAGAGTATTTCCAAAACTCTTTACCTTGACAGAAAAAATGTTGCCTTGATGCCCAGTTCGAAGTTTTGATAGCATCTTATGCTTAAATGGATCCCACAGTATGATGTTAAGATCATCAGAGCCACTCGCCAAAATGCTGGGGGAAAAAAAACATTCTCTTTTTTTTATTTTTTTGACAGAATTTAAAACATTTAAATTATACCATATACTGCAACAAAGAAAAATTCCATCAAAGATCTTTCTAACCATGAGATAAAACAACATTATTATAATTAAGATTTATAACAGAAGACTAACCTTCCTTGCTCGTTCCATTCTAAACAATTCACACAGCCTCCATGACCCTAAAAATATTTTGAAATGTAGATATCTTAGGTCAAAGTTCATATCTTTTTATTTGCTAAGATTTCAATTAAAAGATTTTTAAAGTATTTGACTAAAAAAATTTTTTTTAAATCTTATAAAAATGTAAAAATTTAAACACCTCAAGCTCCTTTTCTAAGCCCAATCGATTAACTAAAGCTGGAGTGACCTGCTCAGCACGCTGGAATCTAATATGGACATCATCCTGCCGAAAATAAAAAAAATGTTTACCAAATAATAAGTACAGCTTGCAGCACAAAGTGAATTTATGTAACCAAGGAGATAAAAAGAATTGAAAATGTTAAATCATAATCATTTCAGAGCAATAAACTTATTCTAAAGTTGTTATTTAAATTAGTAGATACCAACCTTGATTTCCCGCTCAATTTTCCTCTTAAGAGACCACATGATTAATACTCCTTAATCACAGCTAAAATACTGTCAACAGTTTGAAAAAAAAAATTACCATAAAGTATTTCTTTTAAGTAACAGACCTAAATCAAATGTTTTCAACATGTGAAAAAAAAACCTAAAGCAACAGCAGTAAGAAAAGAAAATAAGTTGACAGCACAGCTGAGGAAAAAAAACTTCGGGGCCAAATGAATTTACAATGAAATTTTCAAGTCCACACTCAGTACGAAAATGTGAAAATTTAATAATCATATTTTAGTGTGATGTAGTGAACCAGACTCTTGACCGTGAGGTCCTGGGGATGAGTTTCTGAGATTTTTTTTATCAGATTTATTTGAAATTTCCATCTCCATGAAGCTTAAAAAATGGGCACACTATCCCTAATTTATGCCATGGCTACAGAAAAACATGAATTCTACACTTTGCCTGATCCTATGGGCTGTAAAAAAACAGAGTTTTTACTTTTACTTGGCTACATATACAGAAGACTTAATTTTGTTTTTTATGACTTAAAATATGTAAATGAAAAGCATTTCTCTTAGCCGGCCACCCTTCAGTTCACAAAATTAGCAAAGAATTTATGTAGCCCATTTGGTTCAAATATAAAGAGGAAACCCCATCATAAAGATATCATATTTTATAATAAAACTGTACCAGGAACAGGGGTTTGAATAGATATTGTTTACATCATTGGATATTGATAAAGCGAGTTAATGTTTCTCTCTCTCTCATTATCCCCATTTTGATAACCTGACATAGGGCTACCATCATTTTGTATTTTGTAAGGACAGAATGTATTTTTTACTGCCTATTCCATTGGTCTGTTAACTTTAAAGATTTTAAAATGAGTTCGTGAGTAACTTTGAAAGAGTTCCCTTGGAACAACATAAAAATGATGGTCACTAATGCCAATGGGTTATTCTCCTGAAAAATTGTTGATATCGATCTCTTTAATGAAATAACTTATGTCCTACTATTTTATCAGCTGGAACTTTCATAATGTTTAAATAGAACAAAAATAAAGGACAACACTTAAAATCAAATGATAAATATGAAGTTTTCATAAAGGCTTCCTCTATACAAATGGAGTTTCATCAATACTTGACCATACTAAATTTTGCTTCAGTATTAGTTTGTACTCTCCATCTCTCCCCCCCCCCCCCCCGGCTCCTATCCAAACTTGGCATTTAGAAAATCAGGTAGACTTACATAAGGATAAAACATGTCTAAAAACCAGCACAGTATATATGTGTATTGAAGTTAATATGATAACTAAATCTAGCAATGTACTTGAATATTATTGTAGCCTACTGACCACTGGATAAATGATTGATAAATGGCATTAATAAATATACATTCCTAAAATATTCTTCATAGTTTTAACTTACGACTTAAGTAATAGTTTATCAATCAGTAAAAACTAAATTAAAAAAACCTATTTATCTTTGCTTCAGTCATGATAATCAGATAAGTAATGAGTAAAAAGAACCAGGAATAATAAGTTGATGGATAGAATGTCATAGAAATTCCTGGACTCTCCACACACATCGTCTATATCTATGAGTCAGTAAGAGCATTTTTTTTTTCTTTTTATACTGTCCAGTCTTTAATATTTGAAGAATTGTTGTCATAAAGGTTTGCGTTTCCTTTGGTGGTGAAACTTACTGCAAGCAATGAGAAACCAAACTGATATGTCTAAGGCGTCAGTGACTATACATTTTTGTGTTGCTTTTCTGCGCCTTCATTATTTACTAAACAGTGGATATGCAGACGAAGTATACAAACACAAATAATACCAACAATATTTTTAGCGTCCTATCCGTTTCCTGTAAGATTCATTATGTCGCAATGGTAAATAATGTTGTAAAATGAAAATTATGTATTCCTCTCTAGACCTGGATACGAAACATTAAAACTAATGGAAATTAATCATCTCTGTAATTGAAATTTTAATTGATCAGGGACCATACATCTTACAGATGGTTGAAGAGATAATTAACACTATAAGACATTTACGATTTTGTTAGTCGTATTTATCGGAAAATCTACTTTCGCTTTCGCGGTGGCTGTGCAAATAGAAAATGACTGCACCATTAGATAGACTTATTCTACAGAGTGACTGGGAACAAGTTCTAAGGTATAGCCTTATATATATTTCAAAAACTCGATTTTTAAAGAGCTTTATTTAAGTTTTATATCTAAGCAATTTTTTTCTGCAATTAAAGTTTAAGAAAAAAATATTTAATTGTATCAAGTCGTCCTATAAACACTATACTGAGTATACAGACTATAGTCTAGTATAGTATTATTGACACAGAATTGTTTACATCTACTTACTATCTTACCGCAAGGACTATTCTAGAATAGAGTCTTATTGATGATGATATTTTACCTTTAAAACAGGTTCAAATTATAGAATTGATGAAATTACTTACTTTGTAGCCATTTATTTTGAGCGTTAAAAATATGATTATCAATGTTTATCAATTCATTATTTTGTAGTGGTTTAAATTACTTTAAATTAAAAAAACTAAACTAAAACTAAATGGATTTATAAAATATTGATTAATCTTAATGGCATACAATATAATATGTCTGTACAGTTCATGATTTAAGGAAGCGTTTAACACTATACTGTAATAATTTTCTACCAGTATATACATCACTTTTTATGTACTTATTTATTTAGCTTTTCTTTCTAGGGAGAGAAATGGAAAAGCATGGGTAGCGTTTAAATCTTCAGGTGAAGTACATTTAGAATTTGGTATAATTAGGAATAACTTTAAGGCAAAATTATGGTGACTTTTAAAAAATTAGAACTAAGAATAGCTTCCATGTATTTATGCATCTTTGTTTTCTTTATTAGCTCCTCCAAGTGAATACTCAGAGATTATTGGTCATGGCTTATCTCCCGAAGGATTACTTTATCTTACAGCCAAAGACAAAGAGTTTAGAATATCTGACATAACAAAGGTAATAGATAATAATCATTATATATTGCTTCCTATTTATATAAAGTTACACTTTATTGATGTCTAGTTAATGTTTTTAAGGGGATACAGATCAAAATTGTCAAGAAACTAAAATGGTCACAGTTTTATTTTTGCCTATTTATTAAGGTTTTGAACTTTAAAGCTATATACCAGGTCGTCTCAATGTACAATTTTGAAAAATGGATTGTCAGCTTGTTTTTAAGTTATATTCTCATGCACAGTTGAATTACCTTATTTATATAAGTACTCATGTAAAAAAAAAATAATAATATATCAGCCTTATGCTCACTCAATAATTTTTTATTAATGAGATTTTTTTTTTATATACTCGGAATGATACTTGGGCTTTAGCTTTTCCGTCATATCATTTATTATAGTTATTATGTTTTTTCTTTTTTTTTCTCAATAAACTTAATGATTCTGAGAAAACTGATAAACACAGTCGACCTAACAACTATGGAATGTTATATTGTTTTAGAAAATCTTTTCCATGTCTACCTACAATATCCTTATAAATATGAATGATAGTCTAACAGAGTCTTAGCAGTTTTATATTTTTGAAAAATTTTACAATTTATTGGTATTAAATATTTGATGTAATCTATTATTTGCTGTTAATGTTGAAGATTTTAAAATTATTATAATGTATCTAGAGATATAAACTATTCTATTTTTTTAAAATTGAGTCAGGTTAAATGCCAACATCAAAGACTTCAGGAAAACTTTTTTCGTGTTGGTAGACTCTTATTCATGAACTATAAGCTTACTCATTTTTATGCATGACTTTTTTTTTGTACAGAAAAGCATCGTGATTACATATTCTGGAGAAAATGCAACATTATCTAAAAAATTTGTTGCTCCAACCATAACTTTCACAGGTCTGCATACTCCAAAAAAGCAGGTGAACATTTTCTTTTCCCATTTTTCGTTTCGTTTTGGAATTAAAATCAGTTTTTTTTTTACAATATCAAACGTTCAATTCGTTGTAAAGTGAGACTGTACAGCCACTTCATTTTCTTGTTACAGCAGCTGCTCAAAAACCAGCATAAAAAAAAATACTTGACTGTCATTAGAAATGAAGCTAAATCTCCTATGGGAAAAGTTCTGTTATCTGATCCTGAAAACCCGGGCAGCCATAATTTAAATCCAAATGTGGATATTTTTTAAAAAATACCATCTATATAATATATCTAGATATTTTTTTATTTCAGTTAGATATAAATTCGGATTCTTTTCTATATTAAAGATTCATGAAACTTTTTTAAAAAATTTGCATGGTATGTGGAGCGAGAATATCCCAGTCTGTAAATATTTATTTTTGTTTTGTCCAGGTGACATGCATGGATACAACTTCTGGAGGATTAGGTGTGTCATGTGACTCTGAGGGTAAATTGAAAGTGTGGGAGACTGGTAGTGGTGAAATCAGGGTAAACCATAGATATTTTTTTTTTCTAGAATTGTTTAAATAAAACAATTTTTTTTAATAAGTTGTTATATTTAAATGGCAATATAAAAATTGTGTATTGGATTTAAAAGACACATTTTGGCTTAATAAAATTGGAGAGCTAATTGCATTGAACTCTGATTAGTATGTCATAAAAAATTAATTATTAAGATATTTCGGCTCATAAAAGAGTAACCTTCTAACTTTTGGATGATGTCACCGTTTCAGCTGGTTTGTTTATTTTCTGCTATAATAATATTTTCCTTTAGAAATATTCAGTTGTCTACAGTTGCTTGTTAAAATTTTTCCCAATATACAGAGAAAATTGTTTTTTCTTTTATCAAAATTATTTTTTCTGTGGTAATAACCAAAAGTAACAAATAACAGCTTTTTAAATGTAAAATATAGAATGAAAATACTTGTAATCATTCAGATGTATATATAATTAAAGGGGATACAGTGATTTTGAATGATATTTAAAATGAAAAAAATCATTCACTTCAATTTGACCTGAATTTATTCATCTGACACCTGAATGTTAATTTCCAGCTAAATGCCTTTTCTCATAGCTTTATTTGTTATCATCCTTGTGATAAATTAAAAAAATAATGTCATGAAATTGAAATAAAACTGAAAAAAAAAAAATCTTTAATTTCCTTCTATTTGAGGCACTTTAGCACAATACAAACCTAGTTTTAACTAAAGCTATAAATAAATTTCTTATTTTGTCTTAGAGAGAGCTTCAAGGTCATGTGGGAGATGTGTATACTTGCAGATTTTTCCCATCAGGCATAGTTATTCTTTCAGCAGGCGCAGACACAATGGTAAAAATCTGGTCAGCTGAAACCGGATCTTGTGCAGCCACCATCACAGGCCATAAAGCAGGTAAGCCTTGATTATAAAATAAAGAATACCCTTTGCTGGCAATTTGTGTACATCAGTGCTCGATTTAAGAAAAAACCAGTGCTGGGGATGAAAAAAAAATGTCTGCAGAGCCGGGGATAAATGTCTATGGTTTCATCCCCGGCAGGGATATATTACCTAAAGCAGAGCCGGGGATGACAGTTCTCAGGATATACCCGGCAGTAAATCGAGTCCTGGTGTATATGCAAATAGTCTCTGTTCAATAAATTTAGTGTAAATATAAAAGATTTCATCATACAGATTAGATTGATACAGTGTATCCTCCGATTCCAATGTCTAAAACAAATTTGAATGTGTCAAAACTCTTAACAACTTAAAATCTGAACAAATATTTAAAAGGATTTTGCCCCATAAGCCTGTAAAGTTCCCTTAACCCTAACGGGCCATCAGGGCAGATGAAGTGTAGAATTCATCTGTTTCTATAACCTCGGCACATTAAGGGGTTGTGTGGTTAGCACAACGCCCAGCCGCCTTTACTTCCCCAACTTAAGTCAGGTACCCATTTAAAGTTGGGTGGACTTGTGGGACGACTTTGAAACACATTTCACCTGGAAAAATTCCACATGGTTCTCACCGAGGATCGAACCCATGACTCTCAGGTCGACAGTCGAGTATCTACACCACTTGGCCACCCGTCCCACCCATAAGCCTGACATACTTTGAAAATCATCCACTGCATAATTTTTGTGGAGTGTTTTTTTTTTAGGATTTGCATGTTTGATTGTGTGATTTTAATCAGTTCTGATATCAAAAATCAACACAGTATCCATATTATCCATTTAAATATTCTACACTTTGCCTTAAAATTGAGAATAACTGCAATGATTAATTCTTTTAATGAATAGAGTAAATAAGTATTGGGGGAAGAAAAATAACAATAATGGGAATAATTATGTGCCATGACTCTGAATTACAAAATTAACTTTGTTTGCTATAGCCGTGCTGGATTCTGCTATTGTGGAAAGAGGTCGTAACATAGTCACGACCAGCCGTGATGGCACTGCTAAATTATGGGATGTTGGCCAGAAGGCATGCCTCGCTACTTTTGAAGACATTGGTGGAGATGTCAATTGCTGTTCAGTAGATATTCCAGAAAATACCATTGAGCTGGGATCAAGAATTTCTGAAAGTAAACATTTATTTTTTTTAGCTCTAAAAGCTTTTTATTTTACATAAATTCCTTTTATTGCATTTTTAAAGATTTCAATCATAAATCTTATGATATTTAATTGGCATAATTAATTAATATTGGGTTTATTCATAACTACTATTTACCTCCACTTCTGATTGCCTTTTAAATACATTTACCTTCAGTGCCAAGTGACTTCTGTAATTTTAACAGGTGACAGAGAAGTATTAACTGAAGGTAAAATGTTGTTGCTGGGATGTGAAAATGGAACCTTCCAAGGTTTTGGCTTAGCATCACGTGAACAGGTATGGTGTAGTCAGATACCCTTGCTTGCTTTGAAAAATGTAAACTTTTCTTAATATAATTTAAAAACGTAATTTTTTTAATGACCCAGTCACATAGGCCATAAATTTCTCCACTATCAGCCGAGATACGGTCATTGGGGTGGGGGAGGGGGGGTTTATGTTTAAAGGTTTCTTGATTTAGAGGTGTGGGACATTGACAAAGATTATGTATGTCAGTACGAAAATTAAATTTATTATTAACTGACCAAGGATGAAATCTAAATGCACAAAATTATTTCCCTGCATGTCATGAATACCAAAAGGTTGTTAATCTACACAGTCAGTGGAGAAGTCTGAATGTTAAATAAATAAATGAGAGTTTTATTTTGTTTCTTTTGGCTTTGGTTTTTTTTCTTTTAAGGTGAGTAACAAAAACAAACAAAAAAGTGTTCTCAATGGGTCACCAAGTGTAAAAGATTGAGAACTACTGATTTAGGGTATGGATAAAGAATTTAAGATGAGTTACCACATATAAAGAGAAAATCTTATCCTTACAAGAAGATACTACATATGCTAAAGTCATCATAATATGTTGAACACCAGAAACCTCCATTATTCTTGGTACCATTGTGTACATTAGAATTCTCGGAAAGTTAGACAAAGACAAGGAATTTTGAGGAGCAGGGGTGCACATTTTTATCAGCTGCATTGAACGTTCTATTCTAGTTGGTTGGCAGCCAAACTGATTTATACATTTATGTCCATATTTTTATGAAGAAATATATAGTTTATTTTCGTGGCCACCATTCATCTCTCCTGCTGCCCCCATGTGACCATAAGTCGACAGGTTGTGCAACCCTGGTGTAGATAGATGCTCAGGTCTGTCAATAATAGACTTTCCTTCCTTAATTACCTATTGTTATTTATAAGATCTCATAGCAAACTTGTTTTTCATTTTAAATATTTAAACATTTTTTTTTACATATTTTTTAATTTCACTTTATCAGCTTTTGCAAAAAAAAAAAAAAAAAAAAATGTATTTAGGTACATACATCATGATTTATCATGAAGCGTGCTATTTTTGATGAGGTTTGTTAGCAATAGAAAGTTAATGTGAATCTTGTGAGAAGATTATCATCTCTAATATTTACAACTTGCCTGATATTTCAGATCTTTAGCCTGCAGCTGGATTCCGCCGTCAACACCTGCGCATTTGTGTCAGAAATTTACTCTGTCTGTGGATCACAAGATGGACAGATTCATGTTGTAGATCTTAGGAACACCAGGTGAGAAACAGTATTTGTTAACATTAAACATTAATTTCCATTGGATTTGACATAAAATATTCATACTAGGCAAGTTCAGGGACGTTCTCCATTACAACAATAGAAAAAACAAGGTTTTAAGTCCAAAAGCTCAATGAAAAAAAGCTATCACTTTGCTTCATATGTATTAAACAGCCATAGTATATTAATTAATTTTTCCATTTATCGAGGTAGGTTCTTAAAAAAATGTAAACATTTATGTATGATTTTAAAAAATAATAATTTAACTCAACTAATTAAATTTTTCTATTTTAAAAAAAGTGAAATTATAAAAACTTGTAATATAGAATATACAGTTGCATCATTTAAAATTGAATTGTGACTGCAGTCTTCTTTATCTTTCTCAGTCAATTTGTTGTCAAAGTCTGTGGAAATTATGGTTTAAAACAATGGCTTGTTATTTACTACTAACAAATTGTTCCCATTATTAGTTCCCTTACATAAAGAATTAAAAGGTGAAGGGAAGGGAAGACTTATTTAGAACACTTGCACATTCTGTTCAATTTATATTACATTGAGTTTGGGTAATGTTACACTATATGCTATTTTTTTAAACCCCCAGAAGACCAGATATGTAGGATTAACTTTTTTTATATGCTGTAAATTCAAATTATTGAACCATTGGCTTAATCCCTAATAATCATACTCGAGATTAATCTGTCAAGACTTATGTACGTGTTCTGGATTAGGTTTAGGGTCTTGTTTTTATCATTATTCTATTGTGATAGCACGAAAAGAATAAGTTTGAACTTCAATTATTGTAACCTCACCCCAAACACGCAAATTAAAAAAAAAAAAAATTAATTTATGTTTCTCTTTTGGATTAAGCTTTAATACATTTGAGTTTTATTTTAAACAATTAGCAACCCATTCTACGCCGGAGTAGAATCTTCATCCTTGTTTTCTATATTCCTCACATAGTTTGCTCCCTTATGCTTTGTGTGAGTCAAGAGAAGATATACTAACTTAAATTATATATGCTACGGTTTATAATTTCTACATTTTATGATATATCTTATTAAACAATCTCAGAGATAGTTTGTACAATCTCAGAGATTGTTTGTGAAAACAATTTTAAAGTCAAACATCTTATTGAAATGTAAATTTGCACTTTTAATCAGTCGTTCTATGTAAAGAATATTAATATCCTTGATTCTTTTATCTTTTCTTACTGTTAATTCTAAAACTCAATCATGGTTCATATGTGCCCAATTTTTTTTTAACCGTATTGGCAATACAGCTATAAATTGCCATAATTTTTTTCTAAAATCATATTGTTAATACGGTTAAAAATTGCCATATTTTTTTCTAAGACCATATCAGTGGTACAGTTTAAAGATATCATATTTTATAATAAAACTGTAGCAGTGAACAGGGGTTTGAATAGATGTTTTTTACATCATTGGATATTGATAAAGCGAGTTAATGTTTCTCTTTCATCGTCCCCCATATTGATAACCAGACATTTAATCAAAGGAGGAGTTCATCTAATCTTAGGGGATAAAGTTTGCATGATTGGTGTGCCAGCACCTTACAACAGGTATAGTCTAAGACATTGTATAATTATACCTTGGACATCGATGTCAGAGTGAGGAGCAGTTAGAAAAGAAGCAATAGATATACCATGGTTACGCTAGACCTATAACTGTATCGCCTTTACAGTTTAGCACTGACTTCTTATGATTGCCATGATGCATGATGATCATGTTAATTAATGCTAGTATAAATGACCAAACGAAGGTCGTATAAATGACCAAACGGAGGTCGGTAGTTTAATTGTCAAATTAATAACTGGGTTTTATGTAAATTAATCAGGGCATTTTCCCAGTCTTCGAACAGATGTCCCTGCCTGCCGCACCAATAGTGAGCTCAGGAAGGGGGGTCTCACAATTTTAGCCTATACAAAAAAAAAAGAGCTCACAAAGGGAATTTAAATAGACTTAAAATTAGACCATTAAGTAAAAAGATGTAGATGTCTGTGGTTAGTATTTGGACCTATCATCATTGTCTTGTTAGTAACATCTGTATAGTTGTATTTCTGCAACCTACCTAATAACAAACCCAAATGTCATACTAACACAAAAATCAGTATCTTTATTTTCAAATGTATTTCTAATTAAATATGTCAAGTTCCTAGGATAAAAATCTAATTATCACCTGGCTATCATTGAGGAACAACAGTATCACTAATATGCCACCCAGGGTAAATGAAGATGCCTTAGAAGGTATTCTTCGGCTTGACCTACTGCCATAATGGCCTGATAAAGGGGGCTTTTAAAATTCATTTCATTCTTCAAATTTAAGTTCATCAAAATTTAATATTTTTCAATTTTTGCCTGCCAAACCGTTTGATCTCTTTTGAAGTGCCCTTCTGATAGTGCAAAAGCAAGCTGACAGAGGGAACGTTTACCAGGATCTGAAGAATCCTGCGGTTAGAGCCCAGTAATCTCAGGTCGACAGTTGAGTGGTGGACTATCCGTCCACTCTTTTTTTTTGTTTTACAAGAAGCAAAGATAGATGTAAAACAAAAAGTGTGTTGGTTGAACTTGTATAAAGATTAACATAAAAAAGTTTTAAAACTAAAATGTTTGTAGCTTTTGCCAATCATGATAAACTTTCCTATACATATATTAGTAACAGTGTCTTTGAAATATAGGTGTTTACAATTTTATATAACTTTTCAGGAATACATCTGATTAAAATGTAAATTTGCGCATTTGAAAATTCAATCTAATCTCCACAAAATTAGCGATAGTTTATTTCTTTTATTCCCCGTATCAATAACCTTGCTGGTTCAATAACCTCGCTGGGTAAACTTTAAATAGCTCAAAAATGTGCTGCACGAGTGTCCACACTCCAGAGGTCTTCTCAAAATTGAAAGTTAAGAGGCCGTCTATTCGATTTTTTAAAAACATAAAAAATTAAAACAGCTAAATTCTTACAATGAGCCAAGAACATTCTAATTGTAGTCAAGGACTCTTGTGCCAAGTTTGGTGACTCCTGGTTTGGCTCAGCAGATATCTGTAGCCCACAAAATTTATAGCCACATCACATACATTACAAATAAACATATTTTAATTTTTGGAAATTGAGATAAATTGAGATTCGTTTGTTTTGTTTTTTTATACAATTATTAATTTTTATGAAAGCATATGTAATACTTTTTTTTATATCGGCACCGTGCAAACTTTCTAATTTACTCTCCTCAGCAAAACATTGAAATCATGGAAAGAATCTAGAGGACCAGTATTGTCACTTCTAGGTCATAAAGGAGGATTTTTTGCAGCTACAGGTGAATAGCTGTGTACATAGGATAGAAAAAAAAATAGCTGTGTACATAGGATAGAAAGAAAATGTTCTACTGTAATGATTTCTTTTGTGAATTACTATGCTCTTGGGAATTATTGACACATTTTTTTTTTTATTTAAACCATAAGAACTCATTTTAATTAGTGAAAAAATTCTTCACTTTCAATTTAAACTTAGCCTCAAAATTAATATTCACCTCAAGAGTTTCAATTCGGCACAGTAACCTATATTCATCATAATATGTTTCCTTTGTGTATCAGAAATGTTCTTTGAATTTCAAGCTAAAAAAAAAATAATACATTTTTGACTTTTTCTCCATTCAGGTGACGGCTCTTGTTTTCATGTGAATGAAAGATGGGAGACGACCACCGAGCTGACTGGCTCAGACTGTGATCCAATCTACAAGGTGACAACTGATGGAAGGAACATTTACACATCTTGTCGGGATGGCTACATTAGGAGATACAGCCTAAATTTCATTAACTGATACAGTGACTTGTCAATTGTATATACAGATTTCATTTTTTAAATAAATTTTTTTAACCTTCTGATTATGTCATTATCTGATTCTTTTATTTGAATATGTTTTTAATCATAATGAAAAAGGTCATAGGAAACTGTATACCTAAGGTAAGTTTTTACAAAAAATTGTTTCTATATTCCAGTGGATATAAATCTTTATAGTTAATAAGAATAATGTGGAGCTGTTTAAAGAAAGCATTCAGCTTTCATTCAATTCTTCATGGCAGCATCTGTATTAGCAAGTTGAGCTGTTGTTTTTTTTAAAACAAGCCATAATTTATGCTGATGGAACATACATGTATAGGTAAATTTTGTTTTCTCTAAAACACATACCTATAAAATATTCCTAGCACATTGATCAGTTTATGTGATCTGAATTAAAACTTTTAATATAGTTCAGCTAATGTCAGTCATAGGGGGACGGGTGGTCGTGTGGTGTAGAGCGCTCCCACTGCTGACCGGAGGGTCCCAGAGGTCAAATCTCTTGGTGACTTTCACCAGGACCTGGAAAATTCCCAAGTCCATCCAGCTTTAAAATGGGTACTGGCTTTATGTTGGGGGAGTAAAGGTGGCTGGGCGTTTTGTTAACCACATAATCCCTTTATATACCAAGGTCACTGAAACAGATGAATCCTACACTTCATCTGCCACGATGAGCCCGTTGGGGCTTAGGGGAACTTTACTTAATGTCAGACATACTGCCTACAGAACAATAGCAAACGAAAAGACCATTTTAAACAAAAATAATAAAAGCAAAAAACTCAAATTACAGACAACGTATAATTTGTATTAGTCACCCATTTTTTCATCGTCATTCACAGCATCATCATCAACACGGCATTTTACAATGAAAAAAAAAAAGAGTCCTTTAAAGATGAGTTCATATACACAATAAATCAATTCAGGTGCTCTCTGCACCCGAAGAAACACAACTCTAGCAGAAGCAGAAGTTTTACTCTTAAGAGTGAATGATCACGACTGTATATATTACAAATTTACAAAAGGATTGTTTTATGGAAAAATTTAAGCCTGCTCATTTTATTTACCCACAATGCAAACTAAAAGTGTTTACAAAAAAAAAATGATTACATAGTTATCCTAAACATATCTGCACCTAAAAGTACCACAGATTAGAATTCAAGTTATTACACTGTAATTCTCATTCTGTTCATAAACCGAAATGAAAATACTATGGTGGTACAAATTTATCTAAATGCTATAATGACAATATAAAAATATATAAAATTGGTAATGCGCTGAACATCAGCACATGGCTAAATCGGCCATCTATGTTAATTCACCCAACCCCAGAAAATCATTTTATTATTTTTAAAAACATGAACCCAATGTTAAAACAGTATTTGATGAAGCAGCTTTTCATTATTCTACATGCGCTCATTTAAAAAATTCAATCTATTGTCGCATTCTTCTACATTTTTTGGTCAAAACATAACAAAAGAGGAAAACAAAGTCAGTTGGGTATCACTGGGCGCTCTTCTAATTTGTCGTACTCTAAGTGGAAGTCTTTCGCTACCTTCCGCCACTGGTTTGCATCGAAAAACAAATATGTGCCTCGTTCTGAAGTTTGAGTTTTGTTGAAAACTTCACACTGAGGAGCTCGAGTCAACCAAACCCTCTCTTCTTTGTGGTACCTCCAGTCTCGGTTGTAACTGCAACAGGATAGCAAAAATTTAATATAAATATTTGCATTTGACATTCAAAGAATCTAATACATAATCAGTAGCCTGTGCGTGTGTATCCCTTCCGCTTTCACAAGGGAAGTGAACTCTTGCTGGGCTAAAAATAGACTGGGGAATTTGTACAGATGGTCAAAGGGATACAACTCAATTATAAGGAGTCACTCGCCGGTCCGGGTACCAGGGCCTTTGATCTAGTAATCAATAACCATTCAATTATTTCACAGCATGGCAGAGATGTATCAGTTTTTTCATCAGATAAAATCTATGTCTAATTTTACTTATCGCAACAATCATTTTATAGGTAATTTTAAAAGTGCGAGCCTTCGACAGGTGTAAATTTATGTCAACAATTAAACTGCAGTAATTCAGATTCTTTTCTTTTTTTTTTTTCAGAATAATTTTGTATGCAACACCAGAGTTATTGGCCCTCTTTCAGGTAAGCAGTGCTCCAGTGAAAAGCCAAAAACATAATATGCGCAATGGATATTTAATGTATATTAAGATTTTTCAAAATCTTAGTAATAATTTCCAATAGTAACAAGATTTGTTTAAATCCATATATTTATATTGTAAGTTATACACTAATTTATGTTTTATAAATTACATGTAACTAAAAAAATGTAATTTCTTAATTTTTTTTTATATCCAAGTGTAATTATGATCTAACCTCTTTTAATTAATTTGAATATTTTATTAACCATTAAGCTATCTGAACAAAAATTTGCTTTTATTTTCCTGGATGAAGGGAAGTAACTCTCAGTCTAATAAATCTTCCATTAGAAATAAAAACAACACATCTCCGATTTTATTAATTTACATACCAGAATTTTTATCTCAAAAAGAAATGAATACAGTTTTTTTATAAATGTTTGCCCATTTTATTTAAGTAAGAACTGAAAAGTTTGGAAATTTCATTTTTTAATCATATCCGATTTATTAATATTGCATACCAACGTTTTATGGTCCCAATCGATGTGTATTTACACAAAGACCTACATAGTTTGCAAACACCGACCAAACCTTGAGATTTGTGAGAAATCGTTAACAGACAGACTGGTGAAGTTAATGGTCAGTAGAAAACTTTAGCTGATCACCAAAACTACTTACAGCTCAGCTGCTGCTGCCAGTTGTA
Source organism: Bulinus truncatus (assembly GCA_021962125.1). Classification (NCBI taxonomy): domain Eukaryota; kingdom Metazoa; phylum Mollusca; class Gastropoda; family Planorbidae; genus Bulinus; species Bulinus truncatus. The sequence goes on along the minus strand of JAGDYQ010000091.1, from coordinate 3,092,169 downwards.
AAACATCCCCACCATTCATATAAAACAAATAAAATAACAGATCTTCACTGTAGCGATTTAACTTGATAGGCGCCAACTGAAATTTTAAAACAAAGAGAAATAAAAATTCAGCATGATTCGACTTTGAGGTATTACTTAAATCTTAACAATGACCTGTCAGTATTCAAAGGACTGTTTCTAACAGAAAAACTAGGACTAATACAACAAATATTATTGAACTGCCATACCTTATCGCTATAACATACACACTAATGAGGTAATTACAAAAAGAAAAGGCTAGGACTAATATTACAAATGATATTACGGCAACCCGCCATATCTCTGTAAAAACATAATATTATAGTAACTAAAAGAGGAAGTTAAGAATAATGCTATGAATGATATTAAGAATTCTGGCAATATTTGTAATAGCATTTTCATGTCATGAGATAGAGACATTTCTCTGTTAAAACATATTCATGAGATAGTGACTCAAAGAGTAAGTTATGACCAATGCTACAAATGATATTAAGACAACCCGCCATATCTCTAAAACCATATTCATGAGATAGTGACTTAGAGAAAGTTATGACTCATGCAACAAATGATTTTGAGACAAACTGCCATTTCTCTATAAAAACATATTCAGTGCATGACTCATGAGATTGTAACTAAAAGATAAAGCTAAGACTAAAAGATAATGCTACAAATACTGTTAATCTGACCCACCTTATCTCTGATAAACATGTTCGTGAGGTACTCCGCTGGCACATGATAATCTGAAACATGAATTTGTATGAAATTTTGGGTGTGGCGAGTTAGACAATGGAAAAATGTTCAGAAACTGATTAAAAATAATACATGTATATGGAATATACTAAAAAAAAAATTTAAGTTTCTAATTAAACTTTGTTCAGGCAGGATAATTTTTAAAAATTTAAATGAGTTCATCTCTCAGAAATATAACCGAGAGAAAAATTGGACCAAATCTAAAACCATTGAAATAAAATTAAAAAAAAAAAAAAGCAGTCCTATATACATGTACATTTTAATTTTCTTTTTTTATGTTTGAGAAAATTCCACTGCCCAACTCAAAGCCCCTGAAAAGTTAACATTAAGGTGCCATCTACCAGGTTTGAAACAAATTTGAAAAGTTAACATTAAGGTGGCCATCTACCAGGTTTGAAACAAATTTGAAAAGTTAACATTAAGGCGGCCATCTACCAGGTTTGAAACAAATTTGAAAAGTTAACATTAAGGTGGCCATCTACCAGGTTTGAAACAAATTTGAAAAGTTAACATTAAGGTGGCCATCTACCAGGTTTGAAACAAATTTGCCATGATCTGTTTGTTTGTTTTTGTTTTCTTCAAAAAAAAAAAAGTTGATATTCCGTTATCTAGTTGATAGTAACCACTTGAATACGCCATTCTAATTCTACTAGCACTGCTACATTAAAAAAAACTTTTTTCACTAGTATCATATAGTTAAAACTAATAGGACAATTACTAATTTTAAATTATAAAAATCTTTTACAGTGGCAATAAATTAAAATTCATACCAATATCTTGAGGCCGACATGCTGTCTCTGCAAATGGAGACTGAAACATACTGTAGAGATTCCTGTAATAAAGAGTTCAAATCTTTAAATAACTGATGATAATTCTTAAAAACCAACACATAAAAAATGTACATATTTCCTTAACCCACTAGTTACTTAGGGGGCAAAACAAGTCAAACTCACTAGTTACTTCGGGGGCAAAACAAGTCAAACCCACTAGTTACTTAAGGGGCAAAACTAGTCAAACCCACTAGTTACTTAGGGGGCAAAACTAGTCAAACCCACTAGTTACTTAGGGGGCAAAACTAGTCAAACCCACTAGTTACTTAGGGGGCAAAACTAGTCAAACCCACTAGTTACTTAGGGGGCAAAACAAGTCAAACACACTAGTTACTTAGGGGGCAAAACTAGTCAAACCCACTAGTTACTTAGGGGGCAAAACTAGTCAAACCCACCAGTTACTTAGGGGGCAAAACTAGTCAAACCCACTAGTTACTTAGGGGGCAAAACTAGTCAAACCCACTAGTTACTTAGGGGGCAAAACAAGTCAAACACACTAGTTACTTAGGGGGCAAAATTAGTCAAACCCACTAGTTACTTAGGGGGCAAAACTAGTCAAACCCACTAGTTACTTAGGGGGCAAAACTAGTCAAACCCACTAGTTACTTAGGGGGCAAAACTAGTCAAACCCACTAGTTACTTAGGGGGCAAAACTAGTTAAACCCACTAGTTACTTAAGGGGTAAAACTAGTCAAACCCACTAGTTACTTAGGGGGCAAAACTAGTCAAACCCACTAGTTACTAAAGGGGCAAAACTAGTCAAACCCACTAGTTACTTAGGGGGCAAAACTAGTCAAACCCACTAGTTACTTAGGGAGTAAAACTAGTCAAACCCATCAATAAATGAGGTTGTTTTTTTTTTGGCTTTAAAAAAAATTTTTATGAAAATACAGGTGGTGTCAAAAAAATGACAATAACTTTGAAACAATAGGGATACTGCCTAAAAGCATATAATTTATTAAAAAGAAAATAATTATCTTTCAATCTGTTAAAGGATAAAAGTTATACATCTCACACAGAAAAAAAAGTTATTATCAGATAATTATGAACATTTTTGGCCCAATTATGTTTAGAACCTTTTTTCAAATGAACATTTTATCAGGACACAAAAATAGGCCATAAGTATGATGAGATGAAATAAAATAAAAAAGTTCGGGCCACTGAGCAAGTGTTGTCGAAATCAACTCCTGGAGTCAGTGCCATTCTTATGTGTTTTGGGACCCATAGCAAAAGTACCTGCCATTTAGCCTACTTTGCCTGCCCCAAAGAAAAATTAGTTGAAAAGAGAAAAAAAAGGTAGGAAAAAAAAAAACTATGTGGCAAAGTCATTTCTTACTCTGGAGAATTCAAATTGAGACCCAACGTTGTCAAGTCTATCCCTGGCGCCAACGCAACCATGTTGGCATCTTGATCTGCCGCCCTGATGAAAGATAACAGTCCCACAATACCAAACTGGTCCATCACCATGCCAGAAGGGATGTTAGATATCGTACCTGCGGATTTGGAGACAACCATGAGACTGGAGAATTTTTTTTTTACATCAAACAACAGACAGGCTTTATAAGAATATATGTTCATCTCATGTCATTACTACAAAATGTATACTTTTGTGCATCAAATGCAATTTTTCATTAAAAAAAACTGTAAATGTCACTGCAATGCCCAAGTGATTGCTGCATTCTACACAAAACAGGGTTAGGAAAGGATAATTGATTCTTGAAAGATCAGTAGATCAAAATTAACTTTAAAAGAATTGTCAGGGAAGGTACCAAATGCTGAATTCTGCATCTTATATATTGTCTCCAGCAAACATGCAGGAATAAAAAGATGATTTTCTGACACAGCCAAATAAGGGCAGACAACCCTGTACTAGATTTAGAGGTAGATAACCCTTTTTTGAATGATAATACTAAAGAAGCAAATAAACTTAAAAAAATATTCTATCATGTAGAAAGCATGTCATAAATTGCCCTTTCTGCTTTTTGTTTTGTTTTTTTCAACAGGTCTAATGAATAATTAATTATTCTTAAGCTAAAAAAAAGAAATAAACTAAAGGCCATGAATTTATGTCATGGTTAAAAAAGAAATTACAATAACAAGAGCTGTAGAAAGTTGGCAGCAGTTTCTACACAAATAGCCATTTTGTCTTGTAAGTAAAATTAGTAAAACTGAATGTGTGATTGATAATATATCAAAATATATCTAATACTAAACCTAGTAATAATAATAATCAGCTATTTAGTCTTACTAGGGGCTGAATAAAATTGGCTGGAGTTAAGTGAGTAAAATTACAAACCTTGCTATGAAAAGGGGGCAAAAAAACTGATTTATCCGTAGTACCTATTAAGTCCTGTCAAGTCAAAAAGGTCAAGAAAGTATTTTTTTTGTTGCTGATATACATTCAAAATTATTATTTTTTTTTGCATTAGTTAGTCATTAAAAAACCTTAAATAGTACAAGGAACCAATTGGTTATACAAAACAGCTATCAGCAATGTAGATCTAAATTTCTATACCCTTTAAAAAAAAAGAAGACTATACCATCAGGATGTGTTTGAATTCCTCTCCTTTGTGCCATTGCTTGTTTCCCATCACCTTTGGCACCATCTTTCAACACCTGTTCATTACCTACAGCCCCATTGCCCTTGAATAAGAACACATTTGAAAATTACTGTGCATTGGGGTCAAAAGTTGAATATTACAGACAAAAGATTTTATTAGAAGATACAAAAAAAAGGATTAATAAAAGCAACTTCAGAATCTACAAAACTTTTAAGTGCAACTTTTAAAACTTAAATAAACCCTTAATCTCATTTTATTTATAAGTGGTGACCACAGAGTAATAGAAAACAGCACTATTATGTAGATGTATTTTCATATTATTACAGAAATAAAATCAGTTTTAATTCTTAGCCATCTCTGAAAAAAATGGATAAGTCATTAGTAATAGCACACTTACATTTCTAGGGTCTCCTGATTGCGAAGGTGGGTCTAAAAAAAAAAAATACAGATATATGCATTAAAAAAAGGGCTTGAAGTAGTAAAAATTCAAGCATTAGCATTTTCCAACTATGTTTTTTAAGTTGAACACCATAGTTATTTAAATGTCACTGTGATAATTTGAACAAATTGAAAGATACAATAGTAAGTCAAATTAGTATCATTACACCAAGTTTTATTTCCACACATCATAATAATACAACAACCCTAAAAATAAGCATATTTTATCTAATAAGTAACACACTTACTCTGAGCTCCAGGAAGGGCGGGAAATTCTTCTTGTGTTATATTAAACTCTGGCGCTGAGTCTGGTGCTGGTTTACTCACCATTCCCACTGAGGAAGATACCGGTGGAACTTAATGACAAAAACAGATACAGTTATCAAAAAAGATGCACTCTGAGTTAATATGTTAAAAAAAATCCTTGCCATTCATTCAAGACCAAAGACAGCAAAGATTTTTTTTTCCTTCCCATGGGACCAGAAAATTTAGACAAATTATAGAATGAGATTTTTTTAAATAAGACTTTATCTCTGAGTTTTAACTTCAGAAATAATTAATGCCACATGCCCAAAATTAACTATGCAAGCCTTAACATTTTTAGCTGGTGACACTTATACAGAAATGACTATCAGTAAGAAATTTTATAAACTTTCAACAATTAACAATGTTAATGGCATTCAAAGTTAAGCTATATCCTAGTAATATACAGGATATTTTAAGATTTACTCACCATAATTTCGTGTAGATGGCATAGGATTTGTTGTTGCTGATGATCTACTACTTAAAATAGGGAAATCTGACAAATCTATTGCAGGGTGGGAATCGACTGAAACAGCAAGATGAACTGATTATTATAACTCATAATTGTTTGTTTTTTTTCTTCTGTGCTGCTCCTGAATCATAATTAATTAATTTAAAATATTACATATTAAAAGTTTGTGATGAATTGCTTTTTGTGACTATTATAGCCATATTTTTTTCTAATAAAGAAAGATACTTACGGGATCTACTACCACCAAAACCATAACTAGATGCAAAATTCTGCATAGGCCCAGCACTGAAAAAACATTTCCAAAAAATATAAGTTACAACATTGCAAGACTTTACAGTTAGAATGCATCAAAATAATCTAAGCTGGCAATAATCACATAAGTACTAACTTAAATGCACGTTTCTGCAAACTTGCTAAGCTTGCTTGATTAGCTTGGCTCTGAGCACCTAGAATGTTGCGCGGACCTATAGCGGCTAAACTATTTGGAGAGTGTTGTTGCTGCTGTGACTGTTGTTGGAGACCCATTGTGAAGCCTGGATTCATACTTGTTGGTGTTATGTGACCAGCAGAAGTTCCACTTCTGAAATGATTTCCCCCTATGGCCCTTTGTGGCAGAGGTAATGTACCTGAGAAAATATTTTTTTTTATTTAATTATTTTTTATTCAATTTCTCTTAAGAATATAGAGTAGTTTTACATTTATATTTTATTATTCAAAAACAAAACAATCACATGCTAAGAAGATTGATAGAAAAAGCTTTTAGTTGCTCAAAAAAGAAAGGGAAAAATATGCTATATCAATCAACTACACATTGTTTTCTATTTCACTGCAATAAAATTAACTGCTCTTGTGATATATTCCTATCTCTAAGAAAGATTCGAAAAAAACAAATAGAAGTAATTTGAACAGAGGAGAACAGTGACAAATGCTTATAAGACATTGAATTTTAGTAGAACTAACCTTGACCATTGAAAGCTGTCCCTGCTGTGAAACCTGCCATTTGATATGGAGACTGGGAAGCCATCATCTGTTGACAGGACAATTATGAAGCAATATTTTAAATGATATAATTATCACAAATGTAAATTTTTTTTTAATAACCTCCAAAATATTTTCTATCCTTAATTATCAAAGCTGATGAAGCCATAAGCATTACTTTCTTACCCCTGAAGATAAATCTTTGTCTTGTCGAAACATATTGAGGGGAGCAATTGCACGCACCCTATAGAAAATAAATCATGTACAGTTAAGTAATATTCAATAAATGAAATGTTTATGTTGAAAAGCATAAATAAAGAATTTTTATTAAGATATTACTGAATTAAATCCCATTAAATTTCATTGAATTTTCCCTTTGAAAGCAAACTTTTAAATAGAACCTACTAGGCTTAGTTAACATCAAACTCATATTAGCACAGTAAAAAATACTGTACTTAATATAGTGTTTATTGTCAGAAAAACATATTATAGCTCACTGTAATTTACGCAGATGGGTCTGAGTAGAAACTATGGGTATAATGAAAATTTTTGAGATTTTATAATAAAAAAACTTTATGTGTAATGATGAGTCATTCTAATTTGACTTAATATTGTATCTTTCAATTTGTTTCAATTCCTACCATGACATTTAAGTAACTAGCAAGCATTACAATAAGCTGTAATAGTGTAACTTTTTTTTTTATGTCATTAACATCTCTGATATTAAATTAACATTGTTTTGGCTTGTAGTAATAAGTTAATAAGTTTAAATAAGCTGTTAATTAGCATCTCTTGTTAAATGTAAACAATAGTATGTCAACAAATTGAATTATAGTTAATACATCTGACATTAAATTAAAAGTTTCAGTTAGTGATAATAAGTGGCAAGAAATGCAATTCATTTTAAGAATTAAGTAAATAAAATTTCACTATGTTCTATACTAACTAGACCAGCGAAATAGACTACACTAATATTTGTCAATCACTAATTATTGGTCATAATTAGAGCGTCACTTAAAATTTCATTTCTCTGTCCTGACAGGTATTAGTTTGAAATTCTGAATAGTTATTTACATATAAACAAACAAAAACATGTCAAATGTTTATAAAATGAAACTGACACTACATTTAACAATTGTATATTTACTATTAGTCCAATAAACATGTTTTAAAATTTGCAATATTAAATTTCTCTTGCATTTATTGAGTAAGTGTTGAAAAAATTAATTCATTAAATAATCACACTCATTAAAGAAGTAACGCCATAAAATTAGGAAATAAACAAAATAATAGAGAATTTCACCCTTTTCAATCAGTATCACTCAATACGGAACCGGAACCAGCTTTGTACAAGAACAATTATCACTAACCTAGATACCAAATACAAGAGAAAAATAATGTACGTGAAGGAAAACAAAGCTCACATGACATAAACTCGAAAAAAGTTCATGTAAAGAAAAAAAATATTTTTATCGCTCACAAAAATTACACCCCCCTACTGAAAAATTATTAAAACAAGCGAAATGTTTTTTTGCTAAAAAAAAATCTCCACCCTGAAATAATTCTCAACTTTCAGTAAAAAATATAGTATATTAATATTAAATTACTGCATAATAGTGTATATACGTATAACTTATATAGACCTACATGACGTTATGAAACAAAGTATAGCCCCTTAGACTATTAGACAAAATTTCTTAGGCACTTCCCAAACATTTTTATCACATAAGAGTTGTTCATTTTTCAAATTTATATCTAGCCCTAGACCAATAACATTCCACACCCTTGATCTTATGGCCTAGATCTCCTGCACTGTTGCATTGGTAAAGTCTAAAGACAACCATTACCCGCTTATGAACATGGTGAGGAAATGTCTGAAAAAATCTAGTGCTACAGTGCCGTTAACTTTTATACTTTCTATGACCCAGTGTTGCTTCTATGGCTAGTTAACCACCATATATAATGGTAATGTAAAATAAGTCTAAAATTGTTTTTAAAATATATACGGATATTTAAGAGACTTCAAATGTACATATAGTTCCCCTGATCAAGCTCATCAACACACAGCTATTAGTGATAAGCCATATATTATGACTATTTCATTTGTTTGTTGTGCACCAAATTGATATTGTGCACATGAACCACATCTGAGCTATTTAAATTTTTTAAATACTAAAGGTATTAATCCTCAGTCACTCCCTTCAATAGTTAAAATAAAAAATATATATCTAAAATTCAGTTGATTTCAGGTCTATTTTTTTTTCTAAATACACATTATCTTTCGATTAATATGAAACATAATAAATAAAAAACAGAACTGATTAAATAATTTCTTTATTACACTAAATTCAAGTATTAATTACAAAATAAATAGTTTCTTCAAAATCCTTATAGAAAATTCTATGAGGACCCTTTAAGAATGGCATATTATCCACTCCCTTATAGAAAATCTGTTTGAACAGTTCTGTGGAAACCTCTGTATATTTTACTAAAACCAGTCATAGCATTTTTTTTAAAGATATGTCAAATGGAAAGTGATATTATCTGATTCTGGTATTTGACTAAAAGGTATTGCTTAATTTTTTTATTTATTGCGCATCCAAAATTAATTTTTTAACAAACAGTAATACATTTTTTTAAAATAAATCACTAAAAAAAACACACACACAAAATGTATTTTATTTTATGGTTTATTTTTTTTTTACATTATTTTTATTATATGATTATCTTTTAAGCTCTTATGTTAACATATACAAAAAAATTACTATTGTGGCAAGGTGAATCAGTTTCAGTGATGTATCCGTTGGATAAAAAAAAATTAATAAAACACAGATATATTTACTAAAGTTAGTTAATAAAATACTTAAGGAATAAGACATACCGGAAAACCTATCGCCAGGCCTAGCCAAGACTAAAAACTACACAACTACACTAGTAAACATAACAAGATTATCAAACTAAAAAATATATCTGATAAATGTAACAAAATAAATACAGATTCAATTATTAATAATTACACCAGTGACCATGATTTTAAAGGTCTTTATTAAAAAATAGCCATCTTATTTATATATTTAAAAAAATGAGATTCCTCAAGAATTAAACATGTAATCAAGTTTTAAAAAAAAACGTTTTTCTTACAATTCAAAACTTTTTTTCCCAAAAAAAAATCTGCAGTGTATTAATATTATAAAAAAAAAGAAAATATTTTTTTCTTTCTGTGAAATCAGACAGCATTTTCGCATATAATACATTTTATTTAAAAAAAGGTGGAATTAATATTATTAACTGATTTTAATGTTCTAATTATTACTATATGGCTCATGAGCAAAAATATTGTCCTGAGATTGAAGTACTAAAAGTCCAAATTAACTTTGGACATGATAAACTTTGAATATGTTGATAAAAAAATTAACAAAGTTAATAATTTAATATCCGAATGAACAGAAGTATAAAAATAAAAAGAGAGCTCAGTTGATGCAAAAAAGAATGTTTTGTAAAAAACATTATGCCAGTTTTTCAAAAATTTAGCTGCTGTTAATAAAGACACATTGGGAAATTATTTTAGAAAATTTTATCTGTAACTTGAAACTATTTTTAAAATTACTCAGAATTTAAATGCACAAGTATTACAATTTGTGATCATTTTATTTGGTTTATGAAAAGAGTTATAAAAGAAGTGTAAAAATTTCCAGTTAAGAAAATAAAAAACCAGAAGAATCAGAAAACAGTATAAATATCTAAAAAAATGAAATGACATGGTTATAACTTCAGTCAAATGTTAGTAAGTATTTTTATGAAATGACAAGACATCTATGTCAAATGACAACTGAACAAATTTTATCAGTAGAAGTAAAAATGAAAGTAAATTCAAAGTATAGTGAAAATCTCAACTCAAGTATAATATCACAAATTGAACCATGTAATTTTTATGAAAAATATAATAGTATAATGGACTTAAGTTTATGTGGAAACATCCATGAGTAGTCATTTCATACTGCCCATACAAAATGACCATTAAAATGTGCCAAACCCAGTTTAAATCATATGAAAAAGATAGATAAAAATGTTAGTACAAGATGACAGCACAAATCTGTGAGCAAATAAAAAAGGTTACATCAGCACCTTTTAATCTTAAAGCACACCCTAAATGTTGATACTACTTGTGGACACATCAAATGACAAGTTGAAAAAGTCACAAGTACATAAAACAATGTACTTTTTTTTCTTTTTCAATTTTTTTTACAGAGGTCTTGTAAAAATAATGAAGATATGAATGTACTGGAGATCCAAATACACTACAAAAAAAAAAAGAAACACAAGTCCTGTATAATTTACCAATCAATAAACATTATACTGTGTATAAAAACAGGTTTGACATACACACGCCAGTAGAACATGACAATGTACAATTCTAATTATCTGGCCAGCTCCATGTTGTAGGTTCAAAGCTTTCATATTCTGCATCGTACATAAATGAGCGAATGTATGCCTCTTTATCTTCCGGTTCTGGATATGCGGATGCCATGTCAGTCTTGTAGACGTATTCAGCAAGGTCAGTGGCTATTTTCAATGACACGTCCTGAACTTGACTCAAAGGTGGATAAAGTCGCCCTTCTTTGAGATTTTCCTCTGTCACAAGGTGTGATAGTTTCTAAGTAGAACAAAAGAACTTTGGTTATCAGTTGATAAACTATGAAATTCTAAAAGGCCACGTTTGAATTTTTTTTTCTCTCAATAAACCTTTCATAGTGATGCATGAAGATATAACCTACTAAAAATGAAATTTAAAAAAAAAAAGGGGGGGGGGGGGGGAAATGGAAGCTTAATAGTAAAAGTTGATGCATTTCAAACATTGTAAATATTTATTAGGTATGCTTCACCAGCTTATCACTGAAAAGTAATGTTTTTATACTCACCATTGTCTTTAAATTGCAAGCTACAATGTCAGTATCCTGATTCTTTTAAAATAGTTGTTTTTTTTTAAAGATACTAAATACATGTACTATTCTTTTTAGCTCTTTCACATCTAGTTTTAATCAAGAGTATTGTAATATAAATATAGAATGCACCTGTACCACTTAAAATTGTTATTGTACCATGACACCCTAGTGCATTCTCAATTTTAACTGAATCTGCAATGATAAAAACTGTCAATGTATTGGCCTGACTAAAGATTTAAGTTTTATTTTAGCAAGCTTTTTTATTAGAGAGGAGGGAGAGGTTGAAGTTTTATTCATTATCACCAAAAAGTTTAAGATTTTTCTAAACTGAAATAATATTAAATGTATTCACACTGATAAATGTCAATTAAACTTAGTTATTGTTAGAAACTTTACTATTTCAATTAAAAAAAAAAATCTTGAATGTATCAATTGTGCAACGTGCAATTATAATAGTAGTCATATTTATTTATTTTTAAACTTAAGAGTTATAATTATTTCAGTAGTAATACTTTCACTGCAAAATAATTTACACGTAGCAAAATAAAATACAAACTAATGTGTATTTTCAAAAATAATTTCACATGTCAATAATTTAATGAAAATTGATCTTTTTTTCAATAATAAGCTTGTTCCACAATCATAAGTAACAAATCAAAAAGATTACAAGTTTATATGAAGAGTTAATATTTAACTACCTGAGCAGCTCTCAAGAAGACAAGATCTGAAACATGTCTGATACCACAGGTGAGTATTCCAAGAGCAACACCGGGGAAAATGTATGCATTATTGCCCTGTCCTGGGTGATAAGTTTGTCCATTGTGATTGTATGATGGGAATGGACTTCCACTAGCAAACACAGCACGTCCCTGGAACATACAATTGATGACAATAATGTTCTTCTATTACATCTATTTTGAATTCTCAAAAGGTATATTATGACAACTTACCAAATATTAAATACAAAGTATTTATGTGATAAAATTATACTTTTTAGTGTGGTTCATTTCCAATCATCTTAAAGACATCTAAACTGAATATCATTAAAAAAAAAAGTGAACATCTTTTAAAAGAAATTTATTTAAAAAAAAAAATATAAAATGATTTTCAGATCACCCTAACCCTTTAATTTTTCATAACTAATATTTGTAACATTTGATCGAGGTGAGAAATATTATCATACTGAAACTTCTAATGGCAGAAAAAAAAATAAAGAAAGCATTTCATTACACCTATACTGTATAAATAAATACATCTTAATAAATTATGTAAATCTGTTCATGTTAAATTCTACACAAAGAAGTGTCTAGGGTCAATACTAACATTAAAACACAGAGATGATACTCCACCTGCTTTTGATTTTCTAAAAGGACTAAAACATTCAAAAGACTTCAAAAAATTTTTAGCAGATGTCTTTTTCAATTCAATTATTTTTTAATTATACAAAATTTAAAAGGAAAAAAAAAAAGTGATTTGTGTCTTACATCGGATAAGGAGTAAGCCTGCTCAGCTGTGCACTCGGCCATGCTTGTGGGGTTACTCAGGGCAAAGATGACTGGTCTTTCATTGTGTTTGGCCATTGAGCGAATAACCTTCTCATTGAAAGCTCCAGGTGTTGCAGCAGCACCTGAAATATATTACTAGAACTGTAGAAAAAAGAAAACTTTAATACAATTATCAAGTTAAATTCTCAAGTCTTCAGATATAACAATGCAAGAAAAAAAATTTCTTAGACCAAAACTGAAGGTTGTTGTTGACATTGTAATTGAGAAAATGTATGGTGAACATCAAAGAATTTTGCAGTGTCATGTTCCAATACGACTTGTGACGTTATTTCTGATGTTCCAATGATAACCACACACTCCCTGAACAAAATTAATCCCCATGTAAATATCACAAATAAAAAAAAGCATACCGATCAAGGTTGTTGGTTTTAATTCATTAACAATTTCTTCCAAGTTGGTCATGGGTTTGAAATCTTTGGCAAACTGTTTCTTATGGCCAGTCACTGGGTGATTAGGACGATTCTGAAAATATAACAGCAATGACTATTTCACAGATAGGTAAATTTATTCATGTATTTATTCATGTACTGAATTTTTCAGAAATTGTTTCTCAAAAAGTTGGCACTAAAAGTAAAATTCTTTTCAATGAAGATACTCCATAAACAACAAGGATAAAATTAATTATAAAATGAAAGAGTTAAAAAAAGAAAACACTAAAGGACCCTGAACAGTGAGGGGAATAACATTCTTATGATATTAGAAATTTCATACGTCAAAAAATGAAGGAAAAAAACAATTCGTTCAGAATTGAAACTACCAAATTGGACATTAAAATCCTTTCACCAAAATAGACATGATGAGTAGTGGTCAGCTAGTTGCTGGGGTTATTGTTATTTCAAGAGAATTAATCACTATGTGCACTTTGACCAATTCAGCCAACAAATGTTTGATGGTCAATTCTGTTTTTTTCACATTCATCCCAGTGTTATTGATCATTTTATCAGTTGTCAAGAAAAGACAGAATGTTGAGTTTACTCACATTGACTAACAATCCCTTTGAGTCAATGCACCAAATTTTGCTTCTGGCCTCTTCCAGTGGAATGCCTGACTCTGTCATGGCCAAAACAAGCAGTTGAGCAATGCCAATGTTTGCCTGTGAAATGGAAATATGTCCATTAATTAGTCAATAAAAACACTTGTAATCAAAATTCAAATAATTGTAACTGCTCAATAACTGCACTTGTGTAAATTGTTGATTTTTTTTTTATTCTTTTATTTCATCTTTATTAGATGAGGGATTGCTGAATACCTCTGTAAACTTAAATAAAAACAACAACAGCAATGAGTATGGATCATTCCCATTAGTTCACTATGGAAACAGATCTGAAAAACCCATCTTTTCTCAGAGATGTGGAAATCAAACATTATTGTGAAGAGGATGTAAGGAATTCACTGACAATAAAAACAAATACCTCTCCAGCTCCCAAGAACAGGAATTTATTTTCTGAAAGTTTTTTGCCAGTGATTCTCAAACTAGCAAAAACACCAGCAGCAGCAACTGCAGCTGTGCCTAAAAAAAAAATAACAAAATGTTTAAAAAAAAAAAAACAACCTATTTAACCTCTATTTAAAAATAAAGACAGCTTTAAAAAAAAATGCATACATACTTCAGACTTATTGTCAAGAAATTAACAAATGTTTACAAATTCAACAGCGCTTTACGGCTCCTTTATAACATAGTTCAAGAGAAAAAGGAATGGATGCAGAATTAGTTTACTATTTATGATTACAAGCTGGTCTTTTTTATTTAACCAGTTTCATTTTATACTGCACATGGGTGCACAGAAACATATGAAACCAGTTACCTTGAATGTCATCATTAAATGTGCAGTATTTGTTTCTGTATTTCTCAAGGAAGCGGAAAGCGTTGTGGTTTCCAAAATCCTCAAATTGAATCAGGCAGCCATAGCCATACCTTAAACACAAAAGCAAGAAATTTTATTTTCCCTCTAAATTTCCAAAAGCTACCAAATTTAAAAACTGAGATATCCAAATTTTACCTTCTTGCTACAGCCTGCATAAACTCATCAATGAAATCATCATATTCTTTGCCAGTAACTCTTTTCTGACATCTGCCAATGTAAAGTGGGTCTTCATGAAGTTTCTGGGGGGGAAAAATGAAATATGTCATTATTGATATAGGCTCGAATAAGATTTGCAACTAACTCCAGCCCTGACACTCAAGACAATTAGCTAAGTTGTATACACATTCAGCTATTCAGCAAATTATATACTGCTAATGACCTGGTTGTTAGTTCCAACATCAAGGAGAATTGGGAGACATTTGGACGGGTTAATGCCCCCAAGAGCTGTGTAAAGAGAAAGTTTGCCTACAGGGATCCCCATTCCATAAGCTCCTAGGTCTCCAAGTCCCAGGATTCTCTCTCCGTCTGTCACCACGATAGCCTGAAAAGATGAAAACAATTTTTTTTTTTTATTTCGACCAACAATTAAATGCGAATTTTCTTAAAGAAAACCATATAGCTTATCAGTCATCCTAAAAAAAAAAAAATTACCCCACACTGAGTTCTAAATAAATACCTTGACATTGCGTTCTGGCCAGTTACACAAAATATCATAGATGTGACCTTTGTCCTTAATAGAGATGAATAAACCTCTATAGAAAAAATATAAAAATATGTACATATGAGGCATGACATGTAAAAAAAAAAAAAAAAGATTTAAATGCTTTAGGTTATTTACGAAAAGAAATAAATGAAAAATTTTGTTCATTTTTACCGAGGTCTGCGGAACACTAGACCATACTGTTGACACGCCAAACCAACAGTTGGTGTGTATACAATGGGCATCATCTGTTCCACATTCTCTGTCAGCACCTAGTTAAACCAAAGTGTGTCAACAGTAAAATAAAAGTAAACCTTGATTATCAACACGCCACAAAGATTTTTTTTTTTTATTTTTAAGTCCAAAAATAAGAACATGAAAACAAAGACAGAAAGCAAGTTTTAAAAAGTATCTGCTTTCTCAATTTCAACCCAAACTATGAAATGATACTGCATATACATTTTTTTTAATATGCAATGGATATATATTTCAATGGATATAGATTTTAATATTTTATATTATAAGGTTGAGTCAATGCATTTTAAATAAATTCAGCCATTAGTTTTGTATAGAAAATAAACTGCTTAACACAAATTACAAAATGCATGTTTAGCAGACCTCTGAAACAAACTCACAATGAGAAAAACTGAGACACTACTCAGGCTTTGAAAGATAACAAAACTGTATGAGCTTACCTTATAAAACAATTTTTCATTTCTATCTTGCAAGGACATCAGATAAATAAATCTGTCCAAGTCACTGCTACGTTTTGCGAAATTAGCCAGTACTCGAATCTTCTGTTCATCCATACTTCGAACACAAGGTGGAACAAGGCCGTGTATTCCCATTAACTGCCTTTCTTTCAGGGTGTAGGCAGTTCCCTATTAGAAAAAAAAAAAAGTTCATAGGATGATAAATTTAATGTTAACAAGCACCATGTAACTAAAGTGAAATCTTTACAAACTTCTAGTTACATTTAATGGCGGTTAAAAAAAAAGGGATGATCTGGTGGTGAGAATGTGAATTAGTCACACAAATGGAATAGATTACAAGTTCAAAATCCTTACAGTATATATATCAGAAATAGCAGACTGTTAAATTTTATCAATATATTAAGACCTCAAAGAACAGGATCTAGAGCATAAGTGGTCAAACTTTTTCAAAACGCAAGCCAAAATGTGATCTTAAATTAAACTGTATGGCCCGACCAAGAGCAGATGAATGGAGTGACTATATGAACTCATTCAGCACAGGCTGGATCAAACAGCCTCATGTGGCTGAACTTGGCCTGCGGCTATAGTTTGTCCATGTCTAATACAGAATAACCTGAAATACTTTTCCCTGCCAGAAATTTCTAATTTACTGTATCTTTAAATAGTATTTTACCGTTTTATCTATTTTTTCATCCATTTAAACAGGCTTGAATCCTGTCTTATTTTAGTTGCTTTCTTACCCCAAGACAACCAATATCATCCTCTGTTCATCATGATTTATGCTGAAGTGGTTCAAAGCAGATTCTTCTCCAGAAAATATTCAACATAACTCAGTACACTCCTGCCTTAAACCAACACCCCCCCCTTTAAATAATGATTGGGTGATTGTTGATAAATCCAACCAGTAAAGCATCAGAATAAAGACACTCTAGCTCAGTGGTTCTCAAAGTATGTTTGGTGGTTTTCAATTGGGACAGTTAAAAGTATCGAGGGAAAGTTTGAGCTACTGTTCTAGTTGTACAGTTTTAATTAAAGGTGAGCTTTAATGAAAGCCCAAAAGGTATTAATACTAAGTCTGGTTTTTTGGAAATTTACTGGACATGGTGAAGTTTCATCAAAAGTAAAAAAAAACAAAACATTTTAATTACCTTGTTCAGCTTTGGATTGCGAAGAAGGTCAATGCCCCTGACACGGGATCGGTTAATAAGATCATGCTTTGGCTCATGAGTCTGTTTATCTGACTTGTGCCTGACACATACTGATGACACCTGGGGTCTATTAAATATCAAGATTAAAAAAAGAAATAAAACAGCTTTAATCTTGTAATCCAGGGATATGCTGCATATAAAAAACAACCTGACAATGTAGTACTTATAATAGTACTGATAGCGGCCAGAATTCACAGAGAGCAATAATTTGATTTTTTTTTTTTTTTATATTTGAATAGCAGCAATTTTATAACTTCTTTATGACATGTATTATTTAGCCTGAATTTATTTGTTCTATTGTAAAGACCCATGCTTATTGCATCAACTTAGGCTAGCAAAGAAAGAATCTGAACAAGGGCCCCTACTGCAAATTATCCCCGTTCATTACAATTTCCTTTAAATTCTGACACTTTAGGGGCCCCAAAAAACTAAGCATGGCTTTAATAAAACACATCAAACAACATGTTAGAATATTGAAAAACAGGAAATCATATGATTTGGCTAATTTAAAAAATTCTACATTGGACCAAGGTGGGACGGGTGACCGAGTGGTGTAGACAATCGACTGTCGACCTGAGAGTCCTGGGTTTGATCCTCTTTGAGAACCATGGGAATTTTCCCAGGTGAAATGTGTTTCAAAGTCGTCCCACAAGTCCACCCAGCTTTAAATGGGTACCTGACTTAAGTTGGGGAAGTAAAGTCGGCTGGGGCGTTGTGCTAACTACACAATCCCTTTATATGCCGAGGTTAAAGAAACAGATGAATTCTACACTTCATCTGCCCCGATGGCCTGTTAGGGCTCAGGGAACTTTTTTTTTTTACATTGGACCAAAGCAACGATAAGAAGGCTAACACATAAGAAATTTCAGAAGCAGAAGGTTGAGCTGTAGGCTGATTGTAATTGTATGTGATCTATTTAACATGTGTAATCTCAGCGACAAACGGACAGTAAGTCTGATTATGGGGCCAAGCCAATTTAAGTTTTATCTGGGGGGGGGGGGGGGGGGGGGGTGGCAACCGCCAAGCTTGGAGATTTTTACATTTTTACTTTTGCTGTAGGCTACCCTAACCCTAACCCAAAACTAAGCCCCTGTTCCAGGCCCTGCATATGAGATTTGTCCTCAGCCCCACGTATTGATACAGCTGCCTCTGGCTCTCGAGTCTAGTTGCCACACCCCAAAGCTACATTGATTGGTCTGTATCGGTTCAAGCAGTGTTAGAGACTAGAGAAAGATGCCAAAATGAATACGAATAGCTCCATTAAAAAGGAGAACAATAAAACTTAGCAGTGCATTTGAAAAGCCAATCAAAAATTATTTACTAATTCTTAACGGATGAGTGCATTTTTACAAGTCAAAATTTACAATTTTATGTCAAATAATTTGATATATGATTTTTTAGAGCTTCTGGCTAGTTTAGCTTGGCTATAGCTGCTATTCATACTGTATCATAGTATAAATATAGCTAGTCATTAGTGGCATTACCCATTATGTTATAGCCATTGACTAGATGAATACAAATTACTTAAGATTTTAGACATCGTATTAAGGCCCAAGCAATCTTGTCTTTAAAAAAGGCATCTTAATTTTTAAAAATAATAATAATTCAATTCTTTGTAACAAGCTATTTTAAATTTTTATTTAAATGTCTTTTTTTTTTCCTATACTATTTATCATTGCATATTCTGAGTCACTTTCATTCATATTATAGCATTAATTAATAATACTGAAAAAAGAAATAAACATAAATTATGAAATTAATAATTTATCATTGTATTGACCATTTCAATGTTTCATTGAGTCCATTGTTACTGTATCATGTATGATGAATATTTATAATGTGATTTAAATAAATTAGTCTAATAACATTACTAAAATTAATGCCAGTACATGATTACTTTTTTTTACCCATTAGTGACATTAGACTAGTCATGATTAGTGTCATGACTTTAGTCTGATTAGTGTCATGACATTAGTATTAGTTAGAGTTATAAAAAGTTATAAGTAATAGTATTACTATATAAAATTAGTATTAGACAATTACTATTTAAACTATTTAGTTTAACTTAATGATTTGTAATTTATGTATAATTATATTGGCCCCAACAAACAGTAACTATTATTAGTATTATTTTTTTATTATTTAGAAATATACCATGTAAAGGTCTAGATGACATTTATAAGAGTGCATTCAATGATAGCTAACTACCTGACCATGGGCATGGAAAAGTGCGGAATATACCGGTAGCAATATGTACTATTATATTTAAATATTTTTTTATAATAAATATGATTTATAATATAAAATAAGAAAATCAATCTTACAATTTCAAGCCGAAATTTCTTGCAGCCAATGATGCAAGATTAAGTGCCATTGTGACAATTTGCAAACAAAGCCTGATAACGAATAATATTAATTCACCAAAGCCTAAAGCGAAATCTAGGCCGTCTAGGAATAAACAAACACCAGCAACAGAGGGCAAGGATTCCTTGAAGGGAAACACCTTCAACTTACGTCCTTGAACTTAACACAGTTGACAGTGTTTGATTCTGTCTATAATGTGTCTTTTGATTATCTGAGTCATCTCCTAAAAATTGAATATATTTCGCCCTAATATCGTAATTAACAAAATGTTCTAATTAGAGATCTTTGGAAGATTTTGGATAAACAGCAATTTTATTTATAAAAGAAAACTAAACACGGAAAAAAAAGTACTTATTATAAAATATATAATTTAATTTCACTATAATTTTAATATATGCCCGGCTAGCTCAGTCGGTAGAGCATGAGACTCTTAATCTCAGGGTCGTGGGTTCGAGCCCCACGTTGGGCGCAATTTTTTTAAATTATAAATTTCAAGTGCATTTTTTATTTTTTTTAGAGACTTTCATTTCAACCGGTACTAATTCTTCAAGATGGTGGTTCACGAATCGAAACTATTGTCAGATATATCAAATTTTAGTCTTCTCACTCTAATTTTGGACCTTTTCTAATTTAGTGAGAAGGTTAAAATTTGATATATCTGACAACAGTTTCGAGTGAGAAGATTGCAGGGAAAGAGATTGCAGAAAGTGAAACAAATCATATATAAAAGTTTATAAAAAAAATAAGAGCTCTAAGAGTTAGAATAAATTTGATTAATTTCTCAATTTGAAAAATATATACATATAAAGAAAAACATTAAAAAAAATTAGGGTAGGAGTCTAACGCAGCCCCGTAGCCAAAGGTGGGGGGGGGCACTGGGGGCCGTGCCCCCCCCCCCCCCCGCTTAAAAAAGAAGAAAAAGAGGAAAAATAAAGAAAAAGTAAAGGTACCCCCTTGCTGGGTACTGGTGCCTCCCTGCTTACTTTGACCTGGCTACGGGCCTGGTCTAACGAGCCTCAGCCTACGATTATTTTCGACCTGCAGATTCTGGGATCAAATCCCCCCCCGACACACACACACACACACACTGTGCTTTTTTTTACACAATCTCATAACACGCTGTGGCAATGAGAGATGTAGTGAAGAAATGCCTAAAATGCGAGGCCCATCTTCTATTTTTTTTACAACAAGTATTACTATTATTATAAATGTAAATTGCGGGCCCGTTTTGTAGCAATCGGTCAAATCTGCCAAAGGACGGGCCTGGTTGGGGGTACTACCAGAGCCGTTGTTGGGGGTACTACCAGAGCCGTTGTTGGGGGTACTACCAGAGCCGTTGTTGGGGGCACTACCAGAGCCTTTATGAGATTGTTGGGGGCACTACCAGAGCCTTTGTTGGGGGCACTACCAGAGCCTTTATGAGATTGTTGAGGGCACTACCAGAGCCTTTATGAGATTGTTGGGGGCACTACCAGAGCCTTTATGAGATTGTTGGGGGGCACTACCAGAGCCTTTGTTGTGGGCACTACCAGAGCCTTTGTTGGGGGCACTACCAGAGCCTTTATGAGATTGTTGGGGGCACTACCAGAGCCTTTATGAGATTATTGGGGGCACTACCAGAGCCTTTATGAGATTGTTGGGGGGCACTACCAGAGCCTTTGTTGGGGGCACTATTAGAGCCTTTATGAGATTGTTGGGGGGCACTACCAGAGCCTTTATGAGATTGTTGGGGGGCACTACCAGAGCCTTTGTTGGGGGCACTATTAGAGCCTTTATGAGATTGTTGGGGGGCACTACCAGAGCCTTTGTTGGGGGCACTACCAGAGCCTTTATGAGATTGTTGGGGGCACTACCAGAGCCTTTATGAGATTGTTGGGGGGGCACTACCAGAGCCTTTGTTGGGGGCACTACCAGAGCCTTTATGAGATTGTTGGGGGGCACTACCAGAGCCTTTGTTGGGGGCACTACCAGAGCCTTTATGAGATTGTTGAGGGCACTACCAGAGCCTTTATGAGATTGTTGGGGGCACTACCAGAGCCTTTGTTGGGGCACTACCAGAGCCTTTATGAGATTGTTGGGGGGCACTACCAGAGCCTTTGTTGGGGGCACTACCAGAGCCTTTATGAGATTGTTGGGGGCACTACCAGAGCCTTTATGAGATTGTTGGGGGCACTACCAGAGCCTTTATGAGATTGTTGGGGGGCACTACCAGAGCCTTTGTTGGGGGCACTACCAGAGCCTTTATGATATTGTTGGGGGCACTTGGCAAAATTATGTTTCTTGTCAACAGATTTCTCTGTTTGAATACATGATATAATAATTATACTCGTAAGACTGTGAGAGACGCTTGTGTTATTCCCATAAATGTACAACACAATTATTGGTGTTTATCACTTTATGTCAACAAGAATTATGTTTGACAATAATTTGGTTAAGTCAGGGGGCTCCATTCTAAAGAAGGGGTGCGCAGCAGTGCCGAACCTAGGGTTTTGGGGGCCCCTGCATTTTGACATTCGACACCATGACATGAGATAATATAGTTAATATTTAATGTAAAAAAATTTTGGGGCCCACCTCAAGCTTTGGCCCGGGAGGACTTTCGAATTTGGACCCCCTCCTCCCCCACCCTAGGTATGCCGGCATGAACACACGTAGGGGGCGCTGATGAAGGAACATGTTGACTATAACTAACCAGAGCCGTTTTTAGGTTTGGGGGGGGTGTGGGGGGGGGTATGCAGAGCTTACATTACCTGGGCAAAGGTACCACTCAGGGGTTCTTATATATATTCGTATGGTGATAACTCTACTTCACTCCCCATCCCCCGGGTCGCACCACCTACCCCCCAAGATGAATGATGAAATCACGACTTTTTGCACAACGCCTACACATTGTTTATTCGGTCGTTCACCCTTGGCTTGATACCAGTGATGAAATAGTGTCATTCGTCAACTTTGACCTCCACCTTCAGTTTTGGCGGGAAACTGATGACGCCATCAACGTGGGTGATCTGCCTATAAAATGCACAGCGCTGTGATCCAAAACACTCAGAGCAAGTGGTCCATAGATATATAGACTAGATCGCTTATCCTTATTTAATAGAGACCGAAAAAGTGTTATATGTGCGGACCCTAACTTCAAAAAGAGAAGAGTAAATTTCTTTCTTTTTTTTTTTTTGCTATTTGTTTATGCAATCTATGCGTACTTACGTACTACGTCATCATAGTTGCAAAGAATTTGTAAAAATATATAGGTTATACTCATTGACGACTCATTGTATTCGGGGACCGACCATATAACAAGTTTACATAGCCCGTAGGCGATCTAGTCTATATATCTATGAAGTGGTCAGTAACAGACCGCCATCTTGTGCAACAAAGTACAAGGAATCACTTACCTGGCACAGGAGGTACCATGAGGAATAAGATCAATAGGTGTCTCCTGTGCCAGGTTGTCCTGTTCTGGGAGACATACCATGGTCTTTGGGGAAAAGATCATTGGGGGTTCTCCAGTCAGGATTAAAAAAAAACCTTTTGCGACGGCGGTGTTACTGTGGTCAATGAGGACTATCTGAGACTATAGTATTCAGAGCTGGCGGTGGTGACGGATGTGGACGGCACACAACGCCCTTCCACTCTGTCCCGCTTTAAGCACACCTTCACAGCCTGTCATTTTAGGCGGAGGGGTTCAGGCACATTACACCCTCCCCTCTGTCCGCAAGGTAGGAAAAAAAACCCTGGCCTTGCCATTCTGGCCTATCGGCAGTACACACATCATGCTGGTCTGGCCATCCTGGCAGGTCCAAAAACCCTCATTTCTGCCATCCCGGCAGATGTTAGCGGGCACACTCACCCCGCCGCTCTGTGGGCATGGCAGATTTGCATCAGCGTAGCCAGTTATGCTGGTGTGGTAGTCACACTACACCCTATCATGCTTGCAATGGCGGCGTAAAAAAAAAGTCCGGTCAGTCCAGCCCCGTAGCGTGAAAATTCTACAGCAGGGGTCAGGCATTCTACAGCAGGGGCCAGGCAATAGCAGGGGGGCAGGTAATACATTTTACTAAGTAGAGCAAATAAGCAGAGGGAGCCAGTCAACAGGGGGGGGCGGTCACACGCAGAGAAGACACACAGTGAGACGAGTACCAGATAGGACACACAGTGAGACGAGTACCAGATAGGACACACAGTGAGACGAGTACCAGATAGGACACACAGTGAGACGAGTACCAGAGAAAACACACAGTGAGACGAGTACCAGATAGGACACACAGTGAGACGAGTACCAGATAGGACACACAGTGAGACGAGTACCAGAGAAGACACACAGTGAGACGAGTACCAGAGAGGACACACAGTGAGACGAGTACCAGAGAAAACACACAGTGAGACGAGTACCAGATAGGACACACAGTGAGACGAGTACCAGATAGGACACACAGTGAGACGAGTACCAGAGAAGACACACAGTGAGACGAGTACCAGAGAGGACACACAGTGAGACGAGTACCAGATAGGACACACAGTGAGACGAGTACCAGATAGGACACACAGTGAGACGAGTACCAGATAGGACACACAGTGAGACGAGTACCAGAGAAAACACACAGTGAGACGAGTACCAGATAGGACACACAGTGAGACGAGTACCAGATAGGACACACAGTGCGACGAGTACCAGAGAAAACACACAGTGAGACGAGTACCAGAGAGGACACACAGTGAGACGAGTACCAGAGAAGACACACAGTGAGACGAGTACCAGAGAAGACACACAGTGAGACGAGTACCAGATAGGACACACAGTGAGACGAGTACCAGATAGGACACAGTGAGACGAGTACCAGAGAAAACACACAGTGAGACGAGTACCAGAGAGGACACACAGTGAGACGAGTACCAGATAGGACACACAGTGAGACGAGTACCAGAGAAGACACACAGTGAGACGAGTACCAGATAGGACACACAGTGAGACGAGTACCAGAGAGGACACACAGTGAGACGAGTACCAGAGAAAACACAAAGTGAGACGTGTACCAGAGAAGACACACAGTGAGACGAATACCAGAGAGGACACACGGTGAGACGAGTACCAGAGAGGACACACGGTGAGACGAGTACCAGAGAGGACACACGGTGAGACGAGTACCAGAGAGCAGCTAAGATGGTTCAGTTGTGCACACAATAGACTGGACTATTTTAACCTGTATATTGTACTTTTTGTATAAGACCGTGAGTAAATCTTGTATTGTTCAACTAACGAACCCACTAGTCCTTGAGTGCACACTATATGCCGAGGCCCCAGGGTACAGAAACAGGTGAATTCTACTCGTCTGGTTAATTTACGTACATGTGTACATGTGTCTAGGATCGATATATGAAAATCACTGTATATATATATATATATATATATATATATATATATATAATATATATATATATAAACATAACTCAATCAAAATATTTTTTTTTAGATTATAGTCAATTAATCAATTTACCTATTGGTGGTGATATCTTTGTTGTAAAAATAAAGGCCTAAGGGCAGAACAAGAAGCAGATGGCTAGATCAGACGGAGAAAGACATAGGAGTGAATGAGTGGAGGAAGAAGACCATGGAATGGGAAAAGCAGGGGTGGACTGGGCCGCCAGGACCGGTGATATAATAATTAATAACTAATATGCGGTGATATTAGAGGCAACAACCAAAATGGCGGTCCATAATGTCCACACCAACAGCGGCCGTACTCTTACGTCAATAAAGAGCTCCGTACTAGGGCTAACCGCCATGTTAGAATTTACATCTTTCATTCTACTTCCGCTGAGTTTGCTTTGATAAAAATTCTTTTTTTATTTGTTAGTTAATTATAATTGGTATTAACTAAATACAATATTTTACGGTTATGAGTGATATAAATTCAAAACGTAAATGTAAAGGTGGTGCGGAGAAATTAAGAGATAAGAAACTAAAAATTCTTGGTAAAGATGGAGCTAAATGCCGAAATCTAGTCGATTTATTTAAAGCCACTCAAATTCAAACTAAAGACATCGTCTCTCAACAAACACCTTCTACAAATACACAACCCGACACAAATCAAAGCGATGACAACAATCAGCATTCAGTAATGCCAACAAACGTGATTCCCACCTTACATTTAGAAAATGTTGCGGAGTTATCTGACAACACAATATTTATGAAAACAACGCTGGCAGTGGCAGATCTAAATCCCAAAAAAAGATACTTCACTTATCGATGATAAAAACACCAGTTACTATTTCAAACGTCCTCGACAGAATACTTTACAATCATTTTTTAAATTTCACCCAATACAACCAAGTGCGAGTGAAACTGATCTACCATTTACAAATGCGCATCGAGTATTTTTCAGAAGCAATGGTATCAATAGGAATTGGATGTCATACTGTAAAGAATCTAAAGCTTTGTTTTGCACAGTATGCTTAGCATATGGCAAGACTGACGATATGAACTCATTCACAGCGGGAAGATTAGAGGAACATGAAAACATCAAATATCACGAGAAGTGTGTGGAAGCTTATATAATGTCTGTAAGTGAAAGAGACATTGATAGAATTTTATTCTCTCAGCAAAATAAAAAAAAGGTGCCAACAAGTTCAAGAAAAGAGACAAGTGCTGGAAAGAGTAATTGAGATTCTGAAAATGATTGGAAAACGTGGTCTTAGTTATCGTTCAAAAAAGATGCTGCCTATACATTAAACGACGATGCAAGCATACCGTAATGTAGATTGTACTGTTAAGTTGTTCGAAAATATTTCAAGAGATTTTGATGGTGTTCTCGACAGTGCCAAATGATTTGTTTCCTGGGCTAATAACAAGTTGGAAGAAGAAAATGTTGAAATTACCATTGAGGAAAATTTTGTAGAGAAACGTTTACACAAACCAAAAGCGCTGTCCGATGAGAGAAGAACGCACGAGGAAATAATGCAGCGGACATATATCGCATAACTACATCATGGACAAAATTGTAAAAAACTATTGAAAAGCGATTTGAAAGTCACGATTCCTTATACGCAGATATTGCCTGTCTTGATCCACAGAATTTTGAGGATATTAAACAACAAGGTTTGGCTACATCAGCGATGCAGCGCCTTAGCAGTATTCTAGTTTAATTTGATGAAAGCGCCACAGCGACTAATCTCAGAGAAGAGCTAACTGACTTTGCGCAGAAATGGGACAAATTTTAAAATTCTGTCCCCGACGAATACCTACTCCAAATGTTCGATGATTCAGTAGAGGACAGCGTCAGTGAAGATTCGCCACATGAACTCTGGGACGACCAAGTTGTGGATAAGAGTGAGGAACTTCAAAAATGCAAATTTTGCAAAAAATGTTCTGTTTGCTGCTTTTCTGTACTACATAAATACAGTTTCTATGGGTAAACATACGAGCATCTCTTTAGTGCATATCAACTTTTATTGTCTCTGTCTTCTACCCAATTAGCTTGTGAGAGATCTTTCTATAAACTGAAATACATTAAGAATCGCTTGTGAAGCTAATTGTCTTTTGCACACCTTGAAGCTTTTATGCTTATGTCAACAGTGAACTGAATAATGACACAATTATAGATCATGTAGCCGAAATAGCACCCAGCTTAAAGAAGTTGCTTATACTGTTATACACACCATCATAGTGAGTCCGAATAAATTGATTTATAACTTGAATTGACGTATTCTTGATATTTTATATAGCCTACAATTATAAATTATATATGCGATGTATCTTTTTTTTTGTTATTGTATATTGTAAAGTGACCCATGACTTTGGAGGTTTAGATGGAAAAAATGCACAAGGAAAATAAAATTCATGAACATAGGGCCGCTTTTTTGTTTTTTTCCCGGGCCGCTTGAACTCCCCAGTCCACCCCTGGGGAAAAGTGGAGAAGAATAATGTGGCAGACCAGGGCCCTAAATGGGCCGTAGAGCCAAAGGAAGAAGAAAAAAATAAAGGAGGGGATAGGGCTGATAAAATTATCTGGAACCTTTGCAATATATGTTTTGTCTGTTATGCACATTAAATGTTACAGTGCCGAACCTATGGATTTGGGGGCCCGGAGGGGGCCTGGCCCGGGGGGGGGCTTGGCCTCTTTGGGGGCCCCTGCATTTTGACATTCAACACCATGACATGAGATATTGTACTTAATATTTAATGTAAAAAATAGTTTTGGGGCCCCCCTCAAGATGGGTGCCCGGGGTGGGACTTTCGAATTTGGACCCCCTTTCCCCCACCCGAGGTAAGCCTCTTTAAATGCATGTTATGTCGGGGGGGGAGGGGGTTGCTATCTTAAAACAATAATTCCCTAAGAAAGTAGCCCCTAAAGTCCAGACTGCCATGAGCCCACTATAACTATCCCCCTTTCAGACATTCCTTGCTGAGATTTTTTTTTCGCATTCTATTTTTTTTTTTATTTCATTTCAAATTGTTTCAAATAAAAGCCAAACTTAAATCCACAGCTCAAAAAAAAAATATGCCAGGTTTTTCCCCCTTAACGTGGTCTGTGTGGGCCTAAGCCATTGTGATACGTTTTCTCGGAAATCTAAAATTAGATCCATGTTAGGTTTGTTGATCCATAAAGAAATGTGGGTCATTAGAAAAAAAAATTCCCGGTTTTACATTAATACTAAAAAAAAAATCAGAAAAAAAAATAAATGATGAAGTATTGGAAATTCAGGAGTGATGCGATAGCTTGGCGGCCTACATGCAGAACTAATTTAAGGGTCCAACATCTGTTAGTCGAAAGATGTATTTTCTAAACACGACATATGACGACATATGCTAGCAGTTGGGGGGGCCGGGGCCCTTTTTCATTTGAGTATCGCAGCTTGGGGGCTTGGTCTCTTTGGGGGCTCCTGCATTTTGACATTCGACATCATGACATGAGATAACGTACTTAATATTTAATGTAAAAATAATTGGGCCCCCCCCCTCAAGATGGGGACGGAGGGACTTTCGCATTTGGTCCCCCTGCTCCGACCCTAGGTAAGCCTCTGCTGACCCCCCCCAACCAAATCACCCCATCATGCCGCTAATAAAAAAAATCATCATCGAATTTAATCATATAATCCGTATTTTATTTTCAAATGAATGAGCTTTGCAGTGATGCATAATTTTAATGGGAATCCTCCATCATGCATGCTGTTATGGCACCTATGGCCGGAATAACAGATAGACCGACTAGGCCTTGGCCTAGCCCCCCCCCCCTGCAAAATAAGGGGGCCCCAAAATGTTGAGTAGTATATAAACATTAAAAAAATTGTTTTCAAAATGAGGCCTCAAATTCGTGTTGGTCGAGGGCCCCTAAAATTGTAAATCCGGTTCTGCTTCCATGCATTCTGTTATGGCACCTACGGGACTTTGGGGTGAAATTCTGAGCAATGAAAAAAAAATGTGGAGAAAAAAAAATGTGGAGAAATAGTATAGTCGAAGTTTGATGACGCAATTTGGTAGACTCCGCCCACCACAGCCACAATTACGCCATTCCTCCATCGCGTTGTAGTTATTTCTGAGTTTTAAGTGTAGACGTCATTTCTAAGAAAATGACGTAGCCTATACTACAACCGACAGTAGGGAGCGCGTGTTTTATTTTGGCAGTTGTAAAATCAGTCTAGCTTTGGGCATCGTAGTATGGCGGATGCATGTTGTAGTTTGTATCTAGACAGTAGTTATTGTACTCCTCCTGAGTTGACCTTTATATATGTCAGTTCATGTTAATGCAATTATTTTAAAGAATTAAATATTATTATTGCTACTTGCAACTGGAGTCGACTTAGTATCAGCCCCGTAGCGTGAAAATTCTACAGCAGGGGCCAGGCATTCTACAGCAGGGGTCAGGCAATAGCGGGGGGGGGGGCAGGTAATACATTTTACTAAGTAGAACAAATAAGTAGAGGGGGCCAGACAAAAAGCGGGGGGGGGGTGCCGGCCCCCTGCCTCCCCCCGCACGCTACGGGCCTGCTTAGTATATTAATGTTGTTCACTGATGTTGGAACATCTACCGCAAGGTTATAAAAGAACCGCGCAACAACAACTAATGAGAGGAAAAAAAATTGATGATATATTTTAGGAATGACCACGTATGACGTAGATGATATATTTTAGGAATGACCACGTATGACGTAGATGATATATTTTAGGAATGACCATGTATGACGTAGATGATATATTTTAGGAATGACCACGTATGACGTAGATGATATATTTTAGGAATGACCATGTATGACGTAGATGATATATTTTATGAATGACCACGTATGACGTAGATGATATATAATATGAATGACCACTATGACGTATATGATGATATATTTTAGGAATGAGCACGTATGACGTAGATGATATATTGAAGAAATGACCACGTATGACGTATATGATATATTTTAGGAATGACCACGTATGACGTATATGATGATATATTTTAGGAATGACCACGTATGACGTAGATGATATATTTTAGGAATGACCACGTATGACGTAGATGATATATTGTAGGAATGACCACGTATGATGTAGATGATATATTTTATGAATGACCACGTATGACGTATATGATGATATATTTTAGGAATGACCACGTATGACGTAGATGATATATTTTAGGAATGACCACGTATGACGTAGATGATATATTTCAGGAATGACCACATATGACGTAGGTTTTTTTATACAATGAAAATGATAAAAAGAGCCGTACGGCAGTCAAATTTAACAAATTAAGTGAATAGTCAAGGCAGGCACTGACGCAGGGGCGTCACTATGGTTGGTGTCTCCAGGTGCGGAACATTCAGAGTGTCACCTCTCCCCCCCCCCCCCCCCCAAGACTTCCACCAAGAGCAATGGTACATATTTCCAATTTTCCTGCACTAGACCTTAGAGAATTTACTTAAAAATACTTTAGTAACTATAGTATTACTGAGTGTATTTCACAAAGATGTATATATTACTTTCATTCAAATGAGTTTGTAAACTACGTCTCCAATTTTATGAGACCACGTGTCTCTTTTTTTTTTAGAACGTTTGCAAATAATTGCAGATTTGATTCGAGCAGCTTTGAATTGTTTTCAACATGTTCTGCATGGTTACACCGTGTGCTACTGCTCATGTTTTTTAACTAAGATCGGTTATAAACCGACCATACCGATTTTTTCCTGCTATGAAATTTAAAACTGTTCATTTTGGTGTCACCCCCCTAAATTGGTGTCACCAGGTGCGGCCCGCACCCGCTTTTGAAGCCAGTGCCGCCGAGAGGGGGGGGACAGGGGGGCAAATGCCCAGGGACCCGGCGATTTTTAGGGGCCCGGACTGAGCTTGTCAATCAACTTTTGAAAATATTATTATCAGCACGGGGGGGGGGGGCGTGACAGCCCTGCCCAGGGGCCCGAAATTTCTGTCGGTGGGCCTGAGTGAAGCCACTGGGTCTACCTCATATTTCTAAGGGTTATTTTTATCAAGTTTATATAATTGCATAGGCATTTTAAGTACTTGTACTCGTACTTGCACCTTGGGTATTGTAGTCGTACTTGCACCTTGGGTATTGTAGTCGTACTTGCACCTTGGGTATTGTACTCGTACTTGCACCTTGGATATTGTACTCGTACTTGCACCTTGGGTATTGTAGTCGTACTTGCACCTTGGGTATTGTACTCGTACTTGCACCTCATAGTCTTACCTGAAGTTTTCAAAACGTGCATTCTTGTAATCGTAGTTGATCCTTGTGTACTTGTAATCGTAGTTGATCCTTGGGTACTTGTACTTGCATGGTCAGTACTTGGAACATCTCTGTTAAATGCGCTGGGGGGGGGGGTAAGAAAGAGTGCCTAAAACGGGAACAACAGACGTAGCTCTCGGCTATTTTTCTCGTTTCACAGCGCATCCATCACAGGGCCATGATATGAATATTAAGGTTTATGGGGAATTCTTGCAAACTGATCATAAAAACGGGAATTTCCTTTTAGCCGAGGGGGAAAAAAAAACAAAATAATCGTTAAGCCATCAAATGATTTTGGTTTCAGTGTTTATTGGATGTTGTTGTTATTTTATTTATCCATTTTTTTTTTTTTGCGGGGGTGGGGGAAAACCCAAGATTATGTGGAGGCTTCAACATAAATTTGAGAAACAGACTACCATAGGGTTTTGCATTAAACATATGGATGTGACAAGACATCATTAGAACTCAGGTGCAATAATAAAGACAATAAAAAGCATTTTCACAGACGACAAAAAAGGTTAGTTAGCGGTGTGAGTGTGTGTATGTGTGAGTGTGTATTATTGTGTTTACTTACAATGCATAGACAGTGGCGTAATCAGGCAAGGGTGGAGGGGGCGGGGGGTCCGTTACGGTGTGCACGCAATTTAAAGGGTATTTTCGGGTCCGCCCCTAGTGCCACTAACGCTAGATCGTTCTGCTTCTGGGTCTATGATGGTGATTGTTATCATCACCTTGTGCTTAAAGTTTAATGCATCAGCGCTAATGTATTACATCAACAAACTTCCAAAAGTGTTTATTTTTAATGATTAATGTTTTTTTTTTTACAATCATAGCTTATTGATTTATGTTTTTATCATTTACAATCATAGCTTATTGATTTATGTTTTTATCATTTACAATCATAGCTTATTGATTTATGTTTTTATCATTTACTATTTAGACTTATTGATTTATGTTTTTATCATTTACTATTTAGACTTATTGATTTCTGTTTTTATCATTTACTATTTAGACTTATTGGTTTCTGTTTTTATCATTTACTATTTAGACTTATTGATTTATGTTTTTATCATTTACTATTTAGACTTATTGATTTATGTTTTTATCATTTACTATTTAGACTTATTGATTTATGTTTTTACAATTAAAACTTATCGGTTTATGTTTTTCATCATCAAAACTTATTTATTTATGTCTTCGCCATCACATTTATAAAATCACTAGCCTAAATAAGTACATTGATATATCTAAACAGATCATGTATTTCACTACCATGTGCCCACAAAACCCATATCTCAGTGACTGTCAGAGTACATTACAGCAGACCCTGTGCAAGGGGGGTGAAATCTGAATTCTTATTTTTTTTTACAGCAGAATAAATAAATAAAAGGAATTTGAATAAAAATGTTAAGCGATGGGACTCCTAAAGGCACGGGGCCCATACAAAATGTGTTGGTTGCACCCCCTCGCTGTGGCCTAAGTGGGCCCAATATTAATGGCGGTCCTGCACCCAGCATTGCAACCGATGCAGATAACCTTTCAGACATAGATACATGCATAGATATATAAGACTAGATCGCTTATGGGCAATGCATAGATATATATTGTGCGGACCATAACTTTAAAAAGAGAAGAGTACAATTCTGTATAACTTATATATTTTTTACAAATTCTTTGCAACTATGATGACGTAGTACGCATAGAAACCTTAAGTAACCGAAATAAATAGCAGAAGACATTTTGCATTGTTTTCCTTGACAAATTTTCAAAAACTTTTTTTTCAATTAACTTTGAATAAAATGCCTTCGTGTTGTGTACCCGGTTGTTTGATTACATTATTACTAACCGTCAAATATAATTTTTTAAAAGCGCCAACCTCTAGCATGAACGGGGATTTTTTTTTATTTAAAGGAAGGAAATCTTTTTCGGTAAAAAATAAAGAACTGTACAGAATTGTACTCTTCTCTTTTTAAAGTAGGAGTCTCGAATACAACACTTTTTCGGTCTCTATTAAATAAGCATAAGCGATCTAGTCTTATATATCTATGCTTTGAGACATCAAAATGTATATAGCAGCAATAGCAGTTTCAATTTTTTTACGTTTCAAGTGAAGTATACATCGCTAAGTGATCTGTGTGTGTGTGTGTGTGTGTGTGTGTGTGTGCGTGCGTGTGTGTGTCGCTGTGCGTGTGTATGTGCAAAACAATAAACCACCAACAAAGGTTTACTACTCTATCGTTTCTTTGGAATCAGTCTGAAATCTGCCGCGCTTCCGTTTTTTAATGTCTCTTCCCCCCCCCCCCCCAATCTCTTGTAAAGGACATGCTTATATTGACCATTTATGAGCATACACATAAAAACATTTTGACAAGCAGTAGTAAAAGGCTCAGTATCTGCCCTGTAGCGCTAAGCAGCAGCAGGGTCAGCTCAACAATTTATTAAATGTTGTTTAGTGATTGCATTTCACTGCTTAAACGCATTTTTTAAAACAATGACGTTCCCCTAGATGTAACGGCACAATATGGGATCCATATCCTCAATCAGTTTTGTTTAATGGTAATATTATAATTGTTTTAAATCAATGGCACCTCTAATTTTCGGAAGGCTGTAAGCGGCAAAGTGTATTGGCCGTGCAAGTTTGGAAGGAAATTATAACTTGTGTGTGGTGCATATTGATATAGATAGATAGATAGATAGATAGATAGATAGATAGATAGATAGATAGATAGATAGATAGATAGATAGATAGATAGATAGATAGATAGATAGATAGATAGATAGATAGATAGATAGATAGATAGATAGATAGATAGATAGATAGAATCAAGGACCAATGATTTTCAAGTGTTCCGCCTCACTTGGTGATTTATTTTCTCTCTCCACTTACTCTCGATGTCTATTGGCTGTTTTAAGGTCAAGGTAGGATGACTCATTTAGGTCAACTGGCAAATGTATCATTTTACTTCTTTATATTTACTTCTTATTTTCTCTTTTTTTGTCAGACCTGGAGCCTTTTTTTTTTTTAAATATATCACGAATTCATTATTGTCTACTCGTGAAACGGGTTGGCGAGCACTCGGAGCACAGTACTGCTGCTAGATTCTTGGGGAGGCCGATATGAAGACACTTTCAAAATGTACTTTTAGGATCCTTGGGAAAAGTATTTCGAGGCACTGAGAGCGTTAGATTTTTTTGGTATTTTAATGGACCTTTGCCTTTGGTAGTGGAAGTGTGTGTGTGTGTGTGTGGGGGGGGTAATATACAGTAGTCTGGCTAGCTTATTCATATTAACGGCCAGATGGGAAGGGGGTCCAAATCGAAAGTCCCCCCTGGTCCCAGCTTGAGAGGGATCCAAATGTTTACATTAAATATTAAGTACATTATCTCATGCCATGGTGTCGAATGTCAAAATGCAGGGCCCCCCCCCCCCCAAAGAGGCCAAGCCCCCCCTTCGGCCCCCAAATCACTAGGTTCGGCACTGTTAACGGCTTTCAGTGTGTGTGACTGTCACCTTGAAAGGTTGGGAGCTCAAAGACCATCAATTGGATTTTTTTTCCCATTGTTTTCAGATGAAGCTCATGTTGCTTCCAGCTCCACACAGGCCTTTTACATGAGCAGCCATTGGTGACTGTATGACTGCCACATATCCAATGAGCGTATGAGGTTTACCCAACCTAAGCCACGTATCAATTTGAACCTGTGAGGTTTACCCAACCCAAGCCACGTATCAATTTGAACCTGTGAGGTTTACCCAACCTAAGCCACGTATCAATTTGAACCTGTGAGGTTTACCCAACCCAAGCCACGTATCAAGTTGAACCTGTGAGGTTGGGTAAACCTAAGCCACGTATCAATTTGAACCTGTGAGGTTTACCCAACCTAAGCCACGTATACATTTAGAGATGGGCGGGTTTAAGGACCAGGTCTAAATTTGGCATGGCCCTGCTGCAGTGGCGTAGTGAGGGGTGGGCAAGGGGGTGCATCATGTTCCGGGCACTACTCACAAAGGGGTGCCAAATGGTATATTTTACATAGAATATTATATGGTTTTCGAATGGGGGGGGGGCTAAAAAGGTCTTTAAAAAAGGTAGTGTGCCCGGGCGCGAGTGTAGCTCTCTAAGGCACTGCCCTGCTGCAGTCCATCCTTTCGCTGACATCACAACACAGGACGTGAAGTGCATATAAACATTCAAAGCTCACGGACAGGGGCGGATTTGTGTCAGTAGAGGCCCAGGGTGCAGAAGAAAATGTTGGGCATTTTTCGAAAAAGAGAGACATATCAAAGGGTATCAAACTGGACTATGTGGGGGGGGGGGGGGCGGCGGGGGCCGAGGCGCATGCCCATCCTTATATCGGCCTCTGCTCACGGAAGCACCAAACATGATGTGTGTTATTTTGTCTAAGTTTTTTTTAACTCAGTGTACGTGCACATCTGCCTAGCTGGACAGTTAACCCAGTGTACGTGCACGTCTTCCTACCTGGCCAGTTAACCCAGTGTACGTGCACGTCTGCCTAGCTGGCCAGTTAATTCAGTGTACGTGCACATCTGCCCAGCTGGCCAGTTAACTCAGTGTACGTGCACATCTGCCTAGCTGGCCAGTTAATTCAGTGTACGTGCACATCTGCCTAGCTGACCAGTTTATTCAGTGTACGTGCACATCTGCCTAGCTGGCCAGTTAATTCAGTGTACGTGCACATCTGCCTAGCTGGACAGTTAATTCAGTGTACGTGCACATCTGCCTAGCTGGCCAGTTAATTCAGTGTACGTGCACGTCTGCCTAGCTGGCCAGTTAATTCAGTGTACGTGCACATCTGCCTAGCTGGCCAGTTAATTCAGTGTACATGCACATCTGCCTAGCTGGCCAGTTAACTCAGTGTACGTGCACATCTGCCTAGCTGGACAGTTAATTCAGTGTACGTGCACATCTGCCTAGCTGACCAGTTAATTCAGTGTACGTGCACATCTGCCTAGCTGGCCAGTTAATTCGGTGTACGTGCACATCTGCCTAGCTGGCCAGTTAATTCAGTGTACGTGCACATTTGCCTAGCTGGCCAGTTAACTCAGTGTACGTCCAAGTCTGCCTAGCTGGCCAGTCAACTTAGTGTACGTCCACGTCTGCCTAGCTGGCCAGTTAAAAAAAAATGAAGGAAAGGAAAACTAACCTAAGTACAGAGTAGGCTATAAAGAAAATTGAACATGACTTAAATAGGATGTGGCACGTGGACTGTCCACTACCCAATATGTCCAGCTTTTGTTGAATGTTGTTCTGTTTTTTTGTTAAAATTGTTGTTTACACACAAAAAAAAGTTTATTCTAATTAGAAGAAAATGTTTAGCGAACACATACTCTTGTTTTAAATTTTTTTATCAATGGGGGGGTTTCCCTTCTTCACAACCCGTATCTACGTGTCTGTCTGAAGTCACTGTTGATTAATTCCCAAAGCCTGGGATATCCTTAAATGGATTTTTTTGTTTTAAATGAATTGATTCAGAGTTATGAGTCACTCATTTATCGTTACGAAACTTTAATTGTAAGTGATATGTCTAACCCTAACCCCTTTACTTTAACCAATCTTATTGACCTTAAAAAAATATATACCACTCTGTAGGAAAAAGAAAAAATTCCGAAAAGTTTACACTTCCTTGGTTTACGCAGGAAACGTTTCTTAATTATAAATTCGTCTTTTTTTTTTAAAAAAAAAAACTTTTAAAGTATTGACTTGGAGCTATAAATGTAATGTCAATTCATGACTTTTTTTTTCAGTCTAGCAAAAAAATAACCGAGCCGGGATTTTTTTTTTTTATTCTTAAAAAAATAATTCCGATTTAAAATCTTTGTTCTTTTATCATCCGCGATTACATAGTGAGTATGTCGAAAATGAAATTAAGATTATAATTGTTCTGAAAACTTTCTTATGCAGTTATCTTGTTGTTGTCGTTTTTTTTTTATGATATAATTTTCTATTTCTTTGAACAGAATCTCCAGTAAATAGTGATTATAATAATAATAATAAAGGAAGTCAAATGGAAAAAAGGACGAAGTCGTTTCAAGAATGTCCAAGTATGTTTCAAAATTTTCTTTGGATACATAATTTTACCTCACTCGTGAGGTTGCTTGTTCATGATTAAAATTTTAAATGCTTAAATATTCTTCGGATAATTTTTTTTTCAATCTTACTCGTGTGAAAGCTTGTTTATGATTTAAAATTGATACATAGGCCTACTAGCATAGCGATAAAATTGCGTAGTTTTCAAAAGGCCGCGTTATGTAATAAATCAAACAAGTCACTCCGTATTAAATGATATTATACAGATTTAATACGTTGAGAATTTAACCCTTAATCTTCAGAATGCAGGTATATACACAATTAGCCTTTTATTTTTATAGAAAATGTATGCTATATTTTTAAAAGAGGAACAGAGAAGTATAAAATATGACCAATTGGTGGATAGATAATATAGATGGGTAGATTTGGACAAGAGACAAATAGAGCGAAGGCAGAAATATATTCTAAACGTTTAATTTATATTTAGAGACGTCGACCGGAGCGTACCGGGTTCGAATCTCAGTGAGAACCTTGGGATTTTTTTTCCAGGTCCTGGTGAAAGTCCCCCAAGTCCACCCAGCTTTAAATGGATATCTGACTTAAAGTTGGGGGAGTAAAGGCTGCCGGGCGTGGTGCTAACCACACGTTCCCTTTTATACGCCGAGGTTTCTGTAAAATATTAGCTCTATACTTCATCTGCCCTGATGACCCATTTGGGCTTAAGGGAACTTTAATTGAAATAGGCTAGAATTTATTTTTGTTTTAAACGGAGGCATGAACAATTAAAAATCAGGCTGTTTTTTTTTTATATAGTACAACAATTGTTTCGTTTTTGTTGGTTTGTCTTTCTGAATAATCCTGGCAATGTCAAGTAAAAAAAAAAAAAGCGAAATCTGTATCACTAAGATACTTTTCGTTTACAAATACATTGGTCCTTCTTTTTAAAACCGGACCCTTCTTGTTCATATAATTGATCAGTCTGTTATGATATAGAAGTTGTAACTTCTGTAAATTTTTTTTTATTGAATATCTAAAATAATTTTATAATTTTGATCCACGGGCGTTAATCATTGATTAATCATTTATCCTTATGATTAAATCAATTATCCGTTTGTTTAAATTGTTGAATCTAATACCAATTATTCAATTATTAACCCCACTCCTCCACAGATAAAGAGCTTTGGTTACAAACTCACGGGTTACTCCGTGCTCTGGTGAATGAGCGTATGGGATTGAAGAACACATCACAGAAACCTCTGCCGCCGGACCTGTATAAGACAATGAGTGATTGGTTCTCTCATGCCACTGACTACGTTGAAAAATACGACGGAATTAACGAGTATGTAGCTCTAACAGTAGTTTTTTGTATTCAGAGCCCTCTTAAACTGATTTATTTTTCATTATTTTTGGTTGGCATGGCCGGTTCTACAGATAGGCCGATCAGACCGTGGCCTAGGTCTTTGCGTAATAAGAGGGGGGAGGGGGGGGGGGCAAAATGTTGATTTGTATGCAAAAAATTCAGAAAAAAATCCGGCTCTGGTGGTATGGACCTCGAGGGTGTACGCCGATAATTCTGTCAAAACCAGGATCCGGGTACCGGTGACGGAATTATTAGATTTCGACCTACACCTTAATATTAAGACTACGCAGTTTGCATGTTTTTTTTTTATTATTTGATTATAGCATGGCCTGCGAACCACTGAAAAAAAAAATGATGGAATTATATAAATTGACGTTGGTTAGAAATGAATGGGGCGCGAATTTATTTGATTTGATTTTCTTTGCCAAGACTTTTACAGAACTTCCCCCATGACAGATGTGAGTACGCATGTCGTGAGGTCATATCCACCATATTTGCAGACGAGAAGATAACTCTGGGTCGAGTTCTGTCGTACTTCAGCTTCGCCTACCACTTGTGCGTGCAGGTGAGATGCCTCGGTCTTTTCTTTTAACAATCTGGTCCTGCGAGTATGTGAATTATTGTTCCAATCAAGTCAAAAATAAACAAAGAATTCTGAAACTTTAATATCATGTCTCAAATAAAAAAAAAGTTTTTTTTTTTTTTAAAATGACAGATTTTCAGGGGACAAAACAATTAGAAGTTGTCATGCTTGATATCGACCGAGTTATCGGTTCTGGACGTAGTACTGGTTACTTTTTGTTGTTTGCCAGGAAACATGGGAAATATTATTTTGAAAAATTATAATTTATTTATATGATAGGGCGTCAAATAAGAAATACAATCATTTAAAATCATGCTAAAATGTTCTGGGTTTTTTTTTTATTATTTATTCAGAGGCGTAGGGAGGGGTGGGCAAGGCAACTTGCGCCCGGGGCATTTTACCTTTTTAATACATTTTAGCGCCCCCCCCAATTCGAAAACCATTTAATATGATATGTAAAATATACCATTTGGCGCCCCTGAACCTCGGCGACCGGGGACATGTGTACCCCCGCCACCCCCCTGGCTACGCCTCTGTATTTATTGCAAAGAATAAGGTTTTAACTTCTCCAAACAAAGGCGTACGCTTAAAAAAGAAGAATAAAAAAACAACATCAAAATTATATGAAATAAATCTTTCATATTCTTTTTATAGAGCGAACAGCGATCACAAAAACAAGATCTAGAAATAAATAGAATCATGTCAAATATGAGTATGTCAGTAATGATTATACTAAATACTTTATTCCAGTGAATGTGTGATTGAAGAAGGGGAAGGAACCTGAGGATAAAATCGCGATTGAAAGCAAGCTTCCCTCCCTTAGCATGTATGGTGTATCACTTACATATATAATCTGTTTGTTGCTGTGATGTTTGTTGTTTTTAAAGAAAAACACTAAGAATTAAAACCAGTGGCGTCATTATATTAATTGGTTAAATCAATGGATTTTGATGACTTAATTGATGGAAAAATGAAAACCAGACGCTATTTGCCCCCCCCTAACATTTTTTGCCCCCCCCCCAACATGTTGGTGAAATGACGCCACTGATTAAAACATATAATATATATATACTTAGGCAAACCATAGGCAAACTGACTGGTCTTTCATTTTGCCAGGCCCCTCCCCCCTTTAAGGTACAAATGGCTCTGCGTGTACGCATAATTGACCTGTTTCTGTGACTATTTTAACAGTGCACCAAGTGTGATTATCAGATTTGTTTCTGTGTAGGCCTATAAACTCTGTTTTCATCCTAAACAGTTTCCAGAAAGCAAGGAACAAAATCTAAGAATCACAGGCGACCTTCTCGATGAGTTTGTCATCCCTTGGGTCGCTGGACTTGGAGGATGGGTGAGTAAGAGAGAGAGTTTTTAATT
Organism: Bulinus truncatus; assembly: GCA_021962125.1. Classification (NCBI taxonomy): domain Eukaryota; kingdom Metazoa; phylum Mollusca; class Gastropoda; family Planorbidae; genus Bulinus; species Bulinus truncatus. Next base: position 3,051,362 of record JAGDYQ010000091.1, on the reverse strand, counting down.
TAGCTTTTTTTGTAAACATTCTTGAACTCACTAAACAATCCTCATTTGGGGGGGGGGGGGATACCATCACTGTATTATTCTAAATCAGGGATTCTCAAACATTTGTTATTTACGATCCACCCAGAAACGCGTTCAATTTTCGCAACCCACTAGTAAAGAAAGGAAATAAGAAATAATGGCTAAATAAAATTGTTGATACTTTTGATTTAAAAACCAAAAAATTTTGACCCACCAAACGGTCATGACCATGGGCGTATTCATGGGGGGGGGGCAAATGCCCCTCCCCCTACATTTTGAAAAAATGTCATATAAGAGGGGGGCATTTGCTCCCCACCCCCTTACATTTAAAAAAAATGTCATAAAGTTGTTATTTGCCCCCCCCCCCTGGAAAATTTTTGACCCCCCCCCCTGGAAAAATTCCTAGCGACGCCCAAGGTCATGGCCCATACCTTGAGAATCACTTCACCAAACTATTCTAAAGACTGAAGATTCACACCTTGGCATCACTGAAAAAAAAAATTTCGATCTGCTGAATGAGTGCATCGTTCCACCACCCTCCAACCCCACCCCCAACACCCCTAACAGCTGTGTTAGCCCTACCTACCCCCCCCCCCCATATCGCAAGGATTGTGGGGGGGGGGGGTAGTGTGGGGATAATACCGACAAGGAGATCTCCGGAATTTTAAACTCGATAGTTCCGACAACTGATTCCATCCAGCCCTGACTAGTTGGAACTGGAAGACTTAAAGACTACTTTTTTTTCCCCTTAGCTAACAATTTGAAACGTTCTTCGCATGCTCAATGATGCATCTTAACCATGTGAACCTGTGCGTGAATGAACTTTTTTTTAAAATAAGCACTGCCATTCTTAGGTCTTCGGGAGCCCTATGCAGAGACTTTGAGACATTGGAAGGTCTAAGTCAAAAGTGTAATTATCCCCTTGTTGCGAATTCAAATCAAATTTGATATGAATTCGTCCTGTAATGGAGGGGTGGGCGCAGAAGCGCAACTAGACCCAGGCCCGTAGCCAGAGGGGGGCTAGGGGGGGGCTGAGCCCCCCCGTGCATGACCTGAGCCCCCCCCCCGTGCATGATTTGAGTTTTTTGACAAAATTTTAATAATGACGGCTATAAAACATCAATCATTTTGTTTAATAATCAATAATAATAAAAAACTTAAAAGTGTATATTTTGGCAATCATTCAGGCTATTTATATATACTTACATATATAGCTTATCTAATTTTTGGGCATAAAAGATTGAATCTTATTGAAGTTCACTTCTGGGTATTTTGGGCAGCATTGGCATTTGGTGCTTCAACAGCCGAGTGTGAGAGCAGTTTCTCAACCCTCACACGAATGCTCACCCCATATCGCAGATCAATGTTACCAAAGCGTCTAAGCAATCTTTTCCTGCTTGCATTTGAAAAAGATTTAACAGACAATCTGAATGCTGAAGCATTTTTAGGTAAATTCCGTGCTAAACCCAGGCCCGTAGCCAGGTCAAAGTAAGCAGGGAGGCACCAATACCCAGCAAGGGGGCACCTTTACTTTTTCTTTATTTTTCCCTCTTTTTCTTCTTTTTTAAGTGGGGGGGGGGACACTCCACACCTAGCGAAGTTTGCAAATTTGAAACGTATAATAATATAAGTTCGCAACAAGTGCCGACGAGTGGGGGGGGGGCAGGGGGGGCCAATGCCCAGGGGCCCGGCGAGTTTTAGGGACCCGGACTGAGCTGGCCAATCAACTTTTAAAAATATTAATATCAGCCAATGGGCCCGAAATTTCTGTCGATGGGCCTGTTCGCAACCTTGTAATAGTTTTCTATATTGATATCTTCTGAGGACAACTAGCAACTTAAATAAGTTAATAAAATAACATTGGCTTCTGACTTCATTTTTATACATATGTATAATAAAATAATAAAGTACAGACTCCGTGATTTCTGAGTGATGTTATTTAATTTGCAAATTTACTTTTTAGCAGAATTAATTTTATTTTAAATTGAATAATTGTGACTGTTTTTGATGATAGATCTGTTCTTTGTTTTCAATATTTTATAAGAAATATCACACAAATAGCTAAGCTTTATTCATACATCTTTGTCGTTCTTCCCGGGTTGTACGTTAAACAAACTGTATAATAATATAAATCAGATATCTATTATGTAACAATTGTGTAGCAGAACTATTGGTCAATATATTTATAACAGGAATCAGAAATTGCTCAGCCTCAATAAATTTTTATCATTAAAACTCTTTACTATTTAAATTATTTTTAACAAAACTGCAATAATGCCATGCATTATTTAAACGTAGTTAAAATTATATATTTTTAATTAATAGCTAAACAATCGGTACTAAAATGCACCATTCCAGATATGGAACTGCAAAAAATTTCTTGGGGAAGGAACTCACTGAGATCCCCTCCCCAAACCCCTCCTCTCCGTTCGCAAGCTTTCGGCGCTTCGCGCCAACATTTTCACACACCCCCCCTCGAACATTTCTTCTACCCCACCCAGAGGCGGATTTAGGGGGGGGGCCATGCCCCCCCCTTATCGCAAGTTTAGGTAATACATTATTAAATTATCGAAATATTTTTTGTTCTAAGACCAATTTTCAACAATGAAAACAGTTTTGCCCCCCTCCCTGGGGTCAATGTTTTGCCCCCCCCCCGGTCAAAGTTGTCTAGATCCGCCCCGATCATTTCTTCGGCCCCCCCCCCCGAAAAAAATTTCTTCGCCCCCCCCCCTGAAAATGACTTCGGCCCCCCCCCCCAATCCAATATTCCTGGCTACGGGCCTGACTAGACCAAACATTCGGGGGGGGGGGGGGATCACTTGTATTAAAAAAATCACATTATTTATATATTTGTATTTTATTTTAAACTAATTTTGGTCCAATCTTTTAATTTTTTTTTTATTTCTGGATTGGCAAATGCCCCCACCCCCAGTTGCGCCTCTGGGTGGGCGGATGGCCGAGCGGTGTCGACCTGAAAGTCCTGGGTTCGATCTTCGGTAAAAGCCTAGGCAATTTTTCCTGGTGAAATTTGGTGAAAAAAGTCTCCCATGCCCACTCACCGTAAGATGGGCACCTGACATTAGTTATGAAAGTAACTGCAGGGCGTTGAGCTAATCACACCATCCTTTTGCGATTGCAGACGCAGATGAATTCTACACTTCATCTGTCCCGACGGCCTTTTCGGGCTAAGAGAATTTTTTTGTAGTGAGAGCCCTTGGCGGCTGCCTATTTTTAGCTGTCTATCAACACAGCTGTGGTAAAAAAAAAAAGAATTTCGTTTAGCACGCCTCTAGACATGTACAAATAAAATTGACGTTTTTTTTTTTTAATCTTCAGGAATCAGTGATAAGCTCTGCAAAGAAAAATCCACCGGATGACTTATCCACAACGAGGCTGGCGTGTTACATTGCTGCGTCTGCTATTGGGATGTACCTGGTCTATAAGAGTGTTGTGTGAAAACCTGCCCATACTGCTTATTCAGAATGTCCGACAATCGCCAAAACTCCACTGATAATAGACAATCCACTGAAGTTTTTGTGAAAATTATGTAAATTATATATATATAAAATACTGTATGACAAACTTGTATTTAACAAATCTAAGATAATTTTTAGTCTCAAGTTTAAATTAGCGATTAAAATGTTTAGTTGCAATCCAAATAAATAGTTTTTTTTTTTTAGTTTTTATTCTTTGACGTTTTAATTGTTTTTATCTCGTTAGCCAACAGCTGTAGATGTGATACAGATGATAGCTTTACATATCATAGAAACAGAGGATAGCTCTACGTATCATATAAACAGTGGATAGCTTCACATATCATACAGAGGATAGCTCTACATATCATACAAACAGATGATAGCTCAACGTATCATACAAACAGAGGATAGCTTTACAAATCATACAAACAGAGGATAGCTTTACATATCATACAAACAGAGGATAGCTTTACGTATCATACAAACAGAGGATAGCTTTACATATCATACAAACAGATGATAGCTTTACATAACATACAAACAGAGGATAGTTCTACGTATCATACAAAAAGAGGATAGCTCTACGTATCATACAAACAAAGAATAGCTCTACTTACCGAACAGAGGATAGTTCTTAATGACATACAAACTGATAATAGCCTTACAGATCATACAAAAAGTAAATATCGCAACACAACATACTTAAAGATAAAAGGCTTATTATAGCCAATCAAACCATGGGTAGCTTTACAAAGAGCACATAAACATAAGGGATCAATATGTCATAGAAATACAGATAATCGATGCGCCCAGATGCACCACAGCGCACCAGTGCTGTATATATTACGTCATTGCTCTTCATCATGGCGTCTTGGACTAGACCGACGTCTTAAATTAAACAAGTACTTTTTTTTTTTTCCAAAAGTTTTTAACTGGATACGGCTTTCATTTTGTCATTGTAAAACACCACTCATCTGTCTGTCGTATGTGCCAATGTAGCAGTTGGAAGAATGGTAGCCAAACGGCTGGATAATAACTGAATAGTGTGTATATAATTTAATACTTATTACCCAATACATGTTAGCCAATAGCTGTATAAATGCAAGCCAAGCGAATGTATTGTTTTAGAATCATCATGCACACTTTAGCGCCAATGTATAATTTTTCATATAAGCATGGGCGTATTCATGGGAAGGGGGGCATTCCCCCCCCCTACATTTTGAAAAAATGTCATATAAGAGGGGGGCATTTGCTCCTCCCCCCTACATTTAAAAAAAATGTCATAAAGTTGTTATTTGCCCCCCCCCCTGGAAAATTTTTGCCCCCCCCCCTGGAAAAATTTCTAGTGACGCCCATGCATATAAGAGATGGTAGTAAAATAAATGCAGCGTTATTTGCTTGAAACAAACATGTAAAACTGACTACTGCGTCGTACACATTCAATTCGGAAGCATGGTGATTTTATTGAAAACTATCGTTTCAACTGATTTAGGGTTTCTTCTGACTGGGTCAGATATTTGGAATATTATTAATATAAACACAAACGTCCTTACTCACTGGGGCAACAGTACATTTGGGAGCCCAGTGCAAAAGTGTCTGTGCAAAAATATATTTGGGGGGGGGCCATTGGCAAAGATACACAAAAGTACATTTAGGGGCCCAAGGCCAGTGCACGTTTGAGAATTTTTGGGCAACGGTGCATTTCGGAGCCCTGGGAGAAAATACATTTGGAGGGGGGATCTTAGCAAATATACGTTTGGGGGCACTGGACAAAAGTACATTTTGAGACCCTAGTCAAATATACGTTTGGGGGCACTGGGCAAAAGTATAAATTCTGAAAACTTGGGCCCTACTGTGGCAAACTCCCCCCACACACTGCTAAATAATGTTATACTAGGGCCCTTGAAGGGTGCTTACATAGTCCTGTATTGTAGCTGGCAAAATGAAAAGTCCCTACAAGCAGGCACGCCGAGAGGGGGGCGGGGGTCATTGCCAGGGGGGCCCGCATCTGTAAGGGGGCCCGGCCGCCCCAACCATGTCAATTTTTTTCACGACTCATTGTTTATTAACGGGCCCGCAATGATGTCCTGCCCTGGGGCCCTTGTTGGCTTATTGCGGCCCCTCTGCTTACAAGAGGTCTCTTTAGAAGTGGGGGGCCCCAGGCAGCTGCCTACTATTTGGATTCATAACAACTATATATATATATATATTATATGTATAAAGAATAATAACAGATAGCTCTAGTAATATTGAATACACTAGAGCTATCTATTGTTATAGGCTTAATTACGAATAAATACTTGCTAACTATGCAGGATAAGCGCGAACCGATGAGTGGAGATTTTATTCTGTTGTATAATATGCACTCATACGTATGTAGCATTTCGTATAGGGCCCCCATCGCCTTCTTTGGCCCAGGGCCGATCATTTCTCTCGGCAGCCCTGGGTATGACGGACGCGTTATTTCCAGTCTACGTCATAAATGCTATGGCAGACCAGGGCTCGGCAACCTACGGCTCGCGAGCCGCATGCGGCTCTTTCTATGTCAAGTTGCGGCTCTTTCGATGTCGAATTGCGGCCTTCCGGTTCAGTGTGCAAATAATAATAATTATTTTATTGTATAGGGCCTATACCTAATCCTAATCAAATACCATAATATTGAAACAACAATTTTTAGTGGCTCATTAAAAACTGAGAAAATTGTAAATTATAACGTTTGGCTCTTCCGTCTCAAATGGTTGCCGACCCCTGTGATAGACAAAACTTGGTAAATGAAACGTATGTTGCTGTTTTTTTTTTTTGTTCTTTGTCAGCTAATGTTGGCATTAACCCACTCGGCATCATGTCTGTCAGAAGGTTGGATGAAAACGAGGCTATCACGTTACTGGAAAACACAAAAAGGCTTTTGAAGCTCCAAAGGTAAACACCGTTAATTTAATATGTGATGCCTCCCATAGATGGCGTTAGTGGACGTCGAGAAATTTTTTTTTTCTTTAGTGCCCTTGAACGGAAAGCAAGACATTGGTTAATATTGACCTATGACCTCATCACTGGATGCACTAATTTACCTGTTGGTATTGGGGGGAAATGGATGTGGCAGGGGGGGCCGTCTCCTTTAACCGGAGATGGATAGACGTTTTGACCAAATTATCATAAACATTACTTTCTACATCTGTTCTTCACTGTTTAAAAAAAAGAAACGAGATTAATTGTATTGAGTGATTTTAAGAAATTCGTATCCATTGTTTTGTTGAATTCAAATTCATATTTCCTGGAAGGATTGATGAGGTAGTTAGTCCTTTTTTTAAAAAAATTATAGAATAGTGTTAAGGCACAAAATGTTTTTTTTAAGACTCGTAAGGGTGCAGGGGATAAATACAGTGCCGAACCTATGGATTTGTGGGCCCGGGGGAGGGGGTTGGCCTCTTTGGGGCCACCTGCATTTTGACATTCGACACCATGGCAGGAGATAATGCACTTAATATTTAATTTAAAAAAAATTGTTTGGGGCCCCCTCAACGTGGGCCCCCTTCCCCCACCCTCTGGATAAATAGGCGACCTCCCCTCAAACCAAATAGAAAGGATGGTGGATGGTCAAGCGGTGTACAATGTCATTGTGACAGCTGGTTGATGGTCTCCTCTCTTCCCCTCCCTCCCCCCCCCTGGGTGCACCCATGAAAACCTGACTTAAGTTAAGTCAGCTGGGCGTAGTGCTGGTCACTCAACCGGTACAATATATGCCGTGGCCATCTGGTCACGCTGACCCATAAGGGCTAAGGTAACTTTACTTTCATGTAAATATTATAAAAAAACCTCTCACGTTTACAGTGAGTTCATGGTGTGCTGTTTCCGTTTACAGCGAGTTCATGCTTTGCTGTTCACGGTTTACAGTTAGTTGATGTTTTGCTGTTTCCCGTTTTACAGCGAGTTGATGTTTTACTTTTCCCGGTTTACAGTAAGTTCATGTTTTGCTCTTCCCGTTTACATACAGTGAGTTCGTGTTTTACTGTTTCCCCGTTTACAGTGAGTTAATGTTTTGCTGTGAGTCTTCGCCGCATGATCACGCGGCAGAGCAGAACAAGAGCTGTAACCGGGGCTTTGACGATGAGGACGGGCTGTCTTACTACCCGGATGTTTTCACCAAAGTGCTGGATGACGAAGGACTACTGAAGTACAGGTATGGGCGAAGGTTAAAAAAAATAAAACAGAATTTCAGAAGTGAACATTCTATTAAACATATATGCTGGCCATGTGCGTCGCTAGGAATTTTTCCGGGAGGGGGGGGGCAAAATTTTTCTGGGGGGGGGGGGGGGGGCAAATAACAACTTTATGACATTTTTTTAAAATGTAGGGGGGGGGGCAAAATGTAGTGGGGGCAAATGCCCCCCCTGCCCCCCCCCCATGAATACGCCCATGATGCTGGCCGTGAAAGCCGTTTTTCTGTGGTGTCACAAACAAGCAGAAGTTGGTGAATGTGTGTTAATTTCTGTTAGAAATTGTTTGAGGAGACCATAGATATATAAGACGAACTCTGGTGAAGAGACTTGATGAGGATGTTAAAAAAAAAGGGTGGGGGAAGGTGGGGGGGGGGGGGCGAGAACACGATCAATTATCTCTCCTTTCTATTATGATGCTATGAATTCGATAACTTTTGTGTGTGTATATGTGTGTGTGTGTGTGTGTGTGTGTGTGTGTGTGTGTGTTCACGATGTTGATACCGAAGAGATGTTATTTTATGTTTCTTCCAACAGCAACCCCATATCTAAAATACCAGTATTGTCTGTCTGTTACGGTTTCCTCAACTCAGAACTGTTAACACTGAGCCTATCTTACATGGATGAAAAGAAATACAGGGTAAGACGTCTTAAGTACGTTCGTTGAAATATCCAGTTATTCGGTGTATTATTTTCCCTCTAATTACAAAGTTGCATATGGTACAAATTATACATTTATTCAGTGTATTATTTTCCCTCTAATTACAAAGTTGCATATGGTACAAATTATACATTTATTCGGTGTATTATTTCCCCTCTAATTACAAGTTGCATATGGCACAAATTATACATTTATTCGGTGTATTATTTTCCCTCTAATTACAAGTTGCATATGGCACAAATTATACATTTATTCGGTGTATTATTTTCCCTCTAATTACAAAGTTGCATATGGCACAAATTATACAGTTATTCGGTGTATTATTTTCCCTCTAATTACAAGTTGCATACAGTACAAATTATAAATCAAAATACAAGTATGTTAAATAACAATTAACAGTGTATAGTATCTGCAGCCCCGTAGCGTGAAAATTCTACAGCAGGGGCCAGGCAATAGCGGGGGGGGGCAGGTAATACATTTTACTAAGTAGAACAAATAAGCAGAGGGGGCCAGACAAAACGCAGGGGGGCCCGCCCCCCCCCCCGCACGCTACGGGCCTGAGTAGCTGTCTTATCAGGCGGCGACTTGGCACTTGGAGGCACTACCCATGCCCCCCCACCGCACCTAAAAGGAGGGGAAAGCAGTGGCGGCGGAACGAAATATTTTAAGGGGGGGGGGGGCAAGCCAAAATTCAATGTCGGTATCGTAATGTCAGTTTGTTTACAAATTTAATAGTGAAATTAGATCAGAAAATAATTATCATGAATGAAGATGAACACGAAACTGAAACCGGAACCTCCATAAACAAAAAGTAATTTATGAAAAGATAATAAATAATTGCATTTACTTTAAAAATTACATTTGCCGTCATTCGGTAGATGCCAACACTTTTTAAAATATGCCACAACAACTCTCAATAATGTGATTACTGTAAAATGTAAATTAATTATAATTTCTTTCAAATATTAAATTTAAGAAATAAATCAAATGAATTATGAAAATGAAACATATAAACTAAAATGAATTACAAAGTTAAAAAAGTTAAACAAAGTTAAAATTTTAGGGGGAGGGCAAACTGGAAATTCAGGGGGGGGGGGCGCCGCCACCCCTTAAAAGTTTTAGGGGGGCGGCCGGACCCCCTGCCCCCCCCCTGCTCCGCCGCCAGTGGGGGAAAGGGGACAATTTGAGTGTCGTGAGTCGTTAGACACTCTACACTTACGACTGTCGCCCCCCCCCTCTATACTCTATAACACTCACCTAAATAGGTTTTTTTTTTTACCAAGTAAGACAGCAGTATCGAAGTATTGTTGATAGTTTGGCAAATTATGTATAGTTGGGTGTTAGATTCAAAGTTTAATAGTCGGGGGTTGTTTTTGTGTACCCATAATGAGGATTTTTTTTTTTTTGAGATGAACTGTATAACATATGAACTTTATTTGATGTATTATTAAGTGTCCCTTTACTTAAATGTATTTTGGCTACAATAATCTGTTCATGTCCATTGGAACCACTTCGAGTACATAGACATGCTATTTTCTGTATATAGACTGATTATTAATGCGCTCTAATATATATCACCATTTTTAACTGCAACTGCGTGCCTACTAGCCAGTGACGTAGCCAGTTTAACTCGCGCCCGGGGGACAATACCTTTTTAACGTCCCCCTCCCCCACCCCCCAGTTCTAAAACCATATAATATTTTATGTAAAATATACCATTTGGCGCCCTTTTGTGAATAGCGCCCAGGGCATGACGACCCCCCCCCCTCTTGCCCACCCATCGCTACGCCACTGCTACTGGCCGGTCCGGGTACCGGGCCTTTGTTTACTAATTTATTTAAAAAAGAAAAAAAACATCAAGGTGTTTGGCTGTAATTCATTCAACCACGCAGACAACTCAAGCTTATAGCGACGGACAACAACTCCAGCTTACAGCGAAGGACAACTCTTGATCAGTTTGATTCCTGTCGACGTGGTCCTCGACACCGTTGGGCACGCCCCCGCGGCTTGAAACTTTTGCGACTTCCGCTTTTTTTTTTTTGTCTCGTCATGAGCGTGCAGAGACCAGCACTGGCAAATAAACGGCCGTGCAGTGGCAGCCCTTGGCTCTGAAGATAATGACAACCGTCTAAGGCAGTGTTTTTCAACCTTTTTTATTCAGGGGAACCCTTTGGTGTCGTCAGATTTCTGGCGGAACCTGTATACCCCTTTATGTCCCTTCATGGCCCTAAATTTTTGCTATTATTTTTTTTTTTAAAATTCAATCGCGGAACCCCTGGCTGGCCCGGAACCCCGGTTGAAAAACTGGTCTAAGGTGTCTGATTGAACTCTCTTATGTTTAACGAACCGAGACTGGGTCCCTTAGGGCTCGTGAAATGAAACAAGCTGTGTCTCTCAACATCTGGAGACTGCCATAGAGCCCGATGGCCAGCGAGTTTCCCGACTCGTCCAGTCTGAAAGCCTCCAGACGTGGACACTCATTCAACAAATGATCTACCGTTTCCTCTTCCTCACCGCAATGTCGACAACGTGAGTCGTGTTCAGGTCTCATGCTCCCAAAATAGGCGCCAATCGGACAATGCCCAGTGCGGAACTGAGCTATCAGTGCCTGTTCGTCTCTCCGAAGCCTCCACCACGGGTCGGATTTAGAAGGTCGCTCCATATTCCTTCTTACCTCTCGCCCTGTGGTTCCTCTTTCCCATTTCGAAAGCCATACAGTTTGTTCAAGGGTGCGTAACTTGGCGATGATGGACTCATAGGAGGCCCCATTTGCAGTTTGCGATAAACTCCGGGAGGAGTCCATTCGGGTACCGGACTTTGCTAGGCCATCGGCCCTCTCGTTCCCGGGTAGGCCTGCGTGGCCCGGTATCCACTGTAGCGTCACTGCTACACTGCGCTTGGTCATGAGTTGTTGGATAGCCTCCACCATGGCTTCCATTCGTTGCGGCCATTCCCCTCGCCCCACTATGGCTTGGAGAACAGACTTAGAATCCGTCAGGATGACGACTTCCGACGGCGGAATCGCCCCATCCTCGATCCTCTTGTCAATGTGCGCCACCGCCTCTTTTATGGCTCTCATCTCTGCTTCTGCTGCACAGAGAAATCCACATGGCCCTGCAACGTCCTCACTGAACCCTGTTGCCTGGTGGACGATGTGAGCACCGTATCCGGACTTATCCTTGCCATCCTCACCGACGACCACGGAGCCATCAGTGTAGGCTAAGATCGCCCCTTCTCGATAGGGTCTAAGGTGTCTAGATAGGAGCATTTTGAAAATGATTTATAGCAGAGTTTGGGGGGGGGGGGGCTGGGCGTTGTGCAAGCTACACAATCCCTTAATATGCATTGTCTACAGGAACCCTTCATCTGCCTCGAGAGCCATTCAGGACTAAGGGAACTTTTACTTTTTATATTGCGGGGTTTGTCGGGCCACATATCTCAAACAGCTTAGGGCCTTATCAAGTCTACATCCGGCCCTGATTGAGTGATGAACAACAGACGAGCTACAAGTGGCAGTCGAAAAATTTAACTTTTTGGTGAAATATTTTTTTTTTACGGGTTTTGTTTTCCTTAGGAGAGTTACCGGTACATGGATGACGACAAGAGAGAGAGTTACGGGACCTTGTTCTCCAGCCACTATTCCGTCCAGCCTCTAGTGGATGGTCTGCCAGAGTCCGTCTGGCTGGAATGTGTGGAGCCAACATTAGCCATTTTAAAAGCCTTGAACTCGCTCAAAAGACGCAAGTGCAACCTAAGCGTCAGGAAATCTTCGATGAATACCGTTGACAGGTACAACCTAATTTTGGGTACCGAGGTAACACGTGTTACCTGTACATACGGGTGTTTGCAGCGCAGTCCTTATATTTTGGGGGCGGGGCCCTAGGCGAAATAATTTGCGGGGGGGGGGTGAGCAATTAAAACTGCGTCTGGCTAAAGGTACCTGTATGAATACATGAGAACTCTTTTTATTTGAAGCTAGTATTGAATTATGTACATCTCTACAATACAGTATTAAGAAAAAGGCCCTAGCTGGTTGGGGAGGGTGACTGGTATTGTAAAGGCAGCCGTGCATTATGCTAACCACACAATTCCTTTATATGCTGGGGTTATAGAAACTGATGAATTTTTCTACTTAAACTACCCCGGTGGCCTTTTAGGGCTGAAGGAATTTTTTTTTTTTACAAATTATATGGACATTTTACATATTGTTATTATTCACAGTAATGACGGATGCCATGGTGACTTTGAAACGGTTCCTCTTCTATTTAACCCTTTCCTGCATGGTCACCATCTGAGGCTACTTAGGGTCCAGTTCCTTGCCCTGGAAGGTGTGTTGAATGCCCAATATGGAAATAACCAGGTAGCAGGCTACACAATAAGCTCGCTCAATTAACAGAATTAAAAGAATGAAGTACCAGTACACAAAAAAAGTATTGACACTGACAATAAAAAAAAATTGTCATGAATTTCTAAATTCTGCCACCAGTAATTTTAGACAAAGTTTTGCGGAAAGAGTCAAGTTTATTTAATACATCTTAAAACGATTTCTTTTACTTCCGATTAATAATTTTCTATAATTTTTTCCTTTCTTCTATTTGGCTAATGTGCTTTTTTTAATGGGTCAGTGAAAATTCTTTACATGGATATGTAATTCCAAATCTATTTTTACAAAACAGGTGGTTCATTTTCTCCTATCTCTCATAAATAGTGTTTGCTTTTAATTAATTTTTTTTTACTGGGAAATAAATTTAATTATAATTCTTTTCACTTTTTAGAAGGTCGATTTCCAGTGTGTATTCATTAATACACTGAACTATATAAAATAAAATGTCTGTTCAGATTAATCAAGAAGATGCCCCAAGACAAGATGGACACCAGATGAGGGTGGATCTTAACAACAACATTGTCTTGAGGAGGAGAAGGAGACTTCAGCACAACAGACCTTACGATGTGCCCTATAACAACAACAACTTCAGCCACTTCGGCGAACTGGTCAGGGGGGCCATTGACATAAGCAGGAACATGGCGGACGTCAGAGAAATCTGAAATATTCTTGAGCTGCAATGGACAGCTTCTCTCGCTAAAAACAATGAAAGTTACAACTTGAAACAAGTTTTATTATTTACCAAAAAAAAATATATTTAAAAAAGATTATAACAGGTTCAAGGGACTTTAAAATATAACAGAGGCTTAAAAGAAATAAATTTATAAGAACTGAATAAAAAAAATTATAAATACTTCATTTATTTTTGTACATTTGTTATACACATGGGATGAACATTGGAAAACGAGAAACATGACATTTTAATTCTACCACATTCTTTGAAAAAAATTAAAATGCAGTTCAAATGTATTTGTTGTTTAGGAATTTAAAACAACTTAATTTTTTATTTACACTTATTCACAACTCCTCATTCTCCATGCAAGCTTTCTGGATGTTTATTTCTAGTATATGAAAACACATCTCGTCTTGAGTCTTACTTAACAAACAATAAAAATACATTTTGTGCTAATCCTACTTAACCCAAAATGCCCAGTTAACAAGATCTATACTAGATCTAAACACATTTTCCCTGAGTTTATAAATATCTATTTAACGGTAAAGTAAAATTTACAAAAGTGAACATCGTACAATGTGATCGTCCACATCCCTACTCAACGTCAACTATTACGTGATATGAATTTATATTTAAGGATTATCATAAGGATTTATGTATTTCTTGATGTATTTCTTGCAGGCCAACTTTTTCCAAACATTCAACCGTTTGTCTGTGAGCACTGAAATCAAAAAAATATACATTTTCAAATAAGACAATGGAAAAAGACAAGCTAATGAATAAAAGTCTTTAAGAACAAAATTCCTGACTCCATTAAAAGAAAAATAACTACATAAAAGTAGAAAGTATAAATATTTAAACATAAATGCAGAATAGTACAGATTGCACATTTAAAAAATTGCAATAAAAAATTTAAGTAAATGTTATCTGGATTGAAAAAGAGATGTTCTCATACTTGTCAATGAACACTAAGACCACAATGTTTTAGCAAACAACATACTATTACAACTTAATTGAAAGAAAGTGAATGGACTATTTTTAGACTGACAGGATTGCTACAGTACTGCTTGTGGTTGATAATTAAGCCTCGTTTAAAATGTCATTCAGTGGGTGGCGCTTTTATAGAGCCAGATCTTCATGCTGTGGCTTAGAGGATCTAAGAGATAAACATATCATTCTTTCAAGAACTTTCAGGAGTGTGAATATTTAAAGAAACTGATTCTCTCAGATGAACAGTGAATGACTTGCCATTGACTTCTTTTCTTGCTATATGAGTGTTTAGTTTTTGCCAGCTACAACCATTCTTGCGAACAAAAATATAATAAACTAAAGTTCAAGATCAATAACACAGCAATGCCCACCCCCCTCTAGATCTTTGGTCAGCAGAGCGCAGATCAAAGCTACAGTGTGCTCGGGACCTAGACGAGAGCTGGATGAGGGTGCAACTTCGCACCTTTGGCAACTGACCGAGATCAAAGCCCTAATGGACTCAGGGAAAACCTCTGAGTCAGACTTTGATGTCCGAAACGCTTCTCTCCCTCTTTTCCTCCCATCTCATTCGAAGGTGAGTAGTCGATCAAGGCAGAGGTTTATAGTTTTGATGTAGATATTGAAGTAATTGTAATTTTTACTGGAAGTGCAGTCACGAATAGTTGAATAAAGTTCAACTGGATTTATATTGCACATCAACAAGTGTTTGAGTTTATCTATATACTAGGTGAAAAGCCTGCTGAAGCTGGCTGCTACCTGCGAGTGGTAGCATTACTTATTAAGGGCTATAACTGTGTTCAACTATGACGAATTTCTAACAAATGGGTTATTTCCCTTGCATCAATCCTGCGCAGGAGACGCACACATAGGTTAGATGATATGTATTTAAGGATATGTACATAACTGTATTCTGTATGTGATATCAAGCCAGCCACATTTAAAGATTAGTCTGTAACACTAAATATTTACTACTTCCTAATTTAAACCATTCAAACACATTAATAACTTCTTTATTAAAAATTACCTTCCAGGGCGAATGATTCTATAAAACTGGGGCACTGAAAGGTCCACCACAGTTGATCCCAATCTGGCCTCTTCTGTATCATTGAGTTTTCCTCCATCTACAACTATATCAAGATGCGGCCAAAGATTCTCAAATTCCTGACAAATATTTTTTTTTTAATTCAATTAAAAAACAAAAACAGCCATAAACAGTACTATAACAGTACTATCCAGAATCATTTATGACTGACGATAAATGAAACAAAACAGTTTAGACCTATTAGTATATAAAGTTTAAACAACCAAATTTGATAACCATATTTTTCTGTTTGCCAATGAATATGCCATAGTCTTCAAACTTTAATATAGAATATTAACATAAATGTCTTTTTTTTTTTTCTGAATACATACCTTAATTTGCAAACAGCTTTTTGTCCCACTCAAATTTGCACTAGTTAAAGCGATTGGCCCTCCACATTTTTTAGCCAGCTCTTGCATGAACCAGTTTTTTGGGATGCGAACACCCACTAAATTTATCAGTGGATTGAGCAATGGATTCAAACAAGACTTCCTTTCAAAGACCACTGTGACAGGCCCTGGTAACAAGTTTTGAAGTAGATGATCAGACACTGTGACATTGCTCCACCTGGAAACAATATTATATGACATATCAAAATTTACCAGTTAAAATGGTAACAAAGAGCTCATGTTTCTTAAGATAAGTTCAAAATCATGCAGATAAAAATATTTAAAATATCAAGAAAATGCTCTTAACCTATAAAAAGTAGCTTATCACTAATTGAGAAATAATTAAATTCAATGACCTCTTGACCGAGGATGAAAAAAATTATAGTGTTTTTCATAAGTATTTTCATCACTTGGGAACAATTTGGTAAAATTTAATCAATTTGCAAAATACAGTCAAGCTCCATTCCCAAAAAATGTCAGGACATATATTACTAATTTTTCACATGGAATATTACGAACAATCTCATTTTTATCTGAAATTTATTATATTTTTTTACATAAATTCATACTTTTTGTAAAATAAATAGCTCATTTTTTTAGATGAATGGGTGGCCACTTTCGATACATATAAAATTCAAATATAAAAGGGGAATGAGTTTTGGATTATGTGTCCAATCTGAAATTGAATTATGTCAAAATGACACTATTAATAAAATAAAACACCACCAGGTATTGTAATCATAAGAGAAGAAATGCTTTTTTAACAATTTGGACTCGTAAGCTAAGATTTATTTTTTTTACACCTTTGGTAAATTACTGCAAGATCTCTGTAAAAACACTCAATAGAACCTTAGTGACTGGCTCTTGATTTTTTTTAAAAAAAAAGGCATACTGTAAAACAAAACAAAATAAATGCACCATTTTTTCATTCACTTGTCCAGTGTAATGAGAATTTACTATAAATAAATTGCTGAGGTCCCTAAATATTTTTCACAGTGGCATTTTACTGTATCTGCTACAGTGTCAAAAGTGGTTACGTTTCTTTTACATAAAAAAATGTGCATAGCCGTAACTTTACTGTTGCAATAAAAGGAGCATAAAATAACAGTCATTAATATTTTTTTAAATTTTTCTCACCTTGATATTTCCTCAATATTTGCAACACTAATGGCTATTGGATTTTGAAAATTTCTGTTTTTAATTGCATAGATTCTGTTTATAGCTTCGGTATTTTGAGCAAGGCATGCAACACCATAGACAGTGTCTGTGGGAACTGCTATAACACCACCGTTTAGAAGGCATTCAGCACTCTTTAGTACAACATCTTGAGAAACTATGAAATAAAAAGGATAATTTTTTTTTAAACTTAATTTTTTAACCCATCTAAAACAAGAACAAACTAAAACTGCATAATTTAAATGAATCAATTTCACATCAATAATGTCATTATGACTAAAAAGAAACAATGTAGTAATAATACATCAAAGAGTTGGGCAAAAAGGCTGCTCATTATTGACATAAATCATTATATAAATAATAGCGGTGTGGGTTATGCGTTAAATCGAAAGTAAAGAATTAATAAAACAGTATTCCAGTTTAAAATTGTCAAACGTAAACAATAGTAATAAAAAATCATGAAAAAATCGGATCTGTCCGAAACCAAAAACAAGTTAACCTACTGATTCAAACCTAAGGGGATATAACTCTATGCAAAGGTTTTGCAGGGTACAGCTAGTAGCTATGAATAGCCATTAACAAGGCTATCCATAGCTCACAATGAATATCTATTCAACAAGGTACAATGAATAGCCTTCACATGTATAATGAATGTTAATGTTGTCAAAAACAAAATTTTCTGCTTTGATTAAATGTAGAAAATGTCTCAGTTTAAGTTGTATATACTATGTAAAAAATAATAATACTAAGCCAATATACTATACTATTAATCATCGCAGATTTTTATGCACGTGCCACATTCCATAAGATGAAATATAAGACTAAGAATAAAACAAGTGTTTACTCAATTGGAAATGTGTATTAAAAATAGTCTTTCAATTTATTAATGCTGCAAAACATATAGAAGGTAAGCAGACATCAGGGTTACCAGTTCTTGTCATTGAAGATTATGATTTAGAAACATAGATTTCAAAAATATGTGACAAAAGTTGAAGGCTTCTATTGTTTTCATAAAACTTGATTGGTCACTAGTAAAAAAAAGTAAAGTTCCCTAAGCCCTAATGGGCGATCGGGGTAGATGAAGTGTAGAATTCATCTGTTTCTATACCTCAGCATATGAAGGGATTGTGTGCTTAGCACAACGCCCAGCTGTCTTAACTTCCCCAACTAAGGTCAGGTACCCATTTTAAGCTGGGTGGACTTGTGGCACAACTATGCACCGAATTTCACCTGGAAAAATTCCATGGGTCTCGCCAAGGATCGAACTCAGGTCGACAATCAAGTATCTACACCACTCGGCCATCCGTCCTACCGATCGGCCACTAGAGCAGCCATTTATTTTTACACCTACTAAGTTTCATTGAAAATATTTAATGGCACATGAAATTTTTTTTATTGTGAAAAATTCCTATGATTTACTTCATTATCACAATATAGACACAGCAAGGTGCGACCATTTTTATTGTAAGACATTTGTTTGTTGTTTTTTTTTTTAAAGTTTCTTTTTTAAAAGTTTTACTACAGTGCCAGTGTTATTCATTTTTTTTTAAAATAAAATTATGTTATTAAAAAAAAATATTTGATTTTAATGATTGACTATTTTTATGTGTCTTTTAAGGATCATTTTTTTTGTCATCCATTATGCTTACATAATATTACTAACATTCTAACATCAATAATCACTTGTATTACTATCACTAGTTACTCACTAATAGACACTAGTATCAGTACTATTCTGTTTGCCCACTATGTTGTCTAGCATTGAATGTTAGGCAGAAAGCTTTGCCATGACTGGTAAAATCATAATGAATTATATTAATATTATGGAACTGTAAAAAAAAATACATAAAGGAAGAAAGACATAATCAGATATATCATCTGTTACAGAGAATGAGGCAGTAGTCTGTAGACTTTTGAATTTAAAAAATTGAGTTAGCTAAGATTTTTTCTTTACTATGATATACTTTGTAACTCTTGGTAATATTCCGCCAGATAGCCCACACTTATACCAGCATCATTTTATTAAACTGAATTATCCTTTAAAATACTTGAAGATTTTTTTCCTTTCTTTTATTTTCATTTAAGTAAGTGGCTGTGTGTGATGTCACATGCATAATTAAAAAAAAACTGTGTTATAAAAAAAACTGTGTTATAACTGTGTTATAAAATATTTTTTTCAGTCAGTTAGGATTTTCAGCGAGTTTTTCTTTTTCGGTCCATCTCAATCAATTCAATTTAGACCAAGATCTTTGCAATGAATATCATAATCCTACGACTGATATATGAAACTTTAAATGAAAGAACCATTAATCTCGTTGGCGGAATGTTCAGGACAATTACTTTACCTGCAGAATCACAGTTCAGTGAATATTCCTCTTTTTGCAAACGCTCTAACGTACTGTAGGCGTTGAAGTTGGGGAAAGAAATAATGGATGGAGGCATGTTTTTAGAGTGTTCAACATCAATGTCAAACAAAACAGGCTTCGGAGACTTTGCAGATAGAAGAGATCTTGAATAAAAAAATCGATTAGATTGTCCACAAAATCTTTCTGTTAACTGACAATGAAATAATGTACAGCGATGCGAAATTAACAATAATCCTCTAATTTTCATAACTTCCATTAATAAATATGAAAATCCCTGTTACACATGGTTACGTCAAAATCGCCATATTGAATAATGATTTTTTTGTATTTTAATCCAGTAAGAGCTACCGTCTACTCAAAAACGTTTAAAAAAAAACCAGCACATATTTTGTGGCCAAACTCAGTGGGCCAAGCCATAGATATATAAGGGCCAAGCCCATTCTAGTATAAAATATTTAAAAAAACGTGCGGAATATTGAAAAGGCTATGATTATGATGATTACTTTTGACAGATTTCTTACAATTAATATGGGATATAGTTTAGTAATTCAATTTTTTATTTGTTTATTAATCATTTTCGGTTTTATTTTTATAAAATATCTCATGCGTGAAAATAAATAAGTTATGAAATGGGAGAATGGGCACGGCTCCATCCAGAAAATCTAGAGACCCTAAAAACCTGCACCACTTTTCTACCAATTTTTCATTTTAAAAAAAGCAACTTGTAAGCGATGACCAAGGCTTGGGGCCTTGGTGATGTCCAGACGGGTGTGCGAACAAAAAAAACTCTTTGTCGATATATGTGTGTGTGTGTGTTACGACCAATGTCAGACAACCTTTTATACAAATTTGTATTTTTAACGGACGTACCCTAATACAAATTTAATAGATGTATGCTATGTTCTGTAAAATTCGGTGTAAGGAAACTAGCCCAGTGCTAGTTAGTACAAATATTGCCTCGAAAATTGTGTGGCCAGATTTTTAGCAATGCCATAGAAAAGCATTATATTATAGATTCACAGTAAAGAATTTCATCTGATCCACACTAAGAGGCCTTTGTAAAAGTTCGTTAAGTTAAAAATTTTAAATTAAAAAAAACTGCTATAATTTACCGCTTTATTATTTGTGAGACAAATTTATCTAATTAAAGCTATTGACAGTAAAGTTTGAAAAAAAAAAAAGATTGCAACGAAGAATGGTGATGCCGATATCAGAGATACTTGAAACCAATAAGAATGAATTTTCAGTATCTCAATAGTTATCGCTCAAAGAGAATCTCACAAAGGAATAAATACCGGCACTGATATTTATTCAGATGATTTATCCTTTCTGTAAGCATCGGGTATTCCCGACACAAGCGTCTTTCTAGCACTTGTGTATCAAAGTAACATCAGTTAATTGCACGTTTTATCAATAATTCAGCAAACGATTTGTTTCTCCCCCCAAGTGCTATTAATATCACAAATGTGAACTTGTCGACAAGGTGAATTTGTTAAGAGTGAATGTGTGAACTATGATGACAATGTTTTTATGCCCACGTATATAATTACTTCACTGAACAAGAAACACCACAAAAACTGTATAATAATTGAACTTCAATCAATAGTTACCGGCACATTAGATAAATGTGTTCTTTCACTTGTCAATTAAAAATAACTAAGGGAGAGAAATGCGTTTATGTATGTGTGTATACTCAAAAATAACATGTTTGCACAAAAACAGGAATTCAAACACTTAATGATGTAGATAAAAAATATACATTTTTTTTTATTTCAACAAAATTTATTCTAATCATTGAGTGAACACAATAAAAGTGAAACATGAAAACTTAAAAAAAAAATGTATCTTTGTCCACCAAATTACAGAAGACAATTATACTAGATTCAAACTGATATTAACAAGCAATCCCCTTAACTGAAATTCAGAGATTTAAAAAAAAAGTAACCAACAAAATAAGTTTGTGGATGAAAAAAAAAGTGAACAACTTACGCTGGTAAGAAAAAAGTAAATTAAATGAAAATGACGAGTAGGGAGCCAAGAATGTGTATGATTGGTGAATAAAACTTCTGACCATCACTAAGAAGAACATTCAAGTATGGTGGGAAAAGTATCGAAACCAGTAAAGAAGTTTTTTTTCTGTGGTCCCTGTCAGATTTCTATAAGTATAGGACCAGAGTGTTTAATTTTTAGCGTAATAATAACAAAAAGATAACTATACCAATATTATCCACGTTAAAGTGTATTAAAATGTTTAAAAATTTCAGACTAAAAAAAACAATAATTAGGTAAACTTTTTAAAACAATCTTCTGATAATAATAAAAAATGCACATCATTTTTCACATTAACAAACACACAAACATACACACTGGTAGTACAAACAGGACACCAACAATGTATTTTTAATGGCACTCATTTCTAAGCAAAAAAATCATAAAACCATTCAGAAAATATATCACTTTAAATGTAAATAAACAATGTAAATCAGTGTCATGTACATTGTAAAGAAATATGTTTATAATGATAAATTTATCTGGCATTAAGAGCCATGTTAAAAATATAAATATATATTTAAATCTTTACATTTCATCAATCTTATTGATAAGTTGAACTTTGATTTGTAAATATTTCAACTGTACCAAACTCCAACCACACTGACCTTAAATGCTAGACTGAGATTTCAACAAATGTGAAAGTTTTACAATTTTTTAGTGTCCAGACGATATAAAAAAAAAAATCAGATGTTATGACAAATTCAAATTAAAAAAAAAACAACCTTACAGAAGTTCAGTGTTAAGTGTGGTATAAGGTATAGATCATCTATAAGAGAAGTTCAGTGTTAAGTGTGGTATAAGGTATAGATCATCTATAAGAGAAGTTCAGTGTTAAGTGTGGTATAAGGTATAGATCATCTCCATAGAAGAAAAAAAATTAAAAGGAAAAAAAAAATCTAAGCAGAGGAGTTTTTTTTTAAATATTAACACAAGTAAAATATCACATAAATGACAAACAATAACTTAGTATGATTCAAATTAGACTTTTTAGATGTAAAAGATGCCCAAAAAAAAAGATATTCATTTATAACTTCCACAGTGCACTCATTTATTATTGATACAGGTCTAGCAACAGCCAATGGGTGATGGACATAGATTCTTCGACATACAGAGTTTTAACTTTAGTTTTAATAATGTAATCATTGCAAATATCAAATCAACACACAATAAAAAAAGACCAGATTTAACCAGAATAACCAAAAAAAATTATAGTTAATAAGTATGAAAAAAAAATTTGTAATTATTCAGTGTGAACGACAGAAGTATTGATCTGAATGTTCTTGGCAGTATAACAGTTAGATGGTGCAGCAATTACTTATAGAAAGCATAGGTTCTGTGAATCTGCATGTGCAAGTCCAGCTCATACTTATGAGTGAAAGTAGTATCACATATCTTGCACCTCTTCAGGTGGGTCTTTTCATGCTTACGCAGGGTCGTTCCCCTTCCAAATGCCTTCCCACACAGGCGGCACACATAGGGCCGATCACCTGTATGGATAGTCATATGGGACTTCAAGTGACCATTCTTGAAGAACCTCTTCCCGCACTCCCCACATTCATATAGCCTTTCCCTGCTATCAGAGCCTGACGATACAATCTGAGGCTGGGATATGGCAATAATTTTCTCAACATCCTGTCCCTGACAGCTAGTAGACGCCACCAAGAAAGACTCTGGGGCAACGTCTTTATAAACATCTACTGGCTGCGAGATGATCTGATAGGATGAGGTGCCACCACCTGAGCCAGTGTAGACATGAGCAGCTGAGTTGTCCCCGCTTTCTGTGCTGGGTATTTGGATGAATGTGATGGTGTCATTCCTGCCAGTGCAGGGAGGTTGGGGATGAAATGAAGGGTTAAAGTGACCAATCGACGAAGAAAAAGATGGAGCTAAAGCAATGTTTTTTTCATCTGCATCTAAGTTACCAGTGATTGAAGAATTGTTGGAGTACTGTTTTTCATCCTCATCAAATTCGGCATACTCATCATTGTTAGCCTCGTCCTCATCTATATAGTGCTTCTCAACTTTATGGAATGAAGTGTGCTTTGCAAGGTCGTATTTGTCTTCAAAAAATTTATCACAGTGACTGCAGATGTGGGTTTTCATGTGACGAGTAAGAACAGTCCTGCGAACAAAATCTTTACAGCATAAAGTACACCTGTTTATGTTTCGCTCAGAATCAATATAGGAGTACCTTTTAAACATATCTCGGTTCTGTTTAGACACAATAGGTGAGGGAGGCATTTTACTGCCCTCCCCAGTTATTTCAGCTTTCATCAAGGCAGCCTTCTTACGGTGTCTATACTTGTGTTCCAGCAAATCTGATTTGTCCTCAAAAAACTTGTTACAAAATTGGCATACATGTGTTTTAAAGTGTCTTGTTAGTGTTGTTGGTCTAGCATATTTGCGTTTGCAGATAGTACATGCAAATATGTTATTGGTCAAATCTAAACAAGAAAAATGATCAAATATTTGTTTGTTAGCCCTTACAATTTCATCATGAGATAGCGTGTGGAGAAAATATACAGATCTGGGAACTTTGGGTGGTTCTCCTTCCAGAATATCTTCAAGTTCATTGAGAAACTGATCCTCCATATCATCTTCTGTGTCCGAAGACACCATTTGATAACCCTTCCAACGATATTTTGGTATTTGAAGGCGCTGTGCCTCTGTTTTAATCTCTCTCAGTAGCTGCTTAACATGACGAGCTTTGTGCGCTGCAAGTTTTTCTTTATTAGTAAAAAATTTATTGCAATACTCACAAACATGACATTTAAAATGGTTCTTAAGATACTTTAAGTCCTCAAAACGCAAGTCACAAATTTTACACATGAAGCTCTTATTCGACTCATCTTTCTCAGTGTGTCTGTCAAACTCAACCTGGTGTTTTTTCAATATCTCACAGTGGCTGTACATAATTGGTTTCTGTAGTGAGTAACAATCTTTGTGGTCATTATCAGAATCAGCTGAGCTAAGCACTTCAGATTCTAAAACTGATTTAATCCCATTGAACAAATCGTCATCGGAATCTGACACACCAGAGCCATTCAGATTGTCATCACTTCCATCTAGAGCACTGTTGATCATTTCATAAAACTCACGACTATGCAAAATACTTTCATCATCTGACTCACCCTTCTGGATTTCAATATGTTTACTTTCATCTTCATCACTTGAATCCTCGGTTTCTGAAAATTTTGAATTGTTAAATCCAGAAGTGCTGCACTTCTTGCCAGCTCTGTTCACTAATGGAATAGTACCTTCTTCTAAAGAGGCGCCACTGAAAAGCATTGTAGGTGCATGGTGATTTACATGCTCCTTCAAGTCATTAGCTGTTAAAAAACGTTCGTTGCAGATCTTGCAAGGATAATTTCTTTCCATAACATGCTGCATCTGAATATGATCTTGAAGCTCCTTATCATCATAGAAACTTTTATCACAAGTATCACAGTGAAACATTCTACCATGAAAACGCAAATGAATTTTCAGCTTTGCAACTGTGCCGAACGCCTTCTTGCAAATTCCACAAATGTAAGTACCCTCGTGTACCCTACTGTGGTTTTCCAAACGCTTCTCACTAGAAAATTTCTTCTGACAAATCTCACATTCTAATTTAGCACTTTTAGTGTTCACAGGTTGTCTAGGCTGGGGTTTATTCATTTTCAGTTTCAGATCTTTATTGTGTTTGTTGATAGCAGCTTTGATCAGCATTTCCTGTGTTGGTTTATTTATTCGTGCTGATTTATGAGTTTTGACATGTTCATTGAGACGATACAAGTTAGCAAAAGTTCTTGAGCACATTTTGCAAGTTAAGTGGTTAGTTTTAGTATGAGAACGTCTGTGAATTTTCAATAGCAAAGCACTAGTGCAGCCTTTCTGGCAGATATTGCATACATGTTTGAAATTATGAGATTTGACATGTTTCCTGTACTCAGATTTGCAAAACACAACTTTTTTACAATGCCGACATGAAAACCCCTCCAACCGTACTCTGGTCTGAGCTGGGACAAACTGGTCTACCTCTTTTTCAATTGTCGGCGGAGGCTCCTTGTTCTGCAAACGCAGCATGTTGTCTCGCTCATAGCAAGCTCTTATGTGTGTCTGGGTTTTCATATGCTTCCTTAGAATACTTTCTCGTGTGTAGTCTGTGTTACAAATCTCACAGTGGAATGGCTTTTCTTTTGTATGGGTCTGAATGTGAGTTCTTAGGTCACCTTTACTTTTGCACCGTGCATCACAATATGGACATGCAAATCTATTAGTGTGTGTAATGAAATGTTGTCTTAAGGTTTGTTTTTTATTAAAGACTTTATTGCATTCCTCACACTGATAGAGAGTTACACTCCCATCTTTATTCAGAAGCGGTTTCAACATATCCGAGTACTTTCCTTTAGTTTTACCCTCATCACTTTTAGCTTCATTTTTTACACGCTTCTCTCGTTTTGGTTTATCAGTCTTAGAGGCTGATCTAGTTCTGTATCTACGTGGTGGATCTACAGGAGATATCACAACCACAGGGGTAGCCACACAAGAAGAACGAGAACTGGATGCAGTGCTTATTCTATATGGGGTCTGGCTGTTGACTGGAGGACTTGGGATAAAAGGAGATGTAGCAGTATTGGTAGCAATCAGTTGCAAGCTGGTAGCTAGAGTCTTGCCTAAAGAATTATCACCTGACAAAGACTGAACAGAATTGGACTTAGAAACTGATCTAGAGTAGTCTTCCAGGTCACCAATGTCTGGTTTGAGATCCACTGTATTTTGAGACTTTTCATCCTCATTAAGGTGATTGGAGGAAAATGTATGGTATTTGTAATTCTCACTGCTATCATCAGAATTATTTTTTTTCAAAGTCCTCTGTGATTTCTTTTGATCGACCTGAAAATGAGGATCCTCATCACTAGAAGGATTCTTTTTTCTTCCCTTCACTCTGAATTTTTTTTCTTTTCCACCAGAAGTTTCAGGAAAAACATCATCATTGTAATGATCACGCTTAAAATCAGTCCCATCATTGGACTCCTCATGGCTTGACAAGCGTCTTTTGATGGTCTTTACTTTTTCCGAAATTTCAGCATCACAGTACAGTGAATTCTCCTCTTTGCTGAATTTTGTGAAGTTTTTATGTGCATCCCCTGAATCTAGTTGCTGGTTCTCCCATTCAAAACTGTCAACTGGCTCGGTCTTGATAACTATTTTGTCTCCGTTTATGGATGATAATGATGACATGGTTGTGGGATATCAGTGATCAAAACATAAGCAAGTCAGCAGTCTTATAACCTTATATGGGGTCACTGTTGGGCAGTTAATCTTAAGCTGGATTAGTTATTTCTAGTTCTTTCAATCTGAAAAAAATAAAATACAAGAATATATCTCTAGAGATATAATAAAAGTAAACTACTGATGCTTATAATCATCCATATCATAGACAGTGCAAAGCAGTAAAAACAAAAACATAGTGAAAACTATTAATAAAACTGAGATGAAAATAAGAAAAGCAGATCCTGATAGATAAAACTAATGGAAATAATAATGCAGGACTGGCTTCAAAGTAAAAAAGGTAAAATTTCCCTTATCAGGTTCGAATGAAGTAGAGCTCAACTGTTTCTATAACTAGTGCTATTCTACAGGACAATACCCAACCCGCTTTACTTTCCCCAACAAATGTCGAGTACCCATTTGTAAGCAGGTTGGACGAAGGGACATCAAACATACTCGAGTAAAGTTCCGGCACTCACCGGGACTCAAACTTCGGTGGACCTTTCGGTTAGCAGTCGAGCTCTCTACCACACCTCAACCGCGTCCATAGGACTAATTTAAGTAGTCAATAATTTGAAAAAAAAAATGTTGATTTGAAAAACAAGGTAGTTATTAATTGATAGTGACTTGTGCAAAGAGAGGAACTTGGACTAATGAATCCCTTCCTTCCACACACACAAGTTATAAATATTATATCTATGAAGCCAAATTAGAAGATTTATTATTTCCATATATGAAGTTGTTTAGAAATGTGTTCAGTGTTAACTTATCTGTATGTAAGAGTTTAAATAATGTATCTTTGAAGGGATATTAAAAGATTGTTCACAAAAGAATACAAGTACTACAAAATGCTATATAAAATTTTAGTTAACAATGTACTATAAAGTCAGTAAAATAACAAAAAAGAACCACTATCTTAAGACAAACTAATATAGTCCAAAATCACCTAAATGTAGTAAATCAGAGTAATATTGGGGCATAGAGATGGCATAAAAACAATTTTATGAAAAAATTTGATTGATTTTAATGCAATTGTTTAAATATTTTATCTATAAAGAAGTCTATTATCATCAAAAGTTGCATAGAAATGCGCTCAGCTAAAAAATTATCAAATGTGTTACTTCCCCTGAATCAACTCCATAACTTAAGCATAATATTAAGTGTAACAAAGTGAATAATAATATATATTAGCAGTGTACCAGGGGATGCTTGGGAAGTCAGGTACATGTGTTATTTGAAACATTGTTAATGCTCATCCCAGACACCATTGGACAGTTGGAGCATATTAGGGTAAAGCAAATTAATGCCAACTTGTGTTTAGAAAATCTACATTATACCTACAGCTTATTCAGAATAAGTTGTTATTAACTGTGTTACAATTATGAAAATATGTGTGTGTCTGTTGTTGTGTCTGAGCTATGGTTCATTGTATGCCATATTATAAGCCATTGTATACAATATTACTGCCGTAAATCCACTGTCAATTAGAGAATTGTAACATCTTGTTCCAGTAATTAATGACTTACATATATACAAAATTTCCCAAGAAAATCAAAGCTTTTTTTGAATGATTATGTTGATGCAAAAAGTTAGTTGTTGTTTTTTGACTAGACATCACCTAAAAATGTTGTAAGTTATTTTTATGTATGTTTTACAATTTTTATTTGTACAACTCATTTTATTACCAAAGAATTACTTAAAAAGTCTTAATAAATAAAAATAATAAAAAAATGTTGTTTTTTTTTTTAATTTTTAAAAAAGGCCTTTTTATTAAACTGTGCTAAATTGTATACTTGTGCCAGTTATGGTGATACAAAAATATTTATAGAAATTTGGATGACTAAAAAAAATAATCATTTACAAAAATGAATGTTAATAAAGTTAATGAAAATGTATTTATAATTATATGTGTGAGAAAATTGTTAATGCAGAACAGCACTAAAAGTAATAGTTAATAGTAAGTGCTAAACCCTAACTTACTAAGCTGCGATAATAACGGTATTAAGCATTATTAATTTAATAGTTAATTATGGCTTATTCATACAAAAAGATTATAGGTCCTCGCTAGTATCTTTGCCTTGCCTTGGGCACAATTAGAATAGCTATGAATGATAGTTGATAGTAATAATAGAATAACATAAAAAAAAGTGACAACTGGCATAAATGAAACATACAATTTGAGTTCTATGCATCTATCAGACTATAGTGACTATAGCTATGCTTTTATAGACCATTAATATTATTTTTTAAAATTTCATTAATTATGAAGTTAAAACACTTAAGACATACTCATAACTCCATAAGATAAGACACATAAGTGTCATAAGTTAACAGGGAATGAACTATAGACTATTACAAATAGAAGTTTTATGGTTGATTTATTGTTATTACATACTGGCAGATACATGAAATGATTAATTTGTGATACTTTTTATAACAGCCTAATTATTTTATTGCTAAGACTAAGAATAATAAGTCTAAGACCTAAGTTAGATACTTGGAAACGAAGTTGGATAAAGCTAAGCCTAAGCCCTAAGAGGATAATAAGTCCAGTGAATTGCAATGCAAGTTCTAATTTTAATTCTATTTTTAGATTTATTGATTGGGGTAGTCGATTTGGGACTGCGCATCGTTCACTATGAAAAATGTACCAAAATAATAGTGTATTGAAATAATGCTATGTGTTTATTATATTTTTACTAACCGTGCTTTACGCAGATCCATTCCACGACAACGGGTATCCATAAATTGTATCCGTTGTCACTGTGAATTCTTAGGCAAAGATAGGAATGCACATCACACCATTCTAATTAGCGGGGAACGTAAAATTAATACTTTCACACATTTAAGAATATGCATATATCATTAAAACTACTGCATTTTAGAAAAAAAAGAGAGTGACAGATACGCGTTAAGCACTCCTCCGGTTCCTTTCCGGGTGTTTCTATGCCTAACGTTTCGCAGACTCGTGCGCAAAGATGGTGCGCGCAGGCGCACCGTTATTGGCAGTGATACCAGATTTCTAAACGTTCTCCAGCTGGATAGCATGTTTGGCTAACTGATTTGGCCTTAATCAGTCCTGCTAATTACCGAATGTCATACTGAATATTACATATATGTAAGTTTTTTCTTACTAAAGTAAATTTTAAGCTTACCTTTAATATCTTTTTATTTTAAAAAAATTAATAAGATCTCCTTCATCTAAATAATTGCCTTTACTACATTGGCTTTAAATCTTGTAAGGGACATGAATGTGAATGTGCGTGTTTTTTTTTTTTTGCTTAAACTTTAGTTCCAAACAGTATAGTTATTTTAAAACTCTTCAATGGAATAAACTTAAGTAATTTTATTTGAAGAAAAAAAATGACACTTTATTGTACAAACATTGTTTTATACACATCCAGGGGCAGATCTAGACAACTTCGACCGGGGGGGGGGGGCAGGCAAAAACTTATAACAAAAATTATTTCGATAATTTAATGATGTCTTACCCAAACTTGCGGTAACGGGGGACATGCCCCCGCCCCCCCCCTAAATCCGCCCCTGTACTCATCGAATCCAAAGATCTACGGATTAGTCTTAAAATATCGTAAATGAGGCACAACTTAAAAAAACAAAAAGCACTGTCCGGCTTCAAAGAAGGATGATAGGTAATCAACTTTTTTAAGGTGTAATTGTCTGTCTGTTGCATAAAAAATAAATAAAACATTAGGTGCATTGTTCACAACCGAAATTCATCTAAGAACAGCTAAAAAGATATCATCGTTATCATCTGTGCCTTAATTAACAAGTTTTGTCGATGTGGGTACTTTAAGGACACCGTCATGGAAAGGTCTCTCCCAGCCCCGTAGCCAAGGGGGGGGGGCACTGGGGAGGCTTAAAAAAGAAGAAAAGAGGAAAAAATAAAGAAAAAGTAAAGGTGCCCCCTTGCTGTGTATTGGTGACCCCCTGCTTACTTTGACCTGGCTACGGGCCTGGTCTCTCCATTCCCCTCTTTGCCGCGTGATTTTGAATAAAGTCGCTAAAATATGGCCAGTCCATTCCTGAATGTTCATTCAAGGGTAGGCCTACATCGCACTGTAGTATTACTCATGGTATTTTGTCACAATAATTGTGACTTGAGACATGCTCGAACCAAGTCAACTTTCTCTTTTTTCATTGTAGCCAGGAGCGGTTCCTGAGGGCTTACTTAACTGCTAAACATTTACTTGACATATGTATTGGTCGTGTGCTCCGTTATGAAAATTAATGCAGGTTTCTTAGTGATTCAAATGCATGTAATATTTATTGCAGAGTCCAAAAATCGCACCTGTAAAGCAGAATGGGGATTATCAATATACTTTGGTGCCAAAGTTAATGGCCTTACTTTTCTATCGAGTCTGGCCATGGCTGTTGCTATTCTAGTGCGAATCTCAGAAAAGAGCTCCTAATTAGGCTATCTATAAACAGATAATAGACAGTAGTTATTCGTAATAGTTTATTTTTTAAATAACAATACAGGCTTTTAATCTTTAACTGTTCAGTTTGTGTAAACTTTACTTTAGTTACTAAAACCATCTTTAAATAAAACAGTGCTTCACTTATGTGAGATTTTACATTAAAAAAAACGAATATGCTATCTACACACATGTCTACACCTAAAAGTAATAATAACATGTTTCTACTTTTAAATTTTTAAATAGTAATTGAATTCGAGGATTTCGTCTCTTTTTAGATTTACTTTATTATTTTTTCTCAAGGAAATAGTAAAAAAAAAATGAGCAATTTAATGTTTATCTATTATAGTAGTTTCTCAGACTATAATGGTGATAAAATTTATTAAAAGTATGAAATAAAAATATTTACGAATTTATTTGTCATGCAGCTGTGAATTGTGTATCTAACATTTTATTTTTGCTTTTTACTAGTTGCTAAATTAGTGTTAGTGCAGTCCGGGGCAGACTTAAAAACAAAATGTCAATCCTTTCCCTGCTAAAAAATACTAAACTAAAGGTAAAGTGGTGAAAATGCCTGCCCATTGCAAGTGGCAAAGTTAAGTCCTCTCCCTCCCACTCCCCAGCGAACAACTTTCTCTGCCCTCCCTAGTTACGCTACTGATTGTTACTGTCTATTGGTGTGAAATTTGATTTTTAGATATTTAATAAAGACATCCGATTATGGGTTAGTTAATAAAATAGAAGGATTGGTGTGACTAATTAATTTGTCAATGTTATATCTGTGTTCATTTTAGTACATGTTTTTTTTACACAAATGCAGTGCGACATTTAACAGAAAACTAAAACAGTAAATGAGCGAAATTGGACCATTAGAAGCGGAATAAAAATGTATCCAGGTTTTAGAGCCTAGTAGAAAATTGTTTTCTTTTTTGTCTTTCTTTCCCGTTCATTTGATTTAATTTTTTTTTGTTTGGCCCAAAGGATTTTGTTACCTGGCATTATTTTTTTTATAACAACGTTAAGATGGCTGAACACACGGTGATGCTCGAGTTGGAGCAAGCTTCTTTAATATTTATGGTAGCGTTGTTGTTCTTAGAATTGAATGAAGAAATTCAACGGTTTTTATTAAAAACTCTTTGTTATAATTTTTATCTATAATACTTAACCAAGCTTCCTGTTAAATCTTTTTTATTATTATTAATTGACATTTTTGTTTGTTTTCTAGTTGAGTATGTTTAGTTTGTATACTCATCTTGAATCTTGACATATGATATTGACAGTAACCTAGTCACTACTAAAACTCACTTGAGCATCGAGATAAATACCGTTAAGGCTTTGCATACCTCATCAGTTTTGTTGTAAACTATTTCTTAATTCAATGTTTTAGCCGATGGCTTGAGAGCAAAATGATTTTTTGTAGCATTTATTTGTCAAATTTAAGCAATCTAGTATCCACTTAAGTTTTAAGTTATATGCCATATGCAGTACTGGATTCAATTAACCCACAAAGAATGTGCTTCAAGGAGGGGGAAAACAAATTTATCATTTAAATTATTAAAATTCATTCACTTTATTTTTATTTCTGATTTTATATTACTAAGAGCCAATTTTTTTTTAGGATAAACAAACTCATACAAGATGTTTTTTTTTACAAGTACTCCCACCACAAAAAAGACATTATGATTCTTTGATAGTGACCCAGGGTTTAAAAACATTAACAAGGGCATCATTTTCAAAGATTATTTGGGCATATTAGGGGGCCTTGAGATTTGCACTTTCACATAGCCTGACATCTGACCTAGAACTAGATTAAATGGTATTTATTAAGAAACGCATTCCTGCCGATAATTAAGCCTGACCTAGATTAGGATGGCATTTAGTGTCCAAAATAACTCTAGTATATTTAAAAAAGACACATTCTGACTGAAAGCTCATAATCTAATGTATGATTTCCATACATGCTGGTAGAGCCAAATCGTTTGTGGCTAGATATGTACTAAAGAGTTTAGTGTCCTATAATTCCCAAGGCTGAGCTTCGTATTTTCAAGTATACATATAAGTGGGTCAGTGTTGAAGATAGTTAACTTGTTTTCACCAAATTACAAAAGTTCAGGGTTACCGTGATTTCGCCTCTAATAGAAAAGTCTAAGATTGATAAATTAGGATGAAGGGTATGAAATTAAGGGCTTATAAAACAGACTAACACTTATTAATGAACTTATTTCAATAAATTATTTATATAATGTTTTTGTTTGTCTAATAAAAAAAAGGCTGTTGATTGTTAAGCGTGCTGTTTGTAAGAGTTAATATTTGTAACATCATACGCTAAAACAGCATACTAGAACCCACACATATGTATAGCCATCATCAAACGGCAGTTATGACATTATCTAAATAAGCCTGCAACCTTTAAGATAAATTGCAAGTTGATTTCTCTGGTCTAGACCTGTCTACTTTCATTTAAACCAAAATTAGAAAAACATTAGTCTTGCAAAAGTTGTAAAGCAGCTGAGTTACTTACTTTTATTTGTTTTTTCCATGTCAACTAATTTGTAAAAATGATATATAACAACTACATAATTAATCTGTTTGTTTTTTTTTCTTAAAAAAGTCAGAATCGTATAAACAAATACTCTTGTTTGGCTTCTTAATTAGAAAAAATACCAGAATATCTATAGGTAGTATTTTCATGTTTTAATCACTTTGTTTTTATATATTTTACATTTATTTTTTTTTTTAATGTTTGGACAGGCACCTCCAGATTTGGTAACAAGAGAACAAAGGCAAGCAGCTCAGGATATCATTTTAAATTTCCGTAAAACACATATGCCTTATGCCCTGTGCCAATACATTTTAGGTAAAAACAGTTTTTTTTTTCTTTTCCTAGCTCTGTAATTAGTTTTTATTTTATAATTGCAAACAAACTGCATGATTTTATTTTTACCACTTTTTAAAAAAAGAAAAACATTTGCATTAATTTCACTCTGTGCAATGCATGCATTATTCACCAAAAAATGCACATACTGTAAAACTTCATATAATCCAAAAATATGTTTACTTTTTTTTTTTTTAACATAACTAGCATGATTGAAGTGTATTTCAACAGGATCCTTATTAAAATGATTTTTCATTTTAAACATTTTCAGAGCACAGCAAAAATGATTACGCCTTGTTCCAAGCAGCCACCACTATAAAGGAAGCCATCATTAAAGACTGGGCCCTGTTAGGCCCAGACACAGTGGAATCCTTAAGATCATTTCTGTTAAGATACATCACTAATCATATTACCTTGCAGGTAACCTAAATATTTTTAAAATACTTTTATATACATAACCAATCATATTATCCATCAGGCAACCAAAATATATTTAAATACATAACCAATCATATTGTCCATCAGGCATTGTAAAATACATATCCTATAAAATACATCACCAATCATATTGCAGGCCCCCCCCCCCCCAATTAATTCTAAAAATCAAATTTTATTATAAAATATACTTCTTTATCATTGTGTTCCAATTTTTTCTTATATAAAACTCTCCGCACAGCCCCCCCCCAAAACAAAATCCTGGCTACGGCCTTGACCAACAGAATTTAACATTTTCATTAAACTGTTGTTAACATAATTGTTGATTTCTCTTTTTTATTTTTTAAAGAGATAGAGCAATGTGCTGCCCTGGTTTTTTTTTTTTTTTTTTAAATGTTTACAGAAAGTATCATTTGTCAATACATTACAGAGCTACGTTAGAGAACAGATTCTACAAACGGTAGCTGTTATATTAAAGCGTGCCACCCTAGATAAGAAAGGTAAAAGCTGTGATGGCTTATTTGAAGATGTTTCAGCACTCATCAGTAGTGGTAACATCACAATGGTAACATTTTTTTTATTAAATTTTTTTAAATATTGGATAATGTTGAAAAATTTGCTTGTCAATGAAAAAAAATCATATTGAAAATAAAGAAATTAGACTTCATATGGAATGAAATATGTAACAAATGAGTTACCCTTTTTTTCTTTACAGCAACTTGTTGCTTGTTCCATGCTAACTTCTTTGCTAAATGAATATTCGTACACAAACAGAACGAGTACAGTGGGATTGACGTGGGAATTTCACATGAAGTGTAAACGAGCTTTTGAGGTAGTCATCACAACTGTTGCCTTTAAAGTTGCGCAGAGTTAAAATTTAAAAACAAAAACTTGCCTCAACTTTTGGGGTTGTTATTGAAATATAATTGGTTCAGGTTTCTTAAATTAATAGAACATGAACAATTTTTTTTAAACAGCAAAGTGACCTGAAGCAAGTGTTTATGTTCACCTTAAAAGTCCTGAATGAAATCGAGGCTCAACCCAGTCCTTTAAGCAGAGAAGCCACAGCATTCTTGAATCGTATTCTTTCAATAGCTGAACAAGTTCTTAGTTGGGAGTTCACAACACGAGGAGGTTACTAAACAGTTTCATTTTTAACGAGAAAAACATTTTTCATACTCCTTTCCTGTTTTCATAATAGTTTTAAAATTCTGCTAAACACCTTCTTGCTGCGGTTTATTTTTAAAAAAGAACAATTTTATTTATTTTTTCATATTAGACAGCATTTTTATTTTGTTCATAAATTTTTATAATTGTAGTAAATCATTTAAAATACATAAAAAAAATAGGTTTGTTAAGTTTTCGATATCAAAATTTCATTAAAATGTTTTCAGGAAGCATACATCAAGCCTATTGTTCCAACCCTAATGCCTCTTTAAAACCGCCTGCTGGGTGGAAGGATGTTCTCTTAGAAAAAAGTACTCTTTCATTATTTTTCAGGGTATGTGGAAACATTTATGCTGCTTGTATTATTGCTTCCCTTTTTTTTTTAAAATCTCCCTTAAACCCTTTAATTTATAATTTCAGTGGTGGTGGTAAAGTAAGATAATGAAGTTTTATTCATTTATTTTTAAAATTCCTGTTTAGATTCATCAAAAGGCCAGATTTAACAGTGAGATGGCCCACCATTCCCTTCAGTGCCTTGTTCAACTTGCTTCCCTCAATGGGATAGTTTTTACGGAGGAAACATGTCATCAGTATTTGACTCAGTATATTGAAGGTTTTTTACACATGCTTTCACAGTAAGTAACGCTCAAAGGTGTTAAAGATGGAAATA
This sequence comes from Bulinus truncatus, assembly GCA_021962125.1. Classification (NCBI taxonomy): domain Eukaryota; kingdom Metazoa; phylum Mollusca; class Gastropoda; family Planorbidae; genus Bulinus; species Bulinus truncatus. The sequence continues at coordinate 3,015,046 of JAGDYQ010000091.1, read as the reverse complement.
GCTTGAAACCTTCATTGACCTCAGATTTAAATTGACCTTCGCTGTGATTACCATAGATCACTAAACAGATATTATCTTTTTTTTTTTTTTTGAAAATTATCAATAAACACTGTTACATTTGTTTCATAAGTACAGTGATACACTATTTCATCTTGAATTGTAAATTTATAGATAGATAATATCTAATTTATTTAGTTCTATACTTGATAAAAAAATATTTTTTAATGACCTGGCTTCATGATTTAAGTCTTAGAATTGTTTTTTTAACTAGATATCATCTGTATTATGTGAAAGAAAAAAATTCAGGCAATTTTTTTACTGTATAATGTTGTGCTTCATTTTTTTTTACATTTGAATTCCTGTGTACTACATGTATAACGCTCCTGTTTTTTATTCATCATCCATTGCAGAATAGATCTTCAAGAGTATGAAAATTTTGGAGTTGCTTGTATCTTCAAAAACCTTCTTTTAGTATTCACCATTCAAAATTTCAATAGCCTCGATGTTGTATTATTTAAGTCTTTCCTTCAGACGTTAACGACTTTGACCTGTAACATTGGCAGATTAGCTGTTCAGGAGGAATCAGTAAGTATTGTCCAGTTGCTGATCTTAATTATCAAGAAAGGATATTAAATTAATTTTGTAATAACAGTAATTGTTATTCAGTGGTACCTTGGTTAACAATGGGCTGACTTAATAACATGCTTGGTTATAGAAGGTCACTGCATGTAAAAAATCTAGGAATAGATTACCATTGTTAACCAGTGTAATTGTATTTTTATTTTAGTTGACAGTTCTTTATGTTAAATTGTTAGGGGTAAAATGATCTTTTTTCGGTTCCCCTTACCAGACTATGTTTTAATTCTGTAATCAGGTTTAGGTGCTCATTAAAATCTTTTGAAAAGTATGATGAATAATTGGTTTCTATTTCTAAAAGATACCCTACTTCAAGATGTAGTTTTACATTACTGACTGGGTCGTAACATATACATACACCTACATGTATAAATTAAAAGGGAATCAAGAACAATTTTGTTATGTTTTTTATAGATGCACAAAGATAATACAATCTACATGGAATCCTATGAGAAGCTTCTGGAATCTTGGACACGTCTTACAATGGAAGTTGATTCTTTACCACCAGGCTCTCTCATCTCGTCCGCCACTCAGGTTTTCAATTCTTACATGCAATGTCACTTAGCACCTCCCGATGGCATTCGTCCTACTGTAAGTAAAATAGTATTTTAGTGTGTAGTAAAAAATCTCTGCAATTAGTGGGGGAAAAAAATCATCTCAATTTAATATTTTTATTCAAAATTTCCAGAATATAGATGACTCTGAAGAGGATATAGATGAAACAGAAGAAGATGATAGATATAAATTTTCTGATCAGTTGTGGAGTATTGGATCTCTTGGACGTATCATTCCAGAACACTCAGTTCCACTTTTATCAAAGTCAGTCCATGATATATATTCTGTTTATAAATATTTTTACATTTTATGATTGGTTTAAGCCTCTTTTAAGTTGTGGAATAATAAGTACAGATAACTCATCTGTTGATAGCTAAAAAAAAAAAAACGATAAGTGTTTTATAGCATACTTCTTAGGTAAGTATGAAATATTCATTTCTTAATTTTTAATTTTATTCAAGTCCTTTTTGATTTTCCTTCAGAATTTTAGAAGATAGGGTAGCTCAGATAAGTAACCATCTCCATCGCCTTCAGCAACAAAGGGAAATGGTCAGTAGCCATGAGACTACTGTGGATCTAAGTGGACTTCATTCTTTACAAGAAGATATCCATTGGGCTATTCTAGTCACAGGTTGGTTACATATCTTCACATCAGCATATAAAAATATATTTACACTAGTTTTGGATGCAAATTTAAAAATGATAAAGTAATAATGAAACAGTTTGTTTTTTTTTACCATTTTTTCAAAACACGATTTTCAAAGATTTTTAGTTGATTACTTAAATGTATTTTTATAATGAGTGTTATGACAACTTTGTGTGGTGGCGTATTTTTTAATCCTTTTGAAATTGTTGGTTCCATTTTTTTGTGTATGTGTGTGTATTTGATATGTTCATTATACATGGTAAAAAGTAAAGTTCTGTTAGCCCTAATGGGCCAACAGGGGCAGATAAAGAATAGAATTATTTGTTTCTATAACCAAGGCATACTTAGTTGTGTGGTTAGCACAACATCCAGCCGCCTTTACTTCCCCAACTTTAGTCAGATACCCATTTAAAGTTGGGTGGATTTGTAGGACTTAACAACAAATTTCACCTGGACAAGTTTCCATGGCTCTCAACGAAGATTGAACCCTGAACTCTCAGGTTAACATTCGATCATCTACACTCAACCATTAGTACCACAATTCTCTATTTTTTTTTTTATATGGTGTTCAAATTATTTTTCCCAAATAGGTAATTTATTAGCTGATGGTGATGAAGGGGAGACGCCATCCATTCCATCAAGCATTATGAAGTACTCCATCGGTCAGTCCAAGTTCATTGATCTTAATTTAACCCTTAAAATGCTTTCATCCCCCGGGCAAAAACTGGAGTCTGCACATGAGATGAATGTTGATCCTGTAATCAGGTAACTTTCTTAATTCGTTTACCTAAAGCTGTGATAAACTTAATGGTGTTGAAATGCTGAAGTTTTAGGTAAAAAACATGGAAACATTGAACCTTAAAAATGGATTTTTCTCATAGTTTAGTTTTTTTAGTCATATCATGCCAGACAAACAATTGTATATAATGTATTAAGAAATTTTCAATGTAAAGTTTTGAAAATATTTTTCACAACTGAAGTTTAATCAACATCTTTGTTCAATTTTTTTTTTTTTTTGCAAAATATACATGGCTTAACTTGAAAGATTTTTTTAAACTATTTATTCAAAATGTCTGAATCCTTCTAGAGACAATATTTGAACATATTTAAGTAAATAAATAAGTCATGTCTATTTTCAAGATGATTTCCATTTCCACAATCAACCAAGATTTGCTCCAAAAAAAATTATAGTCAATTGCTTAAAAAGTTCCCTAGAGGGCACATCAGAGCAGATGAAGTGTAGAATTCATTTGTTTCAGTAACCTCTGCACATAAAGAGATTGTGTGGTTAGCACAACGCCCAGCCGTCTTTACTTCCCCAACTTTAAGTTAAGTACCCATCTAAAGCTGGGTGGATAGGGACTTTCACCAGGACCTGAAAAAATCCCAAGGTTCTCACTGAGATTTTAACTCGGCACCCTCCGGTCGACAGTCGACGCTCTGCACCGCACGATTGATCATTATAAAGTTTACTTTTTAAAAAAGCTTCACCCTTAAATAATATCTTGTTATATAACATTTCCATTCTCTTTATGCGCTTTTACACTGTATATGGGTCTAAATAGCTTTAATACTTTCAAAAATGTTGCTTATGGTTGAGGGTTCAATGTAATTTGATCTTAAGCATGTAAAGTATTTATTAAATGAACCATTCTAGCTCTTTTGGCAATTACACTTCTATGCCCCTAATATATCTTTTTTTAAAAAGTGTTTTTGACATGCTGGGTAATTTTTCTCTTTAAACTAATCTGTAGGTTAATAACAGCCGTCTTCAGAATGTGTGAAGTAGAAAATAGGGCGATAGAGGCGAAATTGAATGATTTCTTGAGTCCTCAGGTTGGTAGCACAATCATGTGGTTCCTTGAGAGGTGGAGTGATGCATACCTTTTACATGATGAGATGGAATATGCAGAGGTAATCTGTTTAAACAAAAAAGCATTTGATCTATTTGTAAAAATAAGTTCTTTCTTAACCTAATCAAGTTAAAAGTAAACTTTATGGTAATTTTATATCTTAAATTGTTCAGATAAAGTTTGTGTGAAGCTCTTTAGACTGGTATAGATGAAATTGAAACTTTTATTGTAAAGGAATTTAATGAGGAAAAATGTTTAAATTTGAGATGCTATAATGTAAGGATAAATTTGAAAAACAAGGATACTTTTTATATACTTAGCTCTTGATTTATATAGTGCAGCGTAGCAAAAGATCATATTAGAATTGTATTATTTCTTATCCAACTGAATAGATAGTATTCCAAATGATAAGCTAAGCAAAGTAAAAAGTAAAGTTTCTCTTTTAAAACCTAACAGACAGCAGGGTTATCTGAAGTGGAGTTTACCTGTTTCTGTAGCAACTGCTATTCTATGGGATTGTTTATCATAGTGTACAATGCCCAGCCATCTCGTAACAACCTGTAAGGGCCCCAATTCGAGCTCCCCACACAGCCTAAAAATGAGGCATTGACAAATTATTGGCGAGGGGGAAAAATAAATATCCAAAGCCTTTTACACTGTAACTTTTATTTTTTCTTATGTTCATATATTTTTAGATGAGCCTAGCCTTAGCCACATCATTTGGTATGGACACGGATGGCGTCAGGTGGACAGTCAATTTTATTTTACAGAAAATAGTTGCCACATTATCCGTTTGGGGATCTGAACCTCAGCTCATAAGTGATACCCTGGAATTGCTTATTGATATGGCTGAACAGCGATCAAGGTATATCGAATAAATTAAATGGATAGACTAAGTAATTATTATTTCTTTTCAAATATATATATATGTGTGGAGAAATAATTTTTTTTTTTTTTTTCGATTATGTTCCCAAGAGCTACTTATGTCACACAGTCTGAAGTTCTGTGGAAATTAGCCACTTTAGAGTCCAACCAAGAGCCTCCATTATCCATGTTATCTCCACAAGCAAGAAGACAGTTTATGAAGGCCATGATCCTTGCAGGCTGTGGAATCAAGGATTCCAATAGAGAAGAACAGTATTGGAAGCTGGTATGTAGAGAGTTGCAGAAATATATAAGTGAACGTTTTAACACTATGCAGAATAAATTTTCTTTTGCCTAAGCCTAATGTTCTTTGTCAAAATATTTTTAAAAAAAATGAATTCTCTCTTCAGGTTTGAATTCGTTTGTAATTATATTTTTCACACTTGTCTATTACTACTAAAAATTATTACACCCATGTACAATTCTTAATGTGTATTAATTTAAACATTGTAGCAAAAAAATTTTAAATTTTAAACTCAATTTTTCTGTCATTAATTTTGTTTTCTTTGAAGTCTGAAAGATTCTTAAAAAAACGGAGTAACTAAAAACTAAAAAAAAAAAAATTGTAGTAATTTATCAACACTTTCATATTTCATAACATTATAACTTAGGCATTTAAATATCAACGTGTAATTTGTTTCAGCTGCTGCAGTCCAACCATGAGAGGTTTTTAGCTCTTGTGGAATCTCCGGATTACAAGGCAGGCAAAGAGTCCAGTAGACAGCAGTATCTATATCACTTGGAAACACTTATAGGTGTGGCTACAGCAACACAGAACACCATTGCTAAGGAAATGTTTCAGGTATGACACCCTCTGGGTGAAATATGAATGGTGCACCATGTATTAAATAACACATTTATTATTAATATTTTTTTTTTTTAATTAATGAATCTCTTAAATTATTAAAGAGATTGTTAAATGGGAAGTATTTTTTAATCAGGGAAATTTACTGGAAAAGAATTATTGAGAATGAGCTTAAAACTTTTCATCTTGACAGTTCATGGGTCCATTGCTAAATCATGTCATCAAAGCTTTAGACATCCATCACAATTATGAGGATGTGGTCACAACTAGTTTTGAACTTTTTTCTGAGGTTGTTTTAAAGATGTTACCCTACCTAAAAACTGTAAGTCTTTTTGTTACTTTGATTTTTGGTTTTTTTTTTAATGAAAACTAGATTTTCCTATTCTTAGTTGGTCTGCCTCAAATTGTAACTTTACTTTTGAATATTTATTTGAATATAAACCCAAGACCATTCTCCATCTTTTCTTTTATCTTACTCTAGGCTGATTCCCAGACTTTGTATCAATTGTGTTTATCTGCCATTCAGATGTATGCAAGACATAACCTAGGTATGGTACTTTGAGTTTGGTGTTGAATTTTGCAGTTTTAGACGAGGGCTGCTGAATTTTGTGGTTTTGGACGAGGGTTGCTGAATTTTGTGGTTTTGGACGAGGGTTGCTGAATTTTGTGGTTTTGGACGAGGGTTGCTGAATTTTTTGGTTTTGGACGAGGGTTGCTGAATTTTGTGGTTTTGGACAAGGGTTGCTGAATTTTGTGGTTTTAGTCGCAGGTTGTTTTTTTTAAACCTTGTTTTCTAATGAAAAAATTGGATGGACATTTGATTTGTGGATCCTGATAGAATTAATTTATACTTCTTTCTCAACACCTACAATATTTCTTAGATCTGTCATCAATGAGGACGTTGATTTGGAATGAGCTATGGACCTCATTTAAGTCAACGCAGACATCTTTTTTTTTATTCTAAAAGAAAAACTAACAAAATATCCATAAAAATCTGTTAATAAATTATTACTTTTTAAAAGATCTTGGATTAGTGGGCAGATTTAAGCTTTGTAAAAAGTAAAGTTTCCCCTATAAAGCCTTTATTGATCATCAGGGTCAGATGAAGTAGAGATCATCTGTTTCTGTAGCCATGGGATTTTGTGGCAAGTACTATGCCCAGCCACATTAACTTACCCCAACCAATGTCAGGTACTAATCTGTAAGCTGGGTGGACTTGGGGACATAGATCAGACCATAGAAAAGTCCCAGACTCAAATTCTGAACCTTTGTGTTTGTAGTCAAGCACTCTGCCACGGCGTACCTTAATGCTGTAAGAGCCGAATGTTGTTGTTTGTTTGTTTTTTTTCACGTTTTTCCCCTATTGTCAATTTAATTTCATTTGCTAACTATGAAACTTGTAGATTTGCAATGCTGTTGTGTTCATTTCAGGTCGACAGTGTATTAGTGCTGATGATGAGCAAGAAACCAAGTTTAAAGACATCATTCTTATTATGGAGATGCTAACTAATCTGATGTCTAAAGATATGCTTAATTTTAAGAAAGGTAGGTGTTTGATAAATGTTTGGCAGCTTTAGGTTCATCAAGTATGATGTTATTTATAATGATTGCTGTGTTGCTATTTCCTTTCTAGATGACCAAGACATCTTCGATGATCATTCTGTTGATGGAGCAACAGTTGTTGTCTATGGCTTAGAACTTATTGTTCCTTTGATGAATGCCGAAATGCTGAAGGTAAATAACAATTTTTTTGTGGTTTTATTTATTTGTATTTCTTCAGCTTTTTAAAAGAATTTTTGTTGAAATGTACAAATATTTCTGAATTTGATAATTAGAGTATACATAAGATTTCCAGTACAAAAGTTTCTTTTTTCATTCTCAGATTCATTTTTTTTTATCTTACACAGTAATGTTAGAAACAATTATTTGAACTCAGTACATTGTGCTTCTTTCTATCCCCAGTTCCCAGTGCTGTGCAGCTGTTATTTCCAGCTCATCTCCTACCTGGCCGACCTATATTCTGAGAAGTTTTGCAAACTCCCCCATCAGCTCTTCAACAGTATCATGGCTTCCATTGAACTTGGCTTCAATTGGTATCCTTTTTAGGATCAAATGGTGTTGTTTTTTGTTGTTGTTGTTGCTGTAGTCATTTTACTTCTAGTTTCTCAGTTTTTATAAAATTTTCCACTTTAAACAAAGCCTACCACATTGCTTAATATAACAACTTTTGCTAAATTGAAATCATGCATATTTTTTAAATATAGTTTCATTGGCATAAATAATTTGAAAACTTTTTTTTTTTTTTGTTAGTTTTGTGCAAAAAGGTCATCATATTTTTTGCAGTTAAAATTGCAAATGAAATTTTTAGTCACATGGTAATGTTATCTTCCTGAGCTGGTATTTAACTCACAGCTATGCTCAAGAAACTGTAGGGTTTTGCTTTCGTTCTCTAAGCTCTCTTGCAGAATTTTTACAGGAAATAAGGTTGTCTTCGTCGGTAAATGAGTAATTTCATTTTAAGTTCAGTTGTGTTAATAGTGACTTTTCTTTTATTGTTAATTTTTAGCTCTTAACTTCAAACTGTTTTTGTTTATTTTTCGTTTGATTTAAAATAAAATGTACATTGCACACTACATACATGTATTTCTGTCTTAAATTACATTTAATGTTAAAAAGTTTCAGTTTACCACTCTTTAGTATAACCTTAAAATCATTTTGTTGTTGCCTTCTGCTATGATGTAAACTTGGTATTAGACTAATTGGGTGCAGTTTATGCCAATATTTTGAATCATTTATTTGAAGGTTACTTTAAGAGATATCTCATATCCATTTTAATTTCAGGCACTTTTTACTTATATTATCCTATAAACATTTTTTATGGACAAAATGTGCAATATTTCAGCTTTCCTAGTTAAGTTTTTGTGAAAACATTATTCAACCTCGTTCATCTTACTGAACTTACTATTATAAAAAAAAAATAGCTTGTTTGTATTTTTTTAAATAAATTAACCAATGGTTAACCTTCAGTTTTTTATTCATATGTTTATAACACAGAATATTTATAAATTTCCTAAAAGAAGCCATATTTATTTTGTTGTTCTGTTGTGTATCAGTATTTAGTTGCTTCACTAATAGAAAGGAAAATAAAAAAAATGGCTGCATTCATTAAAGTCATTATTAGATTTACACTACATTTTGTCTCTTTTGTGGAATTTATTCATATTTAGCTTTTTTTTAGTATTTAAATATATTAAGGAAATAGAAATTTACAAATTAAATTTGTCCCCGCATGGAAACTAATTCTTCCAAATAATTTTGTGTGCTTGTAAAGTACCATTTTCTAGTTTGTTTTATATTACAAAGCTGAAAACTTCTTACTTTTGCAATAAGTTTAAATCATAAATAATGATCACAAATTTAACAATATTGATTGATAATTCTTATGTTTGAAAATGTTTTATCCATATTGACTAGTGATTTAATAGATATTTTATCAGTTTGCAAAAGTTTATTTATAAACATTGTCAAATGAAATTGTAAAACTCAAGTTAATCAAAAACTAAATTGATTTTTAGAGCATTTTCGAAAAAAAATGCTCTATTGTCCCCGTTTTGTCTGTCTGTCTGTCCGCCATCACCCTAGATCTCAACAACCATAAGTCCTAGACCCATGATGTATATATCATTTTGTAGGTCTTGGCCTGCCAAGAAATGACTTTTTTCCATTTCGCGATCTGACCTTTCAGGGCCGTAAAAGGGGCTTATAAAGTACCGGTTTTTACTATATAAGCTATATTAATAATGGAGCGCCCTATATCTCAGCAACCATAAGTCCTAGACCCATGATGTATATATCATTTTGTAGGTCTTGGCCTGCCATGTGTACATCAAAAGTTCATTTCGCGATAGGACCTCTGAGGGCCGGGCTTCAGGGCTCCTAAGGGGCTTATATATTATATATATGGCCCCATTCTACACCTTGTACGTTCAATAACCCATTCATTTGGTGCGAAATACTGCAGCACGTAGTTTCACCAAGATTTATTAAGAAACTCATCAAATGAAACAGTAAGCTTGTGTTTAATTGAAAGTATCAGAGTTATGCAACAATTGACGGAGTTTTCGGACGATTAAATGACTACAATTTCGAATGTTTTCAATTATGAGTTTTCAGTAACCACAAACCACTTGTAGTTAGATTTAAGAGAAAATAATTTGTTTTCAAATATAAAGAAACGTCTTTATAATATTTTTTTTACAGATATATGCATTACACAATTGAATTTATAAACATTTCCAAAATTTACAAATATTTACTGAAAGCTAACAAACGTACTGATACATAGCACAAAAATGCGCTAACATGTCTTGTGTCCAGAATGGAACAGGCTTAATTGCTTGTTTTGTCTAACTTATTTTTTTTCTTTAAATGATTCAGCAAAACATGTTTTACTTGTTTGAAAGTTAAAATTTATATCTACTAATACATTATTTTTGTTGAGTTCACCTTAACATTAACATTAGTTCTGGCACAGATGTAATTCGAACACTTCTAGAATCTCTTCTTGCCATTGCAACTTATTATTTTCAGAATTCCCAATTACTTCAGCATTTACAGTCCACTTTGGGACACTTTTTGAAGGTATTTTTTGCACCTTTTTTTTAATAAGGCTTTTTTTTTTCGAATTTTTAATTTCATTTTGTTATCTTTGATTGATTATGCTCCACTTATTTTAGGTGCTGTTCAAAATGCTTATTTTGGATAATTTCGATCTTCAATTACAAGAAGTTGGAGCCACTACACTGTTTTGTTTAATCTGCTGCAATCAGGTATTTCATGAATTATTATTTATCGCTCATAATTAAGTACAAACACACAGATTTTAGTGTGCAAATGTACACCTATCAAACATCTCTGCATCACTGTTCTGGTTTTTAATTATCTTAGTGACATTTTGTGTAATAAAACAATTACCCAGAAAATTGCACGTCTACAAATAATTCTGAAATCATGTAGATTTACATGTGATCTAGTCTTAAATAATTCTGAAATATAGATTTACATGTGATCTAGTCTTAAATAATTGTAATAAAGAAATAGGCTATTCTTCATCATTCTAATATTAACTGCAAATCATGCTAGGAATTTGTTGTTGTTTTTTCCTCAGATTTTTTACCGTTGATTCTATTATTTTATTTACATGTCACATTTAATTCTGACAATTCTGGTAAAAACTAAAAGTTCCCTTAAGCCTCTAAGGGCTCATCAGGACTGATGAAGTATGGAATTCGTCTGTTTCAGTAACCTCTGGATATAAAGGGATTGTGTGGTTAAGCCACCTTTACTCCCCCATCTTAAAAGTCAGGTACCCATTTAAGACTGGGTGGACTTGGGGACTCCACTAGCTCCTGGAAAAAATCCCAAGGTTCTCACTAAGGTTCGAATCCAGGACCCCTCCGGTTGAGTCAAGCACTCTACTCCACATGACCACCCATCCCAGATTCTTGTAAAATGAAAATACAATTTACTAGCCGTTCAACACCCTGCATTACCCTGAGATATGGGTACCATGCGACACCCTTTCTAATCATTTAAACCTTGAAATGACACTAAATTAATCAATTTGGATTAATACTTAAATTGTTCACAAATGCATTAAGTTTTAATGGCCCAAAATATGTGTGCTATGTTGTGCTAACAGTGTTCTAATCAAAGAAATTATAGTTTTACCTGAGGAATCAAAGTTGGAAGTTTTACCAGAGGAATCAAAGTGGGACAAAAAAATTTGTGATGCATGGGACTAGTTAACCATTTCTAGCATTTAAATTTTACGAAACACAACTCATCTTATTCTTTGTATCATTTTTCTTTTTTCGGATAGTACAATGAGACCCACTGCAATTCGGGCATGTCTTGAGTGGAAAGGGGGTGGCGGGCGGGGGAGGGAGGGAGGGAGGGAGGAAAGGATGGGTGTGGGGCTAAGTGAAAAAAACTATTGAGAAAGAGTCCTTTAAAATATTATGAATGAATTAAGATTAGTCAATGATATAGTGTTGTAAGCGCATCACCATTTTCAAATAGTCTGGGGAATTCCAAAATTATAGAAATTGAAAAGAGACGACTTACTTTCTTGAATAAAAATGAAATGCTGGGGAATTCTAAACACAACAAGGATTTCTTATTAATGAATTAAGATTTTTAAATGATATGGAGTAGTGTGCGCAAATTATGTTTAATAGTCGGGGGTTGTTTTTGTTAAGCTTCTGTACCCATAATGAGGATTATTTTCTTTGGGATGAATTATATAAAAAGCTATTTTTTGTACATAGACTGATTGTTAACGCGCTCAAATATATATTACCGAGTTGGTTGGGATAGGGGTGGGAATAAACCAAATGGTTGCAGAAAGGGGGGGGGGGGAGTCAAGCAGACGATTCAAGTTGCAACACCGCTATTTTTTAAACCTATTTTTTTAACCTCACGTTTCTCTTTTTTTTAAATACTTCATGTTAAACATGATAAATTATAAAATTATATAAAAAAGAACTGTTGGAATGGGTGTGTAGGGTTGGGAAAGGAGTGTTTAACGGGGGGGGGGGGGAGAAGTGTCACATGGTATTGTTAACAGGGTGAATATGCAATTATACTAAATGCCCCTTTTGTAATTTTGTACATTGAGACCCACTGCAATTTGGACATGTCTTGAGTGGAAGGGGGTGGAGGGTGGGGGAGGGAAGGATGGGTGTGGGGCTAAGTGAAAGAGAATTGATAAATTATAAAAAAAAAGAACTATTGAGAAAGAGTCCTTTAAAATATTATGAGTGAATTAAGATTAGTATGGTGTTGTGAGCGCATCACCATTTTCAACTCCAACTGCATACCTAATAGCCGGTCCGGGTACCGGGCCTATTTACTAGTATATATATATATGTGTGTGTGTGTGTGTGTAAAAATATTTGGTGCCACCTAACTAAAAATTGTGTGCCCCCTCTGTAACAAAGACATCATGGTTTTTAAACTCTAATGAACTTATTTTTTATCCTCCCCACCATCATGGGCCCCCGAATATATAATCAAAACTTCATACAATTCTTTCTATAGAAAAGCTCCAATGGTCGCCTTTCTTTTTCAGGAATTGTATAAAGATCTGGTTAACCAGTTGATTCAGGTGCAACCAGAGGAATACAAAAATCGACTCCTTCAGGCTTTTAATGAGCTCACTCCACAGACCTTGCAGCTCAGCATTACTCGGCAAAACAAGATAGCATTCAGGACTAACTTTGATGTCTTTCTCAACAATGTCAGGGGGTTTCTGTGCGTGAGATAGCATTGAGCAGCATGACATTATGTGATGGTGTTTTTTGTTCTCCTGGTAGTGATGAGAAAGGCCAGCGGATCATCAGCATTTTCATTTGTTTTGTTTGTTGGTTCCACATACACACTGTCCTTATATTTCAATTGTTACACAGACATTATATTTGTGTGCTTGCATCACCATTGTACCCCGTGATGTTGGTTTGTGTTCACAATATTTATACAATTTTTTTTTTTTTTTTTTGATTGACAGACGTTCACCTGATGTTTCACTTGAAGTAAATTTTTTTTTTGGTGTTTAAATTAGGTACATTTGTCTTGTGTAATATATCTGCGCATCCAAATTGTCGATGCAGACATTTTGTTTGCCTCCCTCCGTCAAGGGCAACTATTTATTTTTTTTGTCCATCACAAGATCTTCATGATATATACTTTTTTTTCCCACTAAATGTAGAATTGATGGGTTTTGATTTTTTTTTTGTGAATCCTTTATCAATTAAAAACTAAACAACACAAGTGTATCAGGCTTTTTAAAACTCTTGTTTTCTTATTATTACATCTAATATTGTTAGAATGATTTTTTTTTCTTCCCCCATAGTAATGCATCTTGACATATTTTCAAATGATATAATTTGCATTTCATATTCTAACAGTAAATTATTTTTGTACAAATTTTTGTACTGTATGCAGGTCAGTGTGGAAAAAAAAATTAATTTAAATATGAAACCTCATGAAACAAAATGTAACAATTTAGTCTCTTTTTTTTTTTTGTTTGTGACTGGTTATTAGAATACTTCATTAATTATGATTTTTAAAAAAAAGTCTGCTAGATGAGCAGTCACTTAAAACACAAAAAAGTTCAAATATAATTTTCTCTAAACTATTATGTTGACATCATCAATGAATACAAACTGTGACAAACAAGTTTATTATTATTTACTCGAACCAGCGATTTTCTATCATTTCAGTATTTGCATTTATTGACCAATTTGAAAACACGTAGGTATTATCTGTTAGATAATCTAATTTCATTTTAATTTATTTATTTTAACATAGCATTTTTTTAAAAATCTATATATATTTTTTTGATGATATCATTTCGTGAATAAGATTCCTATTTTTTCCTGCCATTGGTTGGAAATACTTTGACATATCAGTACGTTATCTGGGTTTTTTTTTTTTTTGTTTTCTGGAAATGTTTGTGTCTTACATTGCATCATCTTGGTTATTTTACGTACAACATTTGTGGTTTCTGTAAATTTACTAGCAATCTCACTCAATTCCTTCAAATGCTCACCTCATTTTCTGTACATATACATAAGCGTCTTGCTTGTGCCAAAGAAATTCTGTATATACATGTACCATGTTTTGTTATTTGTGGTTCTTCAAACTTCAAAGCTGCTTTCTATTATTTATTTTTTTTTTTTACTTTAGTGATTGCAGTGATCTGCAGCCAGTTTCATGATTCTAATTTTAAGCAAAACTAAAAAAAACAGTCATAGTCATAAAAATGTTACCAGTGCCATTCTGTTCTTCCTGTAATGGCGAGTAGATGGTCCCCCGTTGTGCCATGATGCCCGATTTTTTTTTTTTAAATCAGGGAATACGTGGGCCTAAAATTAAAACAGTGACCCCTTTTTTATCTTAATATGTCATCCCACATTGAGATCTTTGCACTGATCTCAGTAATGTGCCATGTACATCATATGCTCAGTTGTCTTGCCCAGTTAGTGTTCTCTTGTAGTTTGAAAATCATTTTTTTCTGTGAGACGATAATTCTCCCACCAGGACCAGGTGTTTCTTAACACCTCTTGCTTCAATGGTTTTCTACTGAGGATGCCATTTCACTAGGATAGTTGTTTTTTTTAACACTGGCTGTTGAACTTTTTCCTTCTTTTTACATTATTTGCAAAATATTTTCATTTTCTATAGAGATTTGTTTTTGTCAAATGTTTATTTATAAACCTTTTGTAAATTCTGGTTCCTAAAAATTTTTCTCTTGCCGAGTTTCTTGTTTTTTTTTTTCCGCTTTTCATTTAATAATTTGTTTCTCCTCTATGCAGTGACCCGTGGATGCTCAGAATATTTCCCAGCATTTTGATCTGTCGGACTTTTAAAAAATCTATTTCATATTTTTAAATTAAATTTTTTTTTGGTTGAATTTTTTTTTTTTTTCTATTTCATAACGAATAACTCTGTAGTGTCCAAAAGTGTCTATTAAAACGCAATATTTTTTTCCTCACTTGGTAAAGTTATACGAGTTAATTTTTATAAAATCACATGAAATATTATATTAATATATGATATATTTTTTTTATAATTATACATTTTGATACAACAAAATAATTATATTTTTAAGAAAAAAAAAGTTTTTATTTTTTTTTCCTTTGCTACTTCTTGATTTTTGCAAATTAAGTGCATTGTATTTGACAAATAAAATTTATAGTTCAAATTTTGAATAAAATTAACATTACTTTTTTTTTTCTATGTGTAAACTAGAAGATGAATTTGGATAATTGTTAAATGACATTCCTGTCAATATCTCCTGTACTCAGTGTTGCCGTAAAGTTTTGAACCAAACCATCATGAAGCCTGATTGAAAATGCAGCAAGAAGTAGCACACTTTTTTCCTGACCAAAAAAACTAAACATGCACATGCCTGTATAATTTTTTGTTATTCTTGCAACTTGAGGACTTTTTATGTGGTGCATGGTCTCTCAAAAAAACGTGCACAATCTGGCAACACTGTTCATGTACTCACCACTGTTTGTTTGTTTTTACAACACAACTAAACTGTGTTTATATGAATTGCCTCACATGTTACTGTTGTTGATCTCCAATCAAAATGCGAGTAAACTGGTAAAGTTACACACAAGACCAACATGAGACCTTCATCTAATGCAGAGATGTCTTAACATCTGCATGGGCCACGGGTTAAAGTAATTTGTGTTGATGACAGCCACTCATTAACAGTTGCATAGGCCAGTGATAAAAGTAAATGTGTTGACAGTCACTCATTAGAATGAAATATAAATCATCAACTTAGGGGCTTTTGCTTGGACTGGCCTCTGCAGAAACATAAGCTGAAGTGTTCATTTCTCCTCATAAGGTCAAGTTGAACTATATCAGATGTAATTTTGTGAACAAATAATTTTATAAATAAAACTTAGAAGTGACCTTTCTTCAACAATTGATTATTTACTTGATTGTACAATTTTAGAACTCTTTTTTTTTTTAAACACGAGAATATGTAAATTTATATCTACATAAATATGTATGGTTTCACGTTGATAAAAGAATAGAATCAGGGCTCATAATTATAGCTAAAAGTTGATTATATTTCGACAGTTATTTCGACTTTTGTAATTATATTAACTTTTATCATCTGCATTTTTTTCTCCTTTGAACTGAAAATTGTATTGGTGCACAAATTATGTTTGAGTCACGTAACCTCTTGTACATTTTCAACCATCACCCCTAACATTAAAATCATATGATGTGTTTTGCTGCTGTCCTTGCTGTTTCAGCTTTAAAACAAAAGTTTTAAAAAGTGCATTGTCATTTGTATTTGATTTCACAATCTCAGTATAAAGAACCACCACCCAACTGCTGCAGTCATACCCCTTTGTCCATTCTTAAAACAATTTTTTTTTTCTTTCTCAAAATGTATTGTAACTGAATTGCAATAAACTTACCAAACATATTCTGATTTGGCCATTTTTTTTTATGTTCTGTGTTTATTGTTATAAGCAGTCTGCACAAAGCTACTGATCTTGTCGACTGTTTTTCATTCAGATAAATTTTTATGTTCATTCACACATTTTTTTTTTTTTTTTTTTTATTTTAATTATAGCACTTTTAAAAAAAATATGTTGAAATTAATTTTCAGAATTCGTTTAAGAAAAAAACAAGCCTGTGTTTTCTTTAAATTTAAAAGTATTTATTGTATAATTGGATGTAGCGATCAGTCTGGTTTATTTCATATGCCATTTATTTATTATTCTAAGTATGTTAAAGAGTGTATGTAGCCTGAGAGTTGTTTGATCTGGCCTGCACACCACCTTCCTCTGCTTGTTCACTTTATGTAATTTGCATTAATATCAAGACTATATCTATCTGCTCTTGGTTCAGCCTTTTTGTCAAATGTAACTTGTAATATCCAATGGTTTTGCTCACCCATGATCTAAGTTGATAATTTAACTGTTGTAGGCTATTCATTTCTTTGTTATGAACAAAAATACTGTTAACTAAACAGCTTTTTGTTTTAAAAAGGTATTTAAGTCTTACTAGGGAATGAACCGAATCATTTGAAATGTTTTATTATATTCACACAATAGAACATCTATTTTGTGGGGCAGCATGTTATTTGTTAAATTGTTGAGGTGCTTGATAAGAAAATGTATTTAGTTATTTACTACAAGACTTAATTTTAATAATTTTCACAACCTTAGTTCAGTTTATCATGGAGACAATTGAGCGTAAAGAGTGTATTTTAGTCCCAATGAGTTTTCTGCATTATTTGTTGAAATGTGTTCAACGTAGTTTATTTTATTATTTTTTTTTTGATGGTCTCTATTCTTTCTCACAACTCTTCTCTTGAAAATGTTGCAGATTCGGCAGTTTCTAACTCCTGCTTCATTTTTCTTCATGACTTTTATAGTGGATTTAGCAATTACTAAATTAAAATGTTTTCCAATTGCAGTCAATCTTTCCCCATGTTGAAAACCAACCTAAGATTGCAATTTTCATTGCCAGAGACACTGTCTTCAATTTTCATTGCAAATGATACTGTCTTCAATTTTCATTGCAAGTGATACTGTCTTCAATTTTCATTGCCAGTGATACTGTCTTCAATTTTCATTGCCAGTGACACTGTCTTCAATTTTCATTGCCAGTGACACAGTCTTTCTTATGTGCTTTTTTATTTGTGTCAAATAAAATCTTCAAAAAAAAAAAAAGATAAAAAGAGTTTAATGTGATCTATAGTGTTTGTGTTTCCAGCCAATTTACAAAAGAAAAAATAATATGCCTTGTTTATCAAGAAAAAAAAGAGATTAAATTGCATTTTGGTTTGCTGTTATCTATGACACATGTATTTTGTTACTAAGTAGATGTTGCACTGTAATTCTAATGTTAGTACATCTGCACAAAATTGACCCATGGTTTGAGAAGTTTATTTCGTATAAATGGACTTATACTGGAACAAATATGTATTATCTGAACTTTGTAATAAATACATATATGCCCCAATATTGCCAGGAGGGATTTAAGTTGTAGAGTTGTGTGTTGCCCACATGAATTTAACTTAGTGACATTTGCCAGATTTTTTTTTTTTCAAATAAAAATGTACATATATATTTGCAGCCATTCGTAACTGATGTTGGTCTATTGTTATTATTTGTTCAATGTGTGTTAATGTGTATAAATTACTGGTCAGTTTGAGTTGAACTCATTGTAATCGAGCAAACGAAATATGTATAATTCACTTCTTAAAAGTTTTTTTTTTTATATATAAACATGGGCACTATTGTTTTAGTAAAGTGGTGGTGAACCAAAGGCACACGTGACACAGTCGGCAGAGCCTCACTTCAATTTTAATTGGAGTGTTTGCACTTTGCTATAAATGTTTCTTTTGGTTGAATTTCGGGCACACGGCCCCAAAAAAAAAAAAAAGGTTCGCCGCCGCTGTTTTAGTACAGAGGCGTACCTAGGGTGGGGTTTCAAATTCTAAAGTCCCCCTGGGCCCCAGTTTGAGGGGGGCCCCCACATTTTTTTTACATAAAATATTAAGTACATTATCTCATGTCATGGTGTCGAATGTCAAAATGCAGGGGCCCCCAAAGAGGACAAGCCCCCCCCCAGGGCCCCCAAATCCTTTGGTTCGGCACTGTTTTAGTAGGTCATCAGTCACAAGCTAAGGCTGAAGTGAACATTTGAAATATTCAATGAATTGGGAATGTGATAATTTTAATGTTTTTTTTATCGTGAAAGCCATTTATGAATCTAAGCTTGCTATCTTTTATTTCCCATAGAAAGACATTTTGATTATGGGGGAACATGTGGGCAGAGCCTTTCCCTAAAGATATGCTAACTGTAAGACCGCCTATGGCCCATACTGAATAAGGGGGGCCCTTCTTCAAGTATTAATTCCTGTTGAATGATATTAGGGGCCCGCTAGTTAATTTTCTAATTTGGGCCCCCAAATACGTAAGAACGGCCCTGCCTGTGAAGATCACACCCCAACGTCTTGTGTGATTCTGTGGTGGTGAGGTCATAAGGCCGACCACCGTGTTGCAGGTCACGCTGTACTATTCCCTACGGACGCCGGTCAGACAGGACCAATATATCTCCATGGCTATGTTACCGGATGTCTTTTAACGCAAACAACAAACTCAAAATAAAAATTAAAAAAACTGCCAAAAAAACCACACAAAACTAGTAAAAGTGGGGGGGGGGGTTGCAGGAAGGACAAATAGTCATAATGGAATAGTAAAAAAAAAAGAGGGATAATGCGGCCACAAAGAAAGATGGAGTTGTTACCCCCTGAACCATACATCAGTAGATGTAGGCCTACCCTATTAGATAGACATTTGGTGGTTCATCGACGATAGACAGGTTGCTGGATAAAATCCCAGAGATCTCTTTTTTTTCATTGGTCACATTGCAATCTTCGGCTCAGATGATTGTATGGTGAGGACATGTTCCAGCTGCTGTATATAGGAAAGGCGGCGGGGGGGGGGGAGAAGGACATCTGAACAGTTGTCAATTGCCTAGAGACTCCTGGGGTCCCTTTGCTGCCCGCAGCTGGGGAGGTCGGTCTTCAGAGATTGGCAATAATTGACTACTTTCTGAGGGTTATCTTGATAACATCTTTACGTGGGTTTCATATAATCAGACGATATAGGGGGCGTCTGGGTAGCATTTTGAGCCCGGGTCAAACAGTGTGCAGTGGCCCTTGCGGCAATCACTAACGAAATGTAAATGGTCGATTAAAATGGGGGCCATTACATTCGTAGGGATCTCAGGTTGAGGTAAGTGTCCACCGATCCCTCACGTTAAGTCGGTCTTGCTGTACCTTCAGCACGTAGTGAGTTAGTGTAACTATTTTCATGGCCGCTGCGAGGGGAAAGACAACCCGAACAATTGTCAGGGGCCACGAGACGTGAGAGCCTGTGGTCATGTAATTTTTAGAGCATTTTCGAAAAAAAAAATGCTCTATTGTCCCCGTTTTGTCTGTCTGTCTGTCCGTCATCACCCTAGATCTCAACAACCATAAGTCCTAGACCCATGATGTATTTATCATTTTGTAGGCTTGGCCTGCCATGTGTGCAGCAAAAGTTCATTTCGCGATCTGACCTATGAGGGCCGTAAAAGGGGGCTTATAAAGTACCGTTTTTTTACTATATAAGCTATATTAACAATGGAGCGCCCTAGATCTCAGCAACCATAAGTCCTAGACCCATGATGTATATATTATTTTGTAGGTCTTGGCCTGCCATGTGTACATCAAAAGTGCATTTCGCGATAGGACCTCTGAGGGCCGCAAAAGGGGGCTTATAAAGTACCGTTTTTTACTATATAAGCTATATTAACAATGGAGCGCCCTATATCTCAGCAACCATAAGTCCTAGACCCATGATGTATATATTATTTTGTAGGTCTTGGCCTGCCACGTGTACATCAAAAGTGCATTTTGCGATAGGACCTCTGAGGGCCGTAAAAGGGGGCTTATAAAGTACCGTTTTTTACTATATAAGCTATATTAACAATGGAGCGCCCTATATCTCAGCAACCATAAGTCCTAGACCCATGATGTATATATTATTTTGTAGGTCTTGGCCTGCCACGTGTACATCAAAAGTGCATTTTGCGATAGGACCTCTGAGGGCCGTAAAAGGGGGCTTATAAAGTACCGTTTTTTACTATATAAGCTATATTAACAATGGAGCGCCCTATATCTCAGCAACCATAAGTCCTAGACCATCATTTTGTAGGTCTTGGCCTGCCAAGTGTAGGCCTACATCAAAAGTCCATTTCGCAATCTGACCTCTCAGAGCCAAAATATAAGAGTTTCTTTTGTACCGTTTTTGCTTATAATTTAAATATCATATTATTCATTTTCAGTGTGCGTTAAATCGAAAGCGGAAAACAAGAATTCAAAAATGGCCTCATCCCCTGAGTCTCGATTCAACTTTTCTTTTAGAAATATCTACAGTTTTCAATAGTTTCTGTGCTTTTAATTATAAAATGTAAAAGTCCCCAATATTAAAAATTAATAATTAGCATATAATATCATTCAAATCATTGTAGTTTTTATTACAACAGAGCATTTTAACATCGTCAAACGTAAAACAATAGTAATAATCGAAAATCTCCGACGTCGGCGACGATAAGACTATTGACCGTGTTTTCGTATCTAATTTCGTAAATAAAGTTCTTTTTAAAAGTCGATATAATATTTAAAAAAAGAAATTCTGCAAATGTCTATACTAATTAAGTTCTTAGCTTTTAAAATACTTATGATTTTAAATAAATACGGCTTTGAATTATTTCTTAATTACAAAATAACAATATAGACCTAAAAAACTAGGTCAAAAGGCAATGAAAACATAACCGAGGAATATTTTTTTAAGAGTACATTAAAATTGCACACTATAATTGTACGGCGCGGTGGCTGAAAGGTGGTGAGACTGGCTAAGGAACCATTATTATGCATACTTTCCGGGTTCGATTTCTTCCAGAGACTTTTTTTTTTTTTCAGAATATATCCTTTTAGTTGTTTTAATGAAAAGTAACTAACTAGATCTCTTTGACATTTTTTTTTTAATTTAAATAATTTATCTTTTAGGATGTTGTAAGAAAAAGAAACAATAACTAATTAGATTTTAAATTATTTCATAACTTAAAAAAAAAAAAAAAATTAACACAGAGGCGTAACTAGGGTGGGGGGGGGGGTCCAAAATATTAAGTACATAATCTCATGTCATGGTATTGAATGTCAAAATGCAGGGCCCCCAAATCCTAGGTTCTGCAATGGCTTTACAAGTCTATCTTCCTGCAAAGGCTTTGACATTTTTTTTTATTGTTTTTTTTTTTTTCAGAATATATATCCTTTTACTAACTTTTAGTTGTTTTAATTAAAAGTACCTAATTAGATTTCTTTGGCTTTTTTAATCTAAATAATTTATCTTTTAGGATGTTGTAAGAAAAAGAAACAACAACTAATTAGATTTTAAATTATTTCATAACTTAAAAAAAAATAACACAGAGGCATAACTAGGGTGGGGGAGGGTCCAAAATCGAAAGTCCCACCGGACTCCAGCTTGAGGGGAGCCCCCAAAATTATTTTTTACATTAAATATTAAGTACATAATCTCATGTCATGGTATCGAATGTCAAAATGCAGGGCCCCCAAATACTAGGTTCGGCAATGGCTTTGCAAGTCTATCTCCCTGCAAAGGCTTTGCGGGGTACAGCTAGTAAATAATAAAAGCTAATCAAAGGGGCGTAATCATTATTTATTTTTGTAATAGTTATTCAACATGATTACTTCCATCTCTAAATTTATCAAAATTCATGCGCGTGGAGCAATATTTATGACTGTAACCCGGAAAAAAAAATACGGATTTTGTCCGGCGAAAATGCTCTAAAATGTCCTTTGTCCGAAACGGAAAAGACTTAAATTGCTTGTTTTTTCTTCTGCAAGTAAGAATAGTCTCCCAGGGGCCCAAGATTTACAGGCCGTGGTCTTGTTGTTTTATACAAATTTATTACTTTATGTTATATATATATATATATATCATACAGCGTTTCGGTTGGCAACACATTCGTGCGAACCATGCAGTGAAATTAAACAAAAATAAAATATTCCCTTTCACTCCTACCAGAGACAAACAAAGCTAGCATTTTTTTTTAAACTATGTCGGTCAGCGTTTAAAACTGATAACATCAATAAATAGGCCTGTTGTTGACATCAACAAAGTTATTGCGGATTTCGTCCAACTAGCATGAAAATGTAAACATGTTTTAATTTAAGCTCTCGACCATTTATCTGTACACAAGCTCTCGACCACTTTGACTGAATTTGTTGTTGACACTAGCAGACGACTTGTATCCATAAGTTGTTTTGTTGTTGTTGTTTTCTTCCTTCTTAGATAACCTCAAAAACACACAATCTTAAAAATAGATATTTAAACAAGTCAAGATTTAATGTAGGCCTAACTGAGCTTCGGAACAGACGTCTGCAATGAAAAATTGACGTCTGGTCTAAAGATGTAACGGGTACTGAGTAGTACTGACCACAGATCTGTGGTATTGACCAAGCAAGAACGACTACTTCGTCTTGATTCTAATATTAATACTATTATTTTTTTGTTGTAAATTGCATCGATGTTTCGTCAAGTTTGTCTCCCATCACTGATCTTTGATGTCTTTGTGTAGTCCATTGGTTTACTTAACGCCTCATTGAAAAGGCCATTTTGATTTTGACCCCCCCTCCACCCCCGGAACGCTTTTTAAAAAACCAGTCTTTATCATTGCGTGTCACACTTCAACCCCCCCCCCCCTCTTTTTTTTTACCGTCCAGGCGTTACGTAATACGTGAACGGTTATTTGTGGGGCATTTAATACTTTAAAATTAACACAGTTATTTATCAGGCCATTAGGCCTACATGGGCATTTTTAAATGAATGAACATACGTATATCTATGGGAAAAATAACGATAAAAAAAAAAGTAGGTCTATTTATTAAGACATCGGCTATCTTTTTTTTTTCAAACTGCGTTGTTGTGTCAGTGGCGTACCTAGGGATTTGGGGGCCCGGGGTGGGGGCTCCGCGTCTTTGGGGGCTGATCCTGCCAGTTGACATGACATAATGTACTTAATATTTAATGTAAAAAAATAATTTCGAACACTCCTTTTGGGCCCCCCCTCATGCTGGGGCCCGGGGGACTTTCAAATTTGAACCCCCCCTTCCCCTAATTACGCAGTGTTGTGTTGTGTGTTGTCAATTGTAAGTAACCGATGTTTAACTTTATAATATATATATATATATATATATATATATATATATATATATATATATATATATATATATATATAGCAGTATTTTCGGATATATTTTTATTAACGGTAGAAAAAAAAATACAACAGACATGTTCGGCATCAAATTTGACCAGACTTGTGTAAACAAACGAAAGGGAAAGGGGAATAGGGTTATGTTGAGGTCAAAGGTTACATCATAAAAGTTTACATCCTGTGGTCCACATTATCTTTGAGTCATTCAGTTGTTTTATCTTGGAGCTGGACTTCGCGTATATTTCTAAGAGATAAGTTCAGTATCATGATTACATACAAGCACTGGACTAGAATTTTTAAAGGTATACGAAATGTTGAATTTTATAACATTGGACCAATTAGTTGCAGACATTTTTTTGAAAAGAAAGAAGAGTCATCTTCATCGATTCCTCAAGCTAGGATTAGGAAAACCGACAATGTAATAAAATCGCCGTTAGTTAAAGAACAGTAAGATTTGTGGTCTTCTTACACTGATTATTAAGTAAATTAAACTTGACTAACTAAACTCAAGTAAACTCTCTTTATCCAAAAAGTATGCGTCTTTAAACTTTAATATAATTTATATCAAAAGAACATTTATTGGACCTAGCTCACTAGATTGTTTAAGATTATATCTTTGACCTGACAATTTTAGAAATGTTTCTAATGCAAATTTTAATCTTTAAAGGGATAGTCATCTCGTTGGTAGGGATTTCTTGAGCCTGAAACATTTTAGTAGTGATGAGATCAAGCAACTTTTATGGACAGCTAAAGACCTAAAGACACGAATGAAAGATAATGGAGAAGTAAGAGATAAATTATTAAACTCCACTAATGTAATTAGTTGCTTGCTTTGACACTTCTCTTGTCTAAGAATTATCAAATACTGCAAAGAGTATTATGTGAATAGATCAGTGACAATACCCTACCCCCGGTGTAACTCATAGAGAAAAATGTATTGATGTTTTTATGCTATATACAAAGCACATATGAACAAAGATCTATATATTTGTATAAAGTATTGGAGTAACAACATATACAATTTATATATAACTGATGTTATATATATTTAAACTTGTAGTAATTTTATTATGAATGATTATGCTAACTAAATTCAATAAACACAGGACCATTTTATAATTCACACTGGCTCCGGTTCCGTCATATGACGGGGCCGGTATCTTTTTTTTACCGCTTCCGTCAACAGAATGAATTCTTATGATTTGAAGTTATTTTCTTTTCGCATTTTTTTTCTAATTATACATTAAAATGAGAGGTAAGTTTGTGTGGCGTGCTAGTGATGTAGGTTGTTCGCTTGGCTGAAACCCAGTTAGGCTAGCTATGTGCGGGTTTGATTCCTATTCGAGACATACATTTTTTTTTTCAAATTTTATTTTTCAGGATCAGGGTTAGGGATAGGGTTAGGGTGTGGAGCAATATCTATTGATGGTCATTTTTTAATAAATCATAAATTTTTTTTTCCAGATTTTTTTTAGGATTAGGGTTAGGGATAGGATTAGGGTTAGGGATAGGATTAGGGATAGGGTTAGGATTAGGGATATGGTTAGGATTAGGGATAGGGTCAGGGATAGGATTAGGGATAGGGATATGGTTAGGGTGTGGAGCAATATCTATTTATGGTCCCCGAAAAAAAAAAATATCTCCGATTTTTAACAGTAAATAACGTCATCAACGTCTGCAGTAAATAAGAGTTCTCATTCATTCTGTTTACTCTTTAAATGTGTTAAAACGATCGCCGATTTTGAGCACCATCATTGTGTAAGTAATAATATCATAATATAAACTGCATTTATAACTTTACATCATAAGAGTTCATTCTGTTGACGGAAGCGGTAAAAAAAAGATACCGGCCCCGTCATATGACGTTTATAATTATATAATGGTACTGTGTTTATTTTAGTTCCCTACCTTTTTTTTTCTACCACAAATCAGCAAAGATATCCAAGTATTCTCAAAATTATATATAAATTTCTAGTGATCACAACATATCTTCTTCCATAAGTTTATCAAGTGAATTCAGGTACCATTGGCAAGCCCAAAGATATGGCTTTGTGGGCTCAGTTTGGTGACACTGATCTAAAATATATGCTGCATTGATTCATTCGTTAGATTTTATTAATACCATAATCTATACTTATTATTTATTAATTCTACAAATTGATCTGTATTGATTCAAGAGCTCTGAAGCATTATGACTTTGTTATTTGAGCAGTCTCACAGGAAGTAGAAAGGGTGTTGATATGTCTGACTTATTATTTCATTTTAATTTTTTTTAATGTATAGGTTTTTCAGCCCTTAAAAGGCAAGACAGCCGCTTTGATTTTTCAAAAAAGAAGTACTCGCACAAGATTATCAACTGAATTAGGTAAGAAATAATTGTGCTATGCAAGAGGCCATTGAAAGTTATCTAACTGTGAATGAAACTATATTCATTATTTTTTAAAATACACATTTTGAGTACTTTAATTAGTAACCTATATTTTTTTTTTCAGGAAT
The DNA here is from genome assembly GCA_021962125.1 of Bulinus truncatus. Classification (NCBI taxonomy): domain Eukaryota; kingdom Metazoa; phylum Mollusca; class Gastropoda; family Planorbidae; genus Bulinus; species Bulinus truncatus. The sequence goes on along the minus strand of JAGDYQ010000091.1, from coordinate 2,988,741 downwards.
AACAAAGCTTGGAGGTCATGCTTGTTTTCTGGGCCCAGATGATATTCATCTTGGAGTTAATGAAAGTGTTAAAGATTCAGCAAGGTAATTCAGCTGATAATAAATAATTTTCCTAACTCAAAGCTTTTCAAGATATATTTTTATGTATTACTGAAATGGTTCTAATCCACACTTATCATTTAAGGGAGAGCATAGTTATTGTTTATACTGTGATAGTGTTGCCTTTGATGGGACTGATTCATGGTTAGATGACTCTGTTTGAAACTTATGAAATTAAACTGTTTTAATTTAGCATAGTCGTCACCAAATGTCATTAGCTAGTCTCATTCTCTTTGAGACAGGATCTAGTCAAGTGCTGCAAGTTATGTTATGCGTCAAAACTCCCTTAGTTGTTAGTTGTGGAAAATATAAGCTGTCGGCATAGAAATATGTCAACTCCTTTGACCAGCCTTACATCTCAATAGAGTAGTGGTTCCCAAACTGTACTCTGTAGATTAGTCAGTCCACAGCATGCTTGGGCTAGGAGCTCTGGAACAATTCCAGGAAAATAAAAATTGGGTGTAGTACTCCTTAATAACTCATAAAAAAACTGTGGTAGTCTTAATGGAAAGTTGACTATAAAAAAACTGTGGTAGTCCTAATGGAAAGTTGACTATAAATAAACTGTGGTAGTCCTAATGGAAAGTTGACTATAAATAAACTGTGGTAGTCTTAATGGAAAGTTGACTATAAATAAACTGTGGTAGTCCTAATGGAAAGTTGATTATATAATAAAAAAGCTCCTTAAATTAAAAAGCGCATTGTAAAACATTGTACGCTTTGGTTCTCACTTCTAGAATATATGTTTTAAAATTCACAATTCTTACTTTTTAAGACATTCAATTATTTTTTTTTCTTCAAATGCTAGAGTGCTAGCTGGCATGGCAGACATCATCCTAGCTAGAGTTTTTGGTCATGCGTTTCTAGAAGTTCTTGCAGATGAAGCAGACGTGCCTGTGATAAATGGTTTGTCTGACTTACTGCATCCTCTTCAGATTCTGGCAGATTTCATGACTCTACAGGTAGCTATGATTCAATGTAAACATAGCACTAATTGATTATACAGGTAGTTGTGACTGATTATACATGTCGCTGTGATTATGCAGGTAGCTGTGACTGATTATACAGGTAGCTTTGTCTTGATATGCAGGTAGCTGTGACTGATTATACTAGCACTTTTGGCTAAATATGCAGGTGGAAGATTTACTGGCAGTGAGCCTGTTCAGTTAACTGTGTGTGATTGTCGCTGCTGATCACTCTCTTTATTTTTTATATACAGGAGCAGTTTGGTTATGTAAGAGGTGTTAAAATTGCATGGATTGGTGATGGAAATAATATTCTTCATTCCTTGATGTACGGCTGTGCTAAACTGGGTGTGGATTTGAGTGTGGCAACACCTCCGGTATGCTAGAATTATCAATTTACCGCAAAATAGCTGTATATTCAACTGGAATAACAGTACAAGTGTTAGAAAAAAAACTATTTATTTATATTGTAATTTTGAAAATAGATTGTTTATAGAATTTTGATAAGTACACTTGGCTGCATTCTATTTCACTTTGTGTTTTTATTTGCTAAAAATATATCTGAGATTTAAAAAAATAATTAAATAGCTTAAATTTGATTTACACAATATACAAAATGGCATAATGTAATTTTTTTTCTAATTAATCTCTTTACAATATCTAAACTTCTTTATGATAAAAAATTTCAGAACTATGGGCCTAATCAGGACATTACAATGGAGGCCATGAAAATTGCAGGAAAGGTATTGTGTTTTTAACTAAATTTAAGATGGTGTATGTCCAATCAACATTTGTTAATCGACATCATTCCAGAATTAGGTTTTATGGAAAGGTTAAAAAATAATAATTACACATGGAGAAATTAACCACTTACACTTGTAAGCAGGTAAAAAAAAAAAGTTTTCTATTTTTACTAAATAATTCAAAAGTACCCAACAAGAAACTCTTTACTTCTTTACATATAGACTGGAGCCTCTTTTAATTTTGGCAATGACCCGGTGGCTGCAGCCTACAGAGCAGATGCCATCATAACAGACACATGGATCAGCATGGGACAAGAGGCAGAAAAGCAAAAGAGATTAAAAGCCTTTGCAGGCTATCAGATTAGTAGAAAGGTAGCTATCTTAATATAAATACCACATGTTATTTCAGTGATTTTTTTTTATTTTAGAAGTCCCTGTAAGGATGTGATGTTTATCTCTTATATCCTATAAACCATTAATGGGATGGTTTTTACAGTGCCTATCTTTCATCATATTCGATAGTGCAATGGTTATGAAGGCACAAAGAGAGTCATTGGTGGGTCACTTAACACGCCATGAGTCCAGACACGTTACACACATCATGCAGGTCAGGCTGAAGTATGAAGATCCAGCTGGCTAACAATTAATTTTTTTTTTAACTGTCTGTTAAAGTTTAGATATAAATGTATGACAGATTATTTTATTATTATTTTTCATTTATTCAGATGTTGAAGGAAGCTGGGGGTAATTGGGTGTTTCTTCATTGTCTCCCTCGGAAACAAGAGGAAGTAACTGACGATATATTTTATGGTGAGGAATCTCTTGTCTGGCAGGAAGCAGAAAACAGAATGTGGACAGTGATGGTAATGGTTTTGCTTAAATGAATCTCCAGTGAATTTTTTTTCTTTTCAAAGAAAAAAATTTAATAGTTATTCTTAATATAAGGAAACCCATAAATACATGTATATGACAATGACTCTCCTTTTTATAATTCATAGAAGGTATGATACATTTCTAATACAAATTTGGATTTTAAAATAATGTTTTCCTGAATTAAATTTACTATCACAAGTGATCTAATGACCTCAACAGGAGATAAAAAATAAATTAGTACCTATAATTATGCATAACACCCCTTAAACGTTTTGTTAGCTTGAATGCTGATTGCTCTATTAGTGTTCTTTTATTTTTATTTCTCTTTGTATGTTCCAACTAATTGTAAAATTGAATTTTGTGTTTACATTCAGGCTGTGATGCTTCATCAGCTTCAGCCCTACACACCCACCATTCCAATGCCAGTCTTTGTGAGAGGTTGATTCTATTCATTGTTCATGGAAACTACAAAGAATTTTGGGCCTTTGATCTCTACATTTAGACATAATAAAATGTGAAATTCGCTTGCTTATATTCCTGTAAGCCTTTTAATGCTAATTTTTAAAAGATAACCAGGGATTTTTTTTTGTTTTTTAAAAAAACTTAAATATTTCCTTTTTTTTTTCGGTCTAGTAAAATGTTTAACAATTTTTTTCCTATGGAAAAAGCATTTTTTGAATAGCATTGTCTGTAAAAAGTTCTTATATATATAATATAAATGTACTAATGTTGAAGTAAGGTAATTAACTTCTATTCTGTGTCAACTTTTTGCTGTCTAAAATTAATTAATGCAGATTTCAATCTATCAACTTAAAATATTCAGTAAAGTTGATTGTACACAAATATACATTTTGCACCTGTTTTTTAATGGAATACTAGAGAATGTCTTACTCCACTAAGCAGAGTAGTACATGTGTAATTTTTTTATGTTCATCATATTTACTCTTATAAGTTTTATGTGAAATACTCAATAAGTAAATTAAGCCAGCGGTAATAAATTGTTTTTTTTATTTTTTTTGCTGTAATAAATATGTGTATTTGTTTAAGTGATTTATTATTCTCTTATTGTTTTAACTGTTCATCGCTACCAGGTATACAATTTGGTATAATTGGCAATTCGTATGAGTTGGATTTTTTTTTTTAACAGTTTTCATTACATGTTGGCTGTTTCATAAATTTAATGTGGATTGTTCATTGCTTTTATAAAGGCATTTTTATACTGATTTTTTGGATTTTGGCATATATTGATTGATTAATGTTAATAAAATTTAATCTGATTGATTTTTGTTTTATATTCTTTTTAACATGCATTTAGAATGATAAAGAAAACAGCAGAAGTGATTTATAAGTGCTAGAAGAAACACTGCCCAAATTACAGATTGAAAAACATTACATGATCATTATATTTTACAATAACTGGTAAATCTTTTATGTACTTTACTAAAAGCCATTTGAAAAGGAAAAAAATGTATAAAGACTGTATTGTTGTGCTGGCTTTTTGAAAGTCACATATATATATATAATCATAAGTTTTAGTCTAAGGTGAGGGACCAGTCATTTTTAATTTTAATAAACAAACTTGTTGACTTATGATAACATCAAAGTAAGAAAATATCTCTTAATTTGAAATGGAAACTCTTTTTGAAGGAAAAATTTCAAGCTAGTTTATTTCTTTATTAGAATAATTATTGATATTCATTTCATCAACTCTAATGTTTCAACCAAGACCTGTTACAGAGACATATTTTTTTAACCATGAATATTTGTAACAATTTTTTTTTCTCAAAAGAAAGAGTTTCATATTGAACGCTTTAAAAGGAGATTTCATATTTAATGAAAATTTTATTATAATTCCTTTCTTTTTTTTTTGTCTCTAACTCATCATTTCATCTCTCTCTCTCATCATTCTATTTATTTCTCTCATCATTCCATCTGTCTCTACAGCTTGAGACATTGCATCAATGTACAGAGAACATTTTTACATTTAATTCACATATACAGGTACTGGTATTTTTTTTCTTCACACGTTTGAAAAGTAAATACATGTATTTTTCGTTTTTTAGTAAAGTTCTGTCTCAAAATGAGAATGATGGTCTCTTGAACCCAATGGATCAGTTTTGTAGCGCCTTTATCACACTCTCCTCACCAAAAATTCTTGTAACAATTTTAAAGGTATTACATGTTTGTTTAAATTTTCTGACACATCTATAATGTATTGGTGTGAAATTACGCTATTGTTTTTTTTTTGGGTGCTATTTGGGAGTTTTTTCCTCAAAATAAAAATAAATTTGATTTGTATGTTTTTTGAGTTTTTTTTTAATTAAGTCTCAATGAGTTGTTTATCTTTAAGATCCATAAACCAGTATTGGGACAGTTTTTATGTTGCCCTTCGTTTCATCCCCCCAACTAAAGTCAGATACCCTGGGTGGACTAGAGAAACCTTCACAAAGAATTTAAAAATCCTGCGTGAGGATCAAACCCAAGAACCTCAGGTTGACAAATGAGCGCCAACACCACACAACCATCCATCCCCCTATGTTTTTTTTTTTTTTAATTTCTTTTTTTTTTTCAATTTTAAAATACAGTTTTATTCTAAACTCAGCAGTTAATTTCCCTCTTATACTATTGTCAATGACCTGTGAGTCTTATCTGGATTTCCTACGTCTGGTATTTTTTTCTTATTTGATTCTAAAGACAGTTGAAATAGACATTATAAGTAATTCAAATTTACTTTGACTGATTTTTTTAATCATCAGACTTATGCTGAAAGTTCAATGTCTGCTCGCTTTATACTAAAGCTAGAATGCAGGCAGTCTCTTATTTCACTTTCTTCTGAAATAATCAACCTTACTGTGTTTCTGATAGCTACCCGCTTATTTTTTGTCAGTGCCATGCAATTAAAATTGGTTACATTTATACTATCCCCCTGAACGTTTAATTTTTTAAAACTAATTTACTGTATTTCTTGAGCTCCCTTCAAAGAAGAAATAACTAGTATTGATATAAATGTCACATGAACATTGGCCGGCCAATTTGAGCATTGACTATGTGCTCAATAAAAATGTAAGACAGTTTGAATTATTTCAACTAGTAACAAAAGAAATATAAATCTCAACTAAATTTGTTAAAATGAAATAAAAGTAGTTATTCGCAAATTATTTCCTAATGCTGTTTTTGCGAATCAACCACTATAAAAAAAAAGAGAAATAAACAGGGTTAAATTAATTCCCTTACATTAATGTATTTATCTCCCTTACGTTAACACGAATATTATGTTTTAAAAAAAAACATAGAACAAAGAGACGAAAATTCTACATTTATAATTAAACGAAAGTTATTTTCAGAAAATATCAAATACATATTCCTCTTATTCTCTGGGCACAAGAAAAAAGACCCAGTTAACTACATCTACTGCTAAACATCAGAAAACATGTTAAACGTAATATGTCTACATTCATTATAGCCAATTTAATAACAGATAAGCTGTTCAAACATTCAATAATAATACAACTAGAACAGTGCCGAACCTAGGGATTAGGGGTTCCGAGGGCTTGTCCTCTTTGGGGGCCCCTGCATTTTGACATTCGACACCATGACATGTGATGATGTACTTAATATTTAATGCAAACAAAAATAATTTGGGGGCCCCCTCAAGATGAGGCCCGGGGGGACTTTCGAATATGGATCCCACACCCTAAGTACGCCTCTGAACTAGATAGTTGAGGCTAGGTTATCCCAGTTATCTGTGGTATCCCTGTAAGTAAATAAGGAAAAGATGTTTATCATAGTGCCTTTCATCTCCACCATAGCCGATAATGCATTGACCATGGAGGCACCACGGGAGACATGGAGGGAAATTTAATCGTGTACTGAATAGATGCCTTTGGTTCTCCCCGAAGATCGAACCTGGAATCATCAGGACCGTACGACAAATCCGTCCACTCACAGTTTTGTGTGAAGTCCCTGTAAGTATACGATGAAATCTCTTAGATCCTATATCCCACTAATGGGACGATTCTTATGATGCATTTCTTTCATCTCAACCATAGCAGATAGTGCAATGGCTTTGGAGGCACCACAGGATAAATAACGGGGGACTTTCACTTTCCTGACCAGGAATACCAATTGATCCTCACAGGAGATCGAACCAGGGACCCTCAGGCTAAGCGCTTTATTGTTCAACCAATCTGCCCCCTCACTCCCAGTTATCTCATTACACGTTTTGCTTCTCAGTGATGAATGAAAATGTCCCCGCCTCTGGCATTCAGACTGAGAAAGTACTGATATACTACTTTTAAAAAAAAAAAGTATATACTTTGCTCCCTGTGTCTACAATTTCGCATTAATATGGCATATTCCGTGGGACTCGACGTAAGGTTTTGATAAATAAATATATGTATCATATATACATATAGCTGTGAAAGAGTGGGCCTCGTACCAGGTCGTACCACCACTAACTTCTATAATCTCCACCACTTACTTCTATATTTATGTGTAATTGTTGTTACTGGCTTAAAAAATCTGGTCATCTCAATCAAAATATGTACTACTTAAAATATGCATATATATGAGGAACTAAAAATATTTATGCTGTTTTTAAATTTACAAAGCCATGTAAAGCTACGATAGTTTTTTTTTTTTTATAACTTTTCATTAGTCGAGCAGTTCCTGTTTCAGAATATACATGTCACCAGCTTGTCAGTTACTGATAAAGAAATGTGTTCACACATGACGATGTCATCTGGCTGGCCAAGTTAACAATCCACTTTATTTGTTTTTGTGACTAGGTACGGGATTTAACATGCGCTGAAAAAATATTTAATGTGTTAATTCAACTAATTTAGAACTTAGTTTCGAAAAGTTTTGGATGTTGTGAAAAATCATGGATCTATAAATACATTAGTATTTTTTTCTTTTTACGAGCGCGTTGCCTGTGCCAAAGGTCAAAGGTTTCATAACAGCAACATGACGCCTCTTTTTATGATTGTCTTCAGTGCTGTTGCAGCGTTTTATATTTGGCTATTTATTGAATGGGTAATTCGTAATTTAGAAGTCAGACATGTTCACATACCTAAAGTTTATCGCCAACCAGGCTTATTTTACCCACTAAAGTACCGCTTGTTTAGAATATTACTATGGTTGAGAAAGCGTCAAAATGAACAAAAGCAAAAAACTAAACTGGCTTCTTCCTCTGATGCGGGCTATGGTGTACGTTCAAGAAATTCTCCAGAAGAGATGGATAAACTTCAGGAATTACCCGAAGATAAACCAGAGGTATGCTATTCACTCATATTTAATACAACAACAATGTTCTACTAAACGGCAGTTCAACCCTATAACTATATTGACTTTAAATACTTTAATGGTTAAGGTATTTCAATTCAAAGATACCACTCTAGTAAATTTATAATTATTTCATTATTATATGTTCACAATAAATTGCAGGCTGTGGATGCTGTGTATTTTAATGGAGGAAACTCACAGGGTGTGTTCATAGTGGCAGCAACAGCAAGGCGTCATAACAATATTGTTCAAACCATTTTATATCTGAGGGTAAGACTCTTACATGAGAAGCTTAAACCTCTTATGAAATATAACGGTGTGTTTTAACAAGTATTTTTACTATTAAAGAAGCACAGTCGCTGGGTCTGTACCAGAGATCTAAGTTGATTATAGTCACCATGAAAATTATCTCATAATTTATTTTATGGAGAGGTTCCTTATTTTGTATGCTGTACATAGAGAGGCAACCTTCTGCAGTACACATATTTTAAACTTCCCTGGTATTTTATTTATGATGTCTGGATCTTTCTTTATGGGCAGTGTGATAGTTCTCATTCCCCACAGTGTGATAGTTCTCATTCCCCACATTTAAATTTGGACAGTTTTTCTATGTTTTTGTTGACGTGTTTCTATCCAAAGGAACAGCCATGTTAAAAAGATGCCAAGTCTTATCTGCTTTATTTTAATGATGATACCTGGTCTATTCACAATGGGTTGTGATCAGTATGGTTGCCAGTCCCACTAAATTGTTACTAAAAATGGTTACCTTTATTGTTTTTTTTTTAATACAATGAAAGCTACTTGATATTAAAAAAAAAACTTTTCATAAACAAGTGTTTCCTTATAAGTGTTCTTTAAAAAATGTTTTTGTTAGCATAAATGTGGTCATGTAGTAGAGCACATAACTGTTCACTAAATGGTATCAGGACTTAATCCTTAGTTTTCTAAATCTTGACAGATTAAAATGGGCGTAGGAGAGTAAACATGGCTGGGAGTGTGCCACAGTCCACAGAGAAAATTATTTAATTATTTTGTTCCTTTATTTTTTTAACAGATTCAGTATTATTCATGTTTTTATGTAAATGTTTGACATATGATTTTTTAATGTCCAAAGTAAACACTGCTAGAATTGAGAGTTGTAACCCTTAATGAATCACAATTACTTCTGCTTGAGTGCAGCATTTTATGAGATACATAGAACTCATTAGTGTCTCCTAGACAAATGCAGACACAAAGGAGGGGGTAATGCACAAAGAAAAGTCAATACAGATTCTGTGTTGGCTCATTGACAGATCAAGAAAAAAAAATCTCATCCTTATGGGATTTCAAATAAATGTTGCCAGATATACTTTTGAAATAATAATTTGACCTACTGTGTACATTATCTGTCAGCTTTTTTTTTTAATGATTCATTTCATAACCAATCGAGGTTATAGTTTTAGTGTTCTAGTTCACAGACACATGCTTCAGTTACTGGTCAGCTGTTATCATCAAATGTATCCCAGTTCTGACAAACCCTTAAATTGATAAAATCAAAGCCTGATCTCACCTGCGATAAGATCCTTTTTTTTTAATTTAGCTTAATCTGAGTCTAAATGTGTTGCAAGCTACCGAACAAAATAAAATTAAAAAAAAACTTCACTTACAAGTAAATTGCTGGGTTTAGGCTGTAATTCATAATCATAAAGTGTTTAAAAAAATAAAATCTGTTTTAAATAAAAATAAGATATCTATTATAATGCTATTTTAAGCTTCATTTTTATATTAATTAACATTATGGACAATATTTACCTAGTCTAGTAATATTTGTATGAAGCTGACTTGTTAGAATAGTAGCACTGTTGATGGTCAAGCTGTGTAGAGCGCTGGACTGTTGACCTGAGAGTCCTCGGTGAGAACCAAGGCAATTTCTCCAGGTCCTGGTAAAAGTGGGTCAAAGTCCCTCAGGTCCACCCCGGTACCTGACTTAAGTTGGGGTAGTAAAGCGGCTGGGCTTTGTGCTAACCACACAATCACTTTACATGCCGTGGTTACAGAAACAGATGAGCTCTACACTTCATATACCCCAGTGACCCTTAAATCAAGGATAATTTAATCTTATATCAAGGTTTAGTTGTATTACATGTCCGGTAGGTAAAAGTATTCATTTGAAACCAAAATATTTTTTTTATGCAGTTGCCATCTATTGGTCTGCTTGAACTGCCCTCATTACCGGACACATGGCTGACGAATCCAGACAATGCAACCTCCTACTCTGCTGGTGGTTTGACCATAACACCCATCAAACCCATGGAGACCTGGTCAATAGTATTTGATGGCTCACTCAGGTAGAGATTGTACAAATGCAAATTTGGAAAAGTATTTTTATTTTTTGTCATTATTGTTTGTGTATAACTTCGATTGCAGCTGCCTGTTTTTGTTTATTGAAATTAGTTTCACCTAGACATGGGGCATACTATGGCCTGCTGACCATAAATATCAGTCTGTTTGATCTGACCCGGGTTCATTCACACCAATGACATTTACATTTAATCTATGTATCCACCTGTTCTCGGTCTAGCTCCTATGTCAAAGTTAAGAACCCACTGTGGCAGTGGATCAGAAAGTTTGCCCACCCCAGCTTATCTCTTTAACCTAACCTTTATTATTGCACTTGTACTTTTTTTTCCAAGCACAATAGAATTATATAAAAAAAATTTTTTTTTGAATGCTGATCACTCAGTTTTGAATAATTCCCCTAATATTTTTTTTCTTGTTGTTGAGCCTCATTTTTTTTAAAGAGTTTTAAGATGAATGTTTCAAGAATGGTGACACTCGACATTTGTTATCATTTTATGTACCAGCAGTAATGAGTGAATCGAAAAGATGTTGACAGGAGATTTAACAAAACAATATTTTCACGATAGTAAAGAATCAGGTAAAAAAACACATTTTATGAAGGCCCTACCTAGAAGTTCTGAGCCCCCCCTCCCCCACACACACATGACTTGGGGGGGTCCCTAACAGTGAAAGAGTTTGATATTCACAATGAACAGCTGTAAGTAAGAAAATCATCAGTCATTGTCGAGGTGACTAGACAAAGATGAAAAACAATTCAATACCAATTCAATACCTATGAAAGATGCTCTCCTCTGTCAAGGGCTGTTCGCTGCCCTCAGAAATGTTCTGGGCCATCTCCATTTCTACCCTGGGTCCCTCCAACGATTTTCTCATCTTACCAGATGTGCCACCAGAATTTTGTTAAGATGACCTACAAGGATGATGACCTGATTGGCCTCACTTACAAAGTCATCTGGAACTAGGTTACTAAAATGGCTAAGTCAGGGGTAGGAAACTGTGGCTATAAAGGCTCCAAGCAGCCTTATTCAAACATAATTGTGGCCTTTTATATGTCAAGCAAATAATACTTATAAGTGAAGCGAATAATAGTGTTGTGCTGCCTATCAACCATATACAATAATTCACATTTGTATTTAAGAGAATAAAACAAAGAATCACATTAAGTGGCAACATATTTTTTCAAGCCTTCTTCCCTTCAAATACTAATTCAGCGAGGGGATAGTGTCAGCTGAGAGCTGCCAACTTGGATGTGTGTTACCATTGGTGTACTGTCAATGTGTTCCTGCATAAGCTGAAATTGATTCAAAGTAATTTGCTAACTGACCATGTCCTCATTTGCAATGTATTGCAGTATGTAGCATCTTGTAGCTGTATACAGAAGTGTATAGCAGTATTGCTGTGTATTGCATTGTATAGCAGCAGTACAGCTGTGTATTGCAGAATATAGCAGTATAGCTGTGTATCATGGTGCATATCAGTATATTGCAGTTTATTCCAGTATATTGCAGTGATAAGCAGTATATTGCAATGTATGGTGGTATATAACACTGTATAGAAAATTATTGCAGTGTATAGCAGTATAGCTTTGCATCACAGTTTAAAGTAGTATTTAACTGTGTTGGCAGTTAATAAAATATTATATGTAACAGTTTATAGCAGTATTAAGCTGTACATAATAGTATATAGCTGTATACAGCATTGTATAAACCGGTATGCCTGTTGAATACTAACTTTCTTTGAACAGCACACACATCTGTGAAACTGTTCACTCACACATGAAATATTTGAAGAGGTTCATTGCACAGTGCTCACCAACACCCATTCAAAAGATAATCCTTATAGAGTTTGTTTTCTTAAAAACCAATGCATATATAGTTTGTCTCTTTTTTTTAGTTTTACCTTCATTAATCTCTTAATTAGATTCAGTCTTGTTAATTTTTATGGCCATTGTTTAGCTATAGTTTACATGAAACTTTCAGTGCTTTTATAGTTATACTCTCATTCTTTCAGGGTTGTAGAAACTGGAGATGAAGTACAAGTGAATTTTGATCTTTTGTGGAAAGCTTCCACAAAACCGTTTGACTTTGATACAGATCTGCACCCCCATCTCATGGCTGATGGCATAGCCAGGGAGAAATGGTCACGAAGATATTTTAAGACCCTGAAAAGGTAAAAGTTTTGAAAAGGCACATGATTTGATAACATCATTCTCATGATTTAAAATGTAAAATTAAACATGAAAACATTTAGCAAATTTAAAAAAAATTACTGCATGCTCATATAATTGTTTATTATCAAGCTTGACAAAATAAATGAGACATTTGAATTTATATTTCTCATTTGCATGTAATATTGTATCAACATTCAGACGAAATAAATTTTTATTCAGTGTTCACCAGACGCACTATGAACAGTTTGGAAATATACAAGGAGTTGTCCATATTTCTGGACATGATGACCAAGAGATTGCAGTCCACGGAGTTAGGGATCATTCTTACGGTAACCTTTAAAAAATTATTCTATAGTTTTCATGCTTTTTACATAATACAAAGACGATCTGAACAGATGTAAAAACTTGGGATGCAAATGTGTTTTTTTTTTGTGTGTGTGTGTTAAAGTAGGTGAAAAAAATGATGCACATTTGTGATCTATACCGAGGTCAGCCACCCGTGAAGTCCTTAAGAGCTGTATTACGGTGTTTTTTTTATAGTAAAAAATACTTTAAAGAGCTGTGCCATTGACATTTTATCATGATTAAGTCAAAAAAAAGTACATGTATTTAAATAATAAAAAAACCATGCTCATTACGAGCAGCACCAAATTCTTGAAGAAACGCATGTGGCTACTATTGATTTCAATTGTAAAATATGCTTTTACACCGCTTGAAATAGATTATAAGTAATAAGACTTTTAAAACTATAGTTAAAATTCAATTTTCATTGCTACACAGGGCTTATAGGACATTGCTTAAATTAATTGTAAACTGATTTTTATTTACTAGTAGTATTAGTGTATTTTGCTTATTGTAAGTATTTATGAAATCTTATTGAACTACTAATCTGTTATTATTTCCATACATTAAAAATTCAAAGTAATAAATGAATTACATTATTTGTTTAAAATATTCACATTCAATTACCTGCAGGAAATGTTAGGGACTGGAAATTATTTCATCGCTACGTTCTCAACTATGTGCACTTAGAAGATGGCACAGCACTTTGCGTTGGAGCGATATCTATGCCTGTTACCCTGTCAAGGTTAGTTAAATAAACATTTTTATTTTAATTTATAATTTCTTATTACAGTGGAGTGGATTACATATTAAAAATTATTTTTAGAACACCCATTAAGAAATTGTAATAATTTTCTGAATGAATAAACTATCATAGCAAAGTGAGCATAATGGGCAGAGTAAACAAAGCAAAATGTATCCTAGGGATGGCGAGACCTCAACCCTCCCTAACAACATGGCTAGTGATTGATCCCTAATTTAAAGTATTTGAATGAAAAGTAATAGGATGACCACTTAGAAGCTTATTGGAAATAATACTGTCTCTTACAATGGCAGTATAAGTCATTTTTTTGTTTCCGTTTCTACTTCAATAGTAACATTATTTCATTATGTATAACTTTTTTTTTTTTTTTTTTTAATTTTCAGCTTTAAAATTGTAATTATTCATTCAGTGTTCAAACAGAACTTTTCATCATAATGCTAGGCATCATAGGCACAACTTTGCATTTATGACTTTAGTGTGTAATGTAGTTACCAATATCTCCTGTCCATATTAGTCAATGTGGTTAATTTAATGAATACATCATATTTTCTGTCAGTGTATCATTTGAATACTAGTAGAATATATGGAGCCACATTTTTGTTGGAATCCAATTTTATTTGTGACCATATCTATTAATGACTGAAGAGAGTATACTGTAGTACGTGATGAAAATAATTATGTGATGAACGCAAAAAAAAAAAAAATAACATTATCTCATGCGTACTTGAAAATCAAAATTTCAGGCTTGTGGTTGGTTACGTGTATCACCCAGATGGCTCAATGGATCCTGTCAGTGACACAGATTTTGAATTTTACAACTGGGGGGATGAAGGCAAACCGCCTGACAGGCTGGTGCTTAATTTCACAGCAGGTCAGTGCTGATCTTTGGTCTCGTTAAATCTCTTAGCTCTACCGTTAAATAACGTTTAACCGGATGTAGTTTTTTTTTTTTTAACCACTTGCGATCATTCCCTGTTGCTTTGATGAGACCCATCTGATGATAAAGTCTTTCTTTTATTTTTTACATCCAGTATTTGACAACAACAAAGAAAAAAGAATCTTTACAAAATATACAAAATCAATGGTTTTTTCTTCTTCTCTGTATCATTTAAAAATATCTCTTTTCTATTTATATCTCAATCTCTCCTCTCTCTCTCTCTTCCATGATCAGTGAGGGCCTGCCCACCCCCTCACAGTCTCATGCTCCCTTAACTGTCTTTTTCAAATAGTTGTGCATCCCTCATTGACTCAAGTTCCCCTACCCCCTGTCATACATTCATCCCCCATCCAGTAATTACTTCCCCTGGCACTTCCCCAATGATCCTGTGATGTAACCTTTCATTGCTTGGACAAGGGGGGGGGGGTGTTGCATGACTGGTAACAATAGCTACAATTAGTCACCTTGTGCTTTTATAAGACAATTTTATGAGTAAGCTTCATTAAATTAGAAATATTAATATTTTAAAAATAATTAACTGAATGCATGTATTCTTCATTTTTCAAACTTGTTTGGTTGTTGTGGTTTTTTAAAACCACATCATGAAATTTGAAATTCATTGCTGATAAAATAGATCTAGAAATGGAAATGATTTATTTAGAGCAATTTCTAATCTAAAGTATACCATAGTGTATGTCTTGATTCACCCCCCCCCCCCCCCCATTTCACCTACCTCTTTAGTGACTAAATAGTCGGTGTACTAAAGTGTACTTAGTTTCTGGCTTGTTCATGACTTGTTTTACTAGACCCAAAATTCCAAGAGACCACTAATAACAATGATCAATGTTAGCATGAGCGATAACCCAGTTAAAAGTTGTGACAGGCAATCTTTTAAGACACAACCGTAAATAAAGCTTGCTCTAGCTAACTTTCTTTGTCAGATTCAATGAAAGCATAATAGAATAATTTGTAATATTTACTGTTATAATCACTGTATACTCATTTATTCTTAACACGAACTTTGATCACTAACTTTGATACTGACACCTCTCAAGTAGTGCCCATGCTGAGAATACCCAGGGTTCCTTGCTGTTAATCAGTTATTTTATCTATCAGGTGACAAACATTATTATCTCACATCGGATAAGATTCAATGTCCAGTTTTTTACATGGGCAAAGATAGGGACGCCCAAATCTTTGAGAGATTCTGCAATTACACCCTGAATGGTGTCAAAGGCTGGGGGATCAGTGAATGGGATTACAGGTAGCAAATTTTGTACTTCACTTAATCTCTGACTAAAAGCATAACTCTTGGGTGACATTTTTTTTAACTGTTTCAATAATGATTAATAATTAAACCAAAGAAGTCTTACTTAGCTGTAGGTATTCTATGAAATACTATTTTAACCTCTAATTCGTAAGATTAAAGTAAACATAGATTCTTTTACTTGTTAAAATAAACTTATTGCTTCCATGCTATCTTTAGAAAAAAAATATATATATTTTTTTTAATAGTTGTTATATTTTTTCTTGTTCAAGGAATCTTTCTGGAAAAACACTGAAATGAAAAACAAAACAAAACAGATGGATCTCCAGTGAAAGTTTCAAAGTTGCATTCTCTACCATACAAGAAATGTAACCTCTTTCATTACTCAGCACTTGTGGTACAAATTTAACAATGGGTTAAGAATTTGAAAACATTAGTAGATTTTACAAACATCTCATGATGTAATCAAAAGACATTTATTGAATTAGTAACTAAAAAGAAAAAAAAAATTAATCAATTAAATTAATTTGGCCATTTTTTATTTTTTAGTTTTTAATTGAAAAAGCAATTTAGTCCTTTTATCAATCTTATAACTGCTAGTCATCAGTTTGTGTCTAGTCTTTGCTTAGTTGTTATAGTCTTTGCTTAGTTGTTAAAAATTATTCTGCCTTCCAAGAAATCCTAAATGCTTTTTAATTAATTCTGCTTTTGTCTTTTATAATCCTGTGATACATTTTTTTTTTTACTTTGTTTCATTTTGTAATGGTTGTTCTTTGTTTGTCTTTTTACATATCTAGAATTCTTTTAAAGCATTTTTCTTATCACTGTATGAAAAAGTGAAACTTACAATATTTTTTTAATAATGCTGAAACTTTTAATGGCCATCTGTGAAAATCAAATAAAAAAAAACATATATAATTTACTACAGTATTTTATTACAGAGCATTTATGTCTCGCGTAAAATAGTTTCTTGTTTTAACAAAAATTTCTTTATAATGTTTTAAATTTTGGTTTGGTCTGGCTGTAAATTTATTTTAGAAGTGCTTCCTTATAAATTAAACTGCGATGATCCAAATCTTTTTTTTTTGCAATTATGTTACTTGTTTTCCAGTTTTATTCTTTGTGATGTTTATATTTCTAGTTGACAAGAAATAAATACATCCATTGTACATATTTTATGTTGGCTATACATCTCTGAAATAGATGAATTCTACACTTCATCTGCCCTGATGGCCCGTTACGACTAAGGGAAGCTTTACTTTTTTTTGTTATTCATAATTCCATTCTGTGATAAAAAGCATCCATGCTATTTTATTATAACATATATTTCAGCATAAAACCAGTGAAATTGTTGATTTTTCTGTAATACTTAATTAAATGAGTTCATGTATTTAAAATAACAAATTGAATTCCAATCCTTAGGCTGAACCTCTCAGTCTTCATTATTAAAAAAATTGCCTGTCTCTGTTTTTTTTTAAATTGTTGAGAGATTAAAATCAAGTTTGTTTGTTTTTTCTCCATTAAGAAGTAACCATTCCATGCAAAATACTTCTTACCTGCCTTATTTATTAAAAATGTTAAACCAAAATTTTCTTCGTGTATAGGAAGTTGAAGAGTCTTCCACTTTGAAAAATGTAAAACCTAAATATTTAATAGTTGCGAATATTTAAAGACTTGATACAGTATTTTGTTAATTCATTTTTTGATGCTATCTTATTTTTCCCAACCATTTAAAGATCATTTTTTTTTAGTTAGGCTATTTTTTACATGTAGGCTGCATCTCTAAAGTTAACTTTTTTGATGCCACTTTTTTTAAACATTATTCAAAGAGTAAACCAAACTGATTTGGTTGATCACAATTATCCTACTAAATAATTTCTTTTTTAATTTTAATACAAAATATTTCAAATGGGGTAATTTTTATTTACCTTAATTCATTCTCAGTCTAATAATTACATTTGTGTGGTAAACACAAACATTTGAAAATGTAATCTTAGTGTATATGTGTTATTTTTATGGAATGTATTTACATATTTTTTTTTTAATTGCTTATTTATACTGTTATACTGAATTAATTTGCTCACTCATCCTTTGAAAAAATAAAAAGAAGGAAGGAAAAAGTTTAACCATTCGCTTTTTATGTAAATATTATTTTTTTAGTGCATTCTTCTTAAATCATGTATTGGTGTTACAGATTTTTTGACCCATTTTTCACTTTTGTTTTCATCTTTTTTTTTTACTTGTGCCATATAAATTATAATTGCTTAAATACTTAATGTAATGTTTTGTCTTGATTTGTTGATCCTGATGTGAAGATGTTTTTACAATAAGGATTTCTATTTGACTTGTAATTTGACATTTTACCAAGCAGGAAGGTGAATGGTGTAGATTGCCAGAAAAATTTCTAACATGCCAGAAAGTTTATTCCATTTTACACTAGCAATACAATAAATAAATAATTTCTACCTGACTCTTGTTTTGTTTCTCCAAACATGTCGCTGTTAAATTCTGATATTGAAAAAAAAATTGTCTTATAACTGATGGACATTCAAAACAATTATGTTTGCCAGTTTGTAACTAACTAATAATATGTTCAATATAGTTTATTCAGTCAAACACTTTGGCTTAGAATTCATTTAACTTCTGGGCGCCTGACAAACTATGACAACAGGGTAACTAACCTCTGACCTTCTTTTCCCTGATTTAGAATCAAAATATATAAAAAACAAAATTCATAACTTATCAGGCTCCTGTCAAGTGATTGAGTTCCCCCCTTCTCCCTCAATCTCACTCCGACCCTGATTACCCACAACTGCATGGCAGGTAGCACCCGTAGGAAGCACTTGTTTTTTTTATGTAGTAAATTGAATACTATGACCATGTAGTAAAACGTTTTTAAAATGTCCAAATAAAAGCGTTATATTTCTAAAAAAAAAAACATTTGTAAGTTGCACTATTCATAAAACTGTCATCAAGTAGTTGCATAAAGATATTCTGTTTGTTTTAAAATGAACATCTAAACTGAGACTATTACATTTAGTTTTTGTTAGTGGCATTGTCGCTTAGGGCCTAGAAAATAGCATAATGCTGCGTTCAACCATCACCGGCCGGATTTTGTAATCACAGATGTTGTATTTCCTCAAATGGTAAAACTAACATATTTATAATAAAAAGAATATTTAATGTTTTATTCAATTTCTGTAGTTGCTATAGATAGCTTATGCATTAAAAAAATGTACGTATTGTAAGCAGAAGTATACCTATGATGCCGACTGACTCACCGAAGTCCTTGACATTTTTGCTGGGTTGCAAGGGGCTATAATTACACTTCTTGTTCGACCAAAGGGGCGTAACTCAAACTTTATTCAGTAAACTATGTTGTGTCTCTCATTCGTAACGTCACCACCGCCAAATGTAATATAATCTATCGTTCATTTTTATTATGGATAAACTCACTCAAATCCTCTTTTTGCTGTGAGTATTTTAATAATTTTTTTCTGAGATTGAAAAAAAAAAAAAATTCAATTATCTGCTGCCTTTTGGTGGTTGGCAACTAGGGCAACCTTCCCAGGCTCCGCGCATGAGAGGGGCCCCGCGCTAGGAAACTCCAATGTTACTTAGCTCCATAATCCTTGCTTAGGGCTCCCCTTTAATACCCACCCCACCCCCGTCGTGTAACACCGGTTCTGCTGACCTAATTAACTTGTAAACATGCCATCATTGCTCTTGGACTTTTGATGAAGAACAGTCAATGAAATTTTTACTGGCATTGTAACCAAATACAATTTCTTAAACCAGTACATATATCCAATGGAAATACTTGGATATGCTTTTTTCTCACAAATTTTTTTTTAACTTTAATGCAACATCAAATGCAACATGTTATGCAATATCTATGTGGGACGGATGGCCGAGTGGTGTGGATCAGGGGTGGACTGGCCCACCGGGACACCGGGAAGATTCCCGGTGGGCCGCCAGGACCGGTGATATAATAATTAATAACTAATATGCGGTGATATTAGGGGCAACTACCAAAATGGCGGTCCATAATTTCCAAACCAACAGCGGCCTTACTCTTACGTCAATAAAGAGCTCCGTACTAGGGGTGTTCACGGTTAACCGCCATGTTAGAATTTACATTTTCCATTCTACTTCAGCTAAGTTTGCTTTGATAAACATTCTTTTTTATTTGTTTGTTAATAATAATAAGTATTAATTAAATACAATATTTTACGGTTATCAATGATATAAATTCAAAACGTAAGCTAAATATAAAGGTGGTCCGGAGAAATTAAGAGATAAGAAACTAAAAATTCTTGGTAAAGATGGAGCTAAATGCCGAAATCTAGTTTATTTATTTAAACCCACTCTAATTCAAACTAAAGACACCGTCTTTCAACAAACACCTTCTACAAGTACACAACCCGACTCAAATCAAAGCCATGACAACAATCAGCATTCAGTAGTGCCAACAAACTTGATTCCCACTTTACATTTAAAAAGTGTTACGCAGTTAACTGACAGCACAATATTTATGAAAACAACGCAGGCAGTGGCAGAACTAAATCCCGAAAATGATACTTCAGTTATCGATGATAAAAACACTAGTTACTATTTCAAACATCCTCGACAGAATACTTTACAATCATTTTTTAAATCTCACCCAATACAACCAAGTGCGAGTGAAACTAATCTATCATTTTTTCAGAAGCAATGGTATCAATAGGAATTGGGTGTCATACTGTAAAGAATCTCAAGCTTTGTTTTGCACAGTATGCTTAGCAAATGGCAAGACTGACGATATGAACTCATTCACAGTGGGAATGAATTCCTGGAAACATGTGCATCAAAGATTAGAGGAACATGAAAACAGCAAATATCACGAGAAGTGTGTGGAAGCTTATATAATGTCTGTAAGAATTTTATTCTCTCAGCAAAATAAAAAAAGGTTCAAACAAGTTCAAGAAAAGAGACAAGTGCTGGAAAGAGTAATTGAGATTCTGAAAATGATTGGAAAACGCAGTCTTAGTTATCGGTCAAAAAATGATGCCGCCTACAGATTAAACGACGATACTATCGATCGGAAAATGCTTGGAAATATTATTACTCTTGGCAAAATTTGACCCAGTAATTAAAAACATCTTGATATGGTTATTGAGAAAAGTAATGACAGACATGCATCTAATTTGGCGAATAAGGGGAGAGGAATTTGATTACCCTCATATCGAAGACGACATTGAATTATATCATTGATGCAATAAGAAAAAATGATAAAGAAACCCATTTCGGAGGAAATTAAATCTGCTGGTATGTTTTCAGTTCAATTAGATACAACTCAACATGTAAGTGTGAAGGACCAATGTTCAATAATTATAAGATATATGACAGATAAAGTTCATGAGCAATTGATATGCATTGCAAACTGTACATCTTCTACTGGAAAAGGCATGTTTGAATTATTTCAAGAGAACTCTATTGAATATTGTGTCGGTAATGCCACAGATGGGGCAGCCAATATGCAAGGACAGTACAATGGGTTTACTAAATGGCTGAGTGACGCACCTCATCAAATTCATGCCTGGTGCTACGCACATGTATTGAATCTTGTTCTAAGTGATACCACTCAAGCCACGACTTCTTTAGTTAGCCTATTTCAACTGCTTAACGCATGTGCGGTGTTTTTAGAGAATTGTATAAAAGAATGGATGTTTGGGTCGATCACCAACAAAAAAATCTAGACACCAAAGATTAAATATTATTGGTGAAACGCGATGGTGGGCCAAAGAAAGTGCGTTAAAAATATTTGGAAATTTTGATGATCCCAAACTCATCATTGTTCATTGAATTGATTTATACGTTACAAGAACTAGCACAATCGGACACATTCAATGCAAAAATTAGGGATACAGCTCAAAACTTTACTAGATAAGTTTATCACGGTTGTCAATGCAAAACTATACTTAAGAATATTTCGCACACAGGATCGCTTTCTAATTATTTACAAGCATACCGTAATGTAGATTGTACTGTTAAGTTGTTAGAAAATATTTCAAGAGATTTCGATGGTGTTCTCGACAGTGCCAAACGATTTTTGTCCTTGGCTAATAATTAGTTGGAAGAAGAAAATGTTAAAATTATCATTGAGGAAAATTTTGTAGAGGAAACGTTTACACAAACCAAAAGCGAAGTCTAATGAGAGAAGAACGCACGAGGTAGTAGGAAATGATGCAGCGGACAGATGTCGCATTGAAGTTCATAACTGCATCATGGACAAAATTGTAAACTATTGATTGAAGCGATTTTGAAAGTCACGATTTCTTGTACGCAGATATTGACTGTCTTGATCCACAGAATCTTTAAAGGATATTAAACAATAAGATTTCTTACATCAGCGATGCAGCGCTGCAGAAGTATTCTCGTTAAATTTAATGAAAGCACCAAAGCTACTAATCTCAGAGAAGAGCTAATCTGACTTTGTGCAGAAATGGGACATAATTTAAAATAAGCTGTCTCGATGAATACCTTCTCCAAATGTTCGATGCTTTAGTAGAGGACAGCGTCAGTGAAGATTCGCCACATGAGCTCTGGGACGACTCAAGTTGTGGATATGATAAGGAACTTCAAAAATGTAATTTTTGCAGAAAAACGTCCTGTTTGCTGCTTTTCTGTACTACATAAAAACAGTTTCTTTGGGCAAACATACAAGCATCTCTTTAGTGCATATACACTTTTATTGACTCTTGTCTTCTACCCAAGTAGCTTATGAGAGATCTTTCTCTAAAGTGAAATACATTAAGAATCGCTTTAAGCTCATTGTCTTCTAGCACACCTTGAAGATTTTATGTTTATGTCAACAGAAACCGATGTTCTAAGTGAACTGAATAACGACACAATTATAGATCATGTAGCCGAAATGAAACCCAGCTTAAAGAAGTAAGAGCCCAAATAAATTGATTTATAACCCTGAATTGGCGCATTCTTGTTATTTTATACACGATTATATAATGTATCGATTTATCGTTCATTTTTTTGTTATTGAATATTGTAATTCTGTGAAGTGATCCCAAGACTTTTGGAGGCCTCGGCCCTCAGGTTTGGATGGAAAAAATGCACAAGGAAAATAAATTTCATGAAGATAGGGCCGCTTTTTGTTTTTTTCCCGGGCTGGTTTGAACTCCCCTAGTCCACCCCTGGTGTGGATACTCGACTGTCGACCTGAGAATTCTGGGTTCGATCCTCAGTGAGAGCCATGGGAACTCTTCCAGGTGAACTTTGTGCAAAGTCGTCCCACAAGCTCAACCAGCTTTAAATGGGTACATGACTTGATTTTGGGAATGAGTGGCTGTCGTATTGTGCTAGCACCATTATCAATCCTTCATATGCCGAAACAGATGGATTCTACTTCATTCTGCCCCGATTAGCCGTTAGCTTATGCAATGTCTAAGGCAGTATTTAAACTCCGCCACTGCCGAAGTGCTGAAGAAGCATAGCCGCCGTAACAACAATGGAGTGGAGTATACCGTCAAAGTTCATGTTTACATTAAACCCAATTTGCATATGCAAATTTCTTTTGAGGTAAAAAGAGTGAAACAAAACTTGCCAACGGCTATACTCGACAAAGGTTTATGGGCCCCTAACAATGACAATAATAGGGTTAGCAGCATTGAATTGTAAGGGCTCCCATGAGTTTGAGTGGACCCCATGCGTTTGATGGATACCCCTGAGCTCGGTGGGTGCTCCCTTGATTTTGATGAGCCTCAATAAGTTTGATGGGCATACTTTGATTTTGATTGACCCTTTGATGTTTCATGGGCCTCATAAGTTGATGAGCCTTAATAAGTTTGATGGGCATACTTTGATTTATGACGGACCCTTTGAGTTTCATGGGCCTTCATAAGTTGATGAGCCTTAATAAGTTTGATGGGCATACTTTTTGATTTTGATGGTTTTTGAGTTTCATGGGTCTTAATAAGTTGGAGGGGCATACTTTGATTTTTGATGGTTTCTTGAGTTTCATGGGTCTTCATATGCATTGTGGGCAATTTCTTTGGTTCTGATGGGCCCCCATGAGTTCGATGGTCCCCCATGAGTTTGATGGGCACCCTTGAGTTTGTTAGCCCCTACTTGTTTGATGGGCCTCCATAAGTTTGATAGGCATCCTTTGAGTTCGATGGGCCCCTTGACTTTGATAGGCATCCCATGAGTTTGTTGCCCCCTGTGAGTTAGATGGGCCTTGCTTGAGCTTCGTAATGTGGTTAACGATATATTTGTATTTGTTTGATTTTCAATTATAGAGTGAAAAAAAGAATTAAAATGTGCCAAGTTTTTTTTTCTGAAATAAAAAATAAATAATCGTTTACTCAAGTTTATCTGAGTTATAACATAACCCTCATTTAAAAAAAAAAATAGTCTGTTATCATTGCGTACGTGACAAATTTATCTCCCCCTGTACATTATTTTTTAGTCTGTGTTCAAGATTTTGAAACCCGTAACGCTGTGGAGGTCATTGATATCACGGAACGCCTTTAATGAAGGTCACCTTTTCGTTTTGTTTTGTTTTTTTTTAAAGCTTCTTGTACTGGTTCATGTTGATAGAGAAAAAGGTGAGAGACTAGCTGGGTCAGGGCCAGATGTACGTGAAGATCGAAACGAGGCGATGTGGGTCGGTTGTTACATAGCATGAAAAAAGTTAGAGGTTGCTGGAATGAGCAAGACAGTCTTAACTCCCGAACATTGGCCCGGGCAATGAGCAAGTTTAGGAGTCCACCGGCCAGAAAAAAAAAAAAAGTAGCAAGCTCCTAAGTCTTAGAGACCATCGGAGCAGACGAAATGTAGAATTCATATGTTTATGTAGAATTCATATGTTTGTGTAGAATTCATATGATCCTGTGGAATTCATATGTTTGTGTAGAATTCATATGTTTGTGTAGAGTTCATGTTTCTGTAGAATTCATATGTTTCTGTAAGAATTCATGTTTCTGTAGAATTCATATGTTTCTGTAGGATTCATGGTTCTGTAGAATTCATATGTTTCTGTAGAATTCATATGTTTCTGTAACCTCAGCTGATATAGGGATTGTATGGTTAACACCCTGGCATTAGACATATTGTGACATTAATCTCACTAGGACCTGGAAATTTCATTTGATTCTCACTGAGGATCGAACCTGGAGAACTCTCAGGTCGATGCAGTTTAACACCAACGTGACTGCCTTAAAATTTTACGAAACTAATTTATCCAGAGCATGAAGCCCCCCCCCCGCCTCAAACACAAGCCGGATCCCCGCTGTACAAGTTCCTATCAATGCCATCGGGGTCCCCTACAGGTATTTTTAGTCTAGGTCTTTACTGTCTACTGTCTCTGCCTTCACCCCTCCCCCACACCCTGCAATACTAGGAACGTATTCTGAAATTTCTCACACCTAGACATTGTAAAAACTAAAGTACACTTGTTGTTCTGTGTTTCAAACTTATAGATGTGACAGCTGTTTTTGAGTGGGTTGAACCAGGAAGAGCGGGGAGATTTTGTGCTTCGAGATCCGGCGGTTTAGAAGCTCAACAAATCATAATGCATTGAGAACAAGGCGGACTGTGTATCAAGAACCAGGTAGTGGTTGACTTATACAAATATGCATAAGTAGTATTATTAATTATTTTTCAAAAATTTTTTTTGCAAGATTTTTCGCAAAAGGTTTTTTTCTTTTTTAATACTTTTTAGTTGTAAAAGAAATTTAACTTGTACATGGTCACTTTCCGACTATTTTTGGAAAGTCGAAACAACACTTTAAAAAAGAGTCTCATTATTTTGCGCACTGGAACTATATTAGGTTTTTTTTTTGGTGTTCATGATAATCTCAAGTGCGATTTTTTCAACTATATACCTTCTTCATAAATGCACAAAAACTTTAATTTTTGACTAAAATTATGAAAATCGTGTGGTCAAGTGCAGAAGTATCACGCTGCCAGCTTTGAGTCTTTACTAAACAGAACAAGTCCGAAATTTATTATGATTAATTGGCAACCCCACAGAAAGTGGGAATTTTGAAGGTTATATAAAAAAAGAAATGTAAGCTGACCCAGTTATCATGAAAATGAACGTCCTGTAGTTTGAAGCTTTTATTTTTGTTATCTCCCCCTTTAATTTCTTTTCTTATCTGTTACAGATAATAACAAGTCAAAAATGAAAGGTATATGTAAAATTATACAATATGAAGTTTGAATAGAACCAATGTGACTGCTGAGAAATCAACGCAATATATTTTTAAATATTGAAACCGTTATCAGTCCTGATAGTAGTTTGGGATATTTTTTATTTTCCTCCCGTGAAAAAAATAGTTATGTGCCTTTGAAACTTTTTTCTTTTGTCACTGTAGTTATTTTTTTTCTCACAATCACATAAGTTATATGTGACGCCCTTGGTATGATGAAGATCTTTAAAAAACCTTAACACCACTAATTTTGATGATTTTAGGATGACTTTCTTAATCATCACCAGCAGCTGGCCACGGCGAGCACGGCGGTAGATATAGTTATGTGACTTGGCACACCGACAGCTGAACCTGATAACTGATACTGCAGATTATTAAATGAAGATCCGGCTCTGCCAATCAGGGCCTACCATCGGCCGATTTGACCGATTGTTCAATATCGCCCCGGGCAACGCTGGGCAGAGCCCTGGGCACTCTACATTTGGGCATATCACCATCAGTCACGCTCTTGTCACAGGCCAGTCATGTATAAAGAGGTGGCTCTTGCAAGACTGTTAAACCAGCCCCGCATCCATAAGGCCGGCTCTTGCGCTAACCACTCAAGAATTTGTATTAACGGATATAATGTGACTTAATCCCAAGTCCTCAAGCGCCGACAGTCGAGCGCCGACGCATACGACCATCAAACCCAATAGATATTAGTGACCTTCTTATCCGGTTCACTTTCGGTGTACAAAGTCGAACAATCCGCTATTTCACTACTAGCTGCACCCTGCAAAACCTTTGCATAGAGTTATATCCCCCTTAGGTTTGATCAGTAGGCTAGATTATTTTGTTTCGCAGATCCGATTTTTTTTCATGATTTTCTATTTTTAAATTCCAATATATAATTCCTTGCCTTGATTTAAACGCAACCCAAATCGCTTTTATTTATATGACACACTGACTAAAGTATGGCGCTGTTAACAACTTAAATTTCCTGAAAAAATGTTGTCGTCAGCATTTGCTGTCCCACCCGCGTCCTCAGGGCGTTGTCGTTAGTGTACCTAAAAGCAAAATATTCATTTATTTAGAACCATTTACTTTAGAGCAAACATGGGTAAAGAATGAACAACATGCGTGTTCGTTCCTTTCGTGCACATTGAAGACGTTACATAGTATTATATTAGAGATGAAATAGATGAAGAAAAAAAAAAAACAAAGCTGCGATAGCAATTTCACAGAGCTTGGGATAAATGTCTACATATTAGCTAAAGCAGAGCCGGGAATACACAAAAATTTCCCAAAGCCGGGGGATATTCCCCAAGATCCCCCGGCGGTAACTGACCCTGTAATATTCATCTGAAGGTTTAAACTTCTTCTCTGACCGCCATCTACGTCTGATTTGACGGCAACCGGATTTCCAAACCGCAGACACAAAGCTGCGAACAATGGCGTAAACCTTGAAAACGTCCTTGCTTGCTTGTTTCAATATTTAAATTCGCACCGATCATCTGAGGTTGCTACTCTTTGCGTCTGGCTGCCACGCTTCAAAATGCTGCACGGTGAATTATGGTACAGATAGCTGACCATACTTGTTTCTACCACTTGAACCTTCAGTCTTGATCAGTCTGATTGGTATCCCCGATATAACAACTAGTTAAAATAATAGATAATAGCTTAAAGAATTTTTCTGAAAAAGAAAAATTACTAGCTAGAATAAGTTAATGGCAAGAAAAATTAGCAAGCGATATGTCATAAAAGATGTCAATTTTCACTACATTTAACTATCTGTGTGTTGGTAGAGTTTCATCTCTGGTCTCGTTTCGGGTCTAGCTTCAATGAGATGCTAGATGTGCCAAG
Source organism: Bulinus truncatus (assembly GCA_021962125.1). Classification (NCBI taxonomy): domain Eukaryota; kingdom Metazoa; phylum Mollusca; class Gastropoda; family Planorbidae; genus Bulinus; species Bulinus truncatus. Next base: position 2,960,909 of record JAGDYQ010000091.1, on the reverse strand, counting down.
ATATATATGGAATAGGCACAAGACAGATTTGCCAGATAGAGGGGAAGATTTATAAATAGATTCAGACAGACAGACAAACAGATATGATAGAGGATAGATAGATAGATAGAAAGAAAGACAGGTATAGATAGATAGATAGATAGAGTTAGAGAAAGAAAGAAAGAAAGATAGATAGATAGAGAGTTGATAGATAGATTAGACAGAGGATAGAGTGATAGATAGATAGATAGACAGATATTAGATAGATAGATAGATAGATGCATTTAAAGTGAGCTACGACAAACATTTAAAGAATGCACTTGTAATAACGGAAGCCATCACAGAGCTGAGTCACTCTGTAGCCCGACCTAAAGCTGTCACCAGTCAGTTGGTTCAGACTCAAAGGTGCCCAGTCGCTTACCTGTGTTTCCTAGAAGCCTACATGAGTAATAAAATTACCAGCTGCAAAGGGGTGTGAAGAAGACACCACAAAACGTCCCATTAGTGTTCATATCAATGGTGCCCAGCCCCACGTAAGTAAGACAATTATTTCTACTTATTACAGTGTTGTTATTTGCCCTGGAAATTTTTGCCCCCGAAAAATTCTCAGCGACGCCCATGCCCCTCTCTCTCTCTCTCTCAGCGGGTCGCGGTGAAATTATCAACGTCGACTGTCCACATATAGTGTGGTTGGAAACCACTGATTCAGTTACACAACATTAAATAATCTAATGCAGCTCTGTTCATGGGTTTTTCAGGTACAATCATGTTTCATACCAATCACCACTGACGTGTATGACCTAGACACGCCAAGTTTGTTTCTCGATCCGTGTAAGTACGTGTTACAATTCATCATAGTCGCCAAGAGTTCTCTCCTGTCTATCGGCCGCCAGACGCCGCTGGAATTACTGATCTACGATAGAGCACTGTTATTGCACACAAAAAAACAAAACAAAGGTCCACTATTCGTAAACCAATACTTAGAATCCAAGGAATTTAAAAAAAAGATACGTGTTTGTAAACTCGGAACTAGGTAACAGCCAACATTGTGTTTGTGTTTTTACACTTCAGCTCAGCAGCGCCAACCTTTGGCTGTTTGACAAGACTGGCAAACATTTGTTATCACAGATTATTTTTTTTTAACTGCTGCAACTAGGCAGTAGGTGTGAGGACAAAAAAATAAAAAAAAGAAGCTTGACCTTGCAAACGTTGAGCAGCTGTTTTGAATTTGTTACAGACAATGATATAATCAGTTAAAGTTGAGATCTGAGAGTTCTTAATTTAATTTACAAATAGTGGTGGACCATACCAAATTTTAAGTAAGCAGTTTATGTGTTTGTGATTATAATTTATGTGAGATATAATATTATATATATATATATATATATATATATGTGTGTGTGTGTGTGTGTGAGTTACACACTATATATTATTGTTTCCGCTTATTCGTTTGGTAAATTATAGATGGTTTACAAAGAGAGGATTAGAACCACATTATCTAACAGAACTAGGGCGCCCTCCTCTAAGTGTTTCTGGTTGTAGCCATATGTTTTGCTCATCACTGTATTAAAATCATTGGATATTTTTAAAAGATCGTTTGTGTACAATTATACTCTTAATCACTATTTTTTATTCTCAAATTCAAGCACCAGTGATGCTGATAGTTGTGATGGGACGAATACTGATGTTTAATGATTTCTTCTTCCTAAAAAACAACGGATTACTGATTCTAGACGTCATATTTCATTGTGTCACAAAGTGACATTTGACAGGAGAAGCACATTGATGTACATACTCCACAGCACATTTAAAGATAAACACAAATCTGTTGCATTAAACATGCAATATTTATTGATTATGACATGCAGAGACACACTAACATGTGTACAATATCATTACACAGGATATACAGACACACTAACATGTGTACATCTATTGACAGGACATGCAGACACATCACTACTATGTATACACATCATTGACAGGACATACAGACACACTCACTAAAATGGGTACACATCTATTGGAAATAATTTTAATTAGACAAACCCACAAACATACACCCATATTATAGGACATTTAGACACACCACTCACGTGTAATATCTATTGATAGACATACAGACACTAACATGCACACATCTAATAGAGTAATATACAGACACACTTTCACTGACATGTGCACACATTCATTACACAAACAGACACATTCACTAACATGTGTGGTTACCATCTATTGATGAACAAGTGAGCATATTTCATTTCTAACAGGCACACATCTATTGACTGGACATACAGACATATTCCATCAACATGTGCACACATCTATTGAGACATAAAGAGACACATCTCCTAATTCCTTTTGACAGCAATACATACACCTACACACACGATTAACAGGAAAATGATAAATCAACGACAATCAATCATATAGATATAAGATACACACCGACTCTCTGACACATACGTCTATTGATATGAGACATATATATTCACTAACCTGCCATCTACTGATAGTAGCATAAACACCGACTCACTGACAGATAACTACTGACAGGAGATGGTAGAAAGATCGCAACACAGATACAACTACCGACTGAGATAGAAAGATTCACTGACAGATAGAACTACTGGACTGAGATGCAGAAAGATCTACCGACAGACATAATGACAGGATGCAGAGAGATTCGCTGTCTGATACAACTAATAATGAGATACACAGATTATCTGTAAGCTTACAAATGATCAAATCAACGAATCGAAAAAAAAAAAATTTGATTCGATTCCATGTATCGTCCCATCATTAGTTGCAGGAATATCTATTTGCAGGATGTTTCGACCTGTGAGCGTCACACCACAAGACGGTTAGATCCGTCGATCTACAATTTGTGTTTTTTTATTTTTATTATTACATTTCATTTAAAATGACATTAAATTTTTGCGACACCCCCCTCTTTACTCGCAAAATGTTATGGCAATTTTAATGACTCAGATCAGTAGACTTGGTGCCGTTGGATACTGCTATCGCAAGGTATGGCAACCATGAAAAATCAACAAATGAGTGATTTTAAACATGAACTGCAATTTAAGATCCACTCATTGCTAAACAAGTTGACTATTATTATCGCTGCACATCATATTGTTGTTGCTGCTGTTGCTGTTATGTTTGTTGTTGTTACGTTATGCTATCTTGTTGTTGTTGTTATTTTTTAGAAAAAAAGAAAATGAACAATACGATTATTATTAACGTATGATTTTTTTAAACGAACGTGTCAAATCTTCGATGGCCCCTGAACAAAAATGGTTGCATTTCGGTCACCTCCACCATGTTTGGTGGTCAAATCAATCGCAATATCATCCAGGGTTTCCAAAGTACTAAAGGTGAAGGAATGTTCAAAAGAGAAGTGGATTTCAGTGAGCTGCAATTGGCGCAGAATAAAATTTGGCCCGTTTAAAGAAAGATGTGATAGCATTTATAATTAGTTTGAGTCCCTCACTAAATATGCGGGAGGGCCTGAGAGCGCACCGATGCGCTAGTCTCAACTCCGCCTTGTTCAAAGCACTGATGATGAAATAGACGACGTTTTTGAAATGGTAATATCGGGACACAGGGTCAGTTTTCGATCGCCAAGAGCCCTGACGCTTTGGCAAGTACAGGGCAGCAAGATCATGCCCTGACGCTGCTCGTTGTAGTGAGCTGCCAAATGGTATACTTATACACAATATTATGCGGCTTTCTAATGGGGCGCCAAAATGGTATGCAGTATAGGCCTTCGGCGCGAGTTACTCGCTACGGCACTGCATTTGGCAACTCTACAGAACAATACCTGACTGAACGTGCTGTATTTGAATTTGTCTGACCGCCGTGAGTCTTCTACAGCGCGATGGCTGACCATGAAATATATTTTGAGGAGAAAGAGCCTTTTTTTAACAATTGGTATCAATTAATTAGGAGTTTATTTAGATTCTTTTACATGTGTGAGAGTTTTACAAAATCATGTAATTTCCGCCGCCCCGCACACACCATTGAGCGCCAATGGAGTCTACTCATCTGATCCAGCGCGGTCCTGTGTGGTCCAGGTATATAGATATATTCGTATCAAAACGACGACCAAGCTACACAGCAATTTGCAGAGGCAAAAGGTCGTCTATCGCCACCTCAGGCCGCCGCCGGTCCGGTATAGGAATTTTTTTTTCTTAATATTTCTGTAAAATTGTCGTTGAGCTCCTGACAAGACACCAATTAACGGCTAACCGATCTCCCCCACCTCCTTGGGCCATTTCTTTTCCTTCCTCGCCCAAAATTGGCCGCTAGTGATAATGGGCGTGGTGTGTGACGTCATAGCAGAACACAGATTAGCTGGTAATCTGGCAATGAGGTCAGACATTCGTTGAGTCTCGCTGCAAGAAGCTGAGACGGGGAAAAAGCTTAAGGGAAAAATAATACTGGGATAGCAGATTTATTTGGCATCCTGATATAGAGTCGGGAGGTGGACTCGTAGTGGGACAACACACTACACACACACACACAACACGCGGAATTAGTGTGACTCGTTGCTCGCTAATAATCGTTTCGGATGATGTCGGCATATAAAAGTTATGTTGACACTAATAAATCGAGACTTTCTAAACCAGCTGGGTTTTTTTTTCCTTTTACACTCTCCACACCGGCAGCCAAAGTCTTGTTCAGTTGTATACACTGAGTGGTCCTTCGGTTCTGTCAGGACAACGTTTGATTTGTTTCAACGTGGCCCGTGGAGGAGCTGGGTGTGCGTTGATCATTTTTATTTTAGATTGTTTGATGTACAAAGCCACGCTACCTACAGCCTCTGTCTGTAAAACCTTCTCGTCCACAGAAAGTCTACAATCCCGAGAGAAATACACCACAGCAATAAAAGGCAACACTGAATTATGTCAGTACTATTTGATCCACGGACTGAATGGTCCGGTGTCCAGAGGCTGGTGACCACTGTACACCTACACGCAGATCCGTAAATAACAATATGTTTAATTAAAAAAATCAAAGATCAAAGTAATATGAATTTGTTATATTGTTTCAATAAATGTAATATGAGCCATCCGAGTCTGTTGTTTCATTTTCAATCCTCAATAAGTAAATATTTGTTGCGAATGTTGAATGTTGGTGGCGTTCAGATTTTTAATATAGTAGCTCGTTGTAATTTAACTTTATCAATGAAGATCAACTGTAATCCTTAACTGGCATAGATACACGTATATAATTAACCCAACTCAGAGGAGCGCACGAATACAAATACTTTATTCATCACATACAACTTTAACAACACTGATAGGTTTACAATTATTCAAATATCATTCACCTAAAGACGACTACAGATGCTCTAAGTCTACTGGACCCACTGGACTGCGTCGACTGCTCCTGGCATGCCCGACTTCAGATCATTGAGATTATTACTCTTCATGGTCACGACTTTACAGAAGGTTGGAAGGGGATGGTAAGGATGGGGTAAATTCAAATCGGTAACATGTCCTCAATAAAGTAATTTATACAAGAAATTACCTTTTTTTTGTGTATACGCTATTTGGCGTTATTAAATGTCACCCAAACTGTTGAAATTGATCGCTTTAAAAATATTTTCGAAAACAGCAATTAAGCCTGTTCCATTCTGGACACAGGACGTGTTAGTGTCATTTTTCTTTGTTATGCATTGTGCATGTATGTTACTTTCAGCAATATTTGCACCTTTGGAAATGTTTATAAATTCAATTGTGTAATGCATATATTCAAAAATATTAAAGACGTTTCTTTATATTTGAAAAAAATTATTTTCTTTCAATCTAACTATATGGTTGTGGTTAATAAATAGGACTCATAATTGAAAACATTCGAATCATATTACTTAATCGTCCGAAAACTCCGTCAATTGTTACATAGCCTCTGATACTTTCAATTAAAACTCAGAACAATGTTTACTATTTCATTTGATGAGTTTCCTCTTAATAAATCTTGGTGAAACTACGTGCTGTGTGTATTTCGCACCAAATGAATGGGTTACTGAACGCCATACATATATAATATATAAGCCCTCAGGAGCTCCTGAAGCCCGGCCCTCGGAGGTCCTATCGCGAAATGGACTTTAATGGTTGATTACAGGCCAAGACCTACAAAATGTGGATATAGCATCATGGTTCAGGGACTGAGTATTGTTGAGATATAGGCGCTTCGCCATTAATACACAGCAAAAACTGTACTAAGCCCCTGGCTACCTGAGAGGTCTGACCGCAAAATGGAAAAAGCTTATTTCTTGGCAGGCCAAGACCTACAAAACAACAAACACGCAAATTGACTATGTCGTTTATATCCCAGGTGATGACGGACAGCGGATAGACAAAACGTAGACAATAGAGATATTTTTCTTTCAAAAACATTACGTACTTGATGATAACTGCCTGAAATAAACTCACAGTAGCACCCAGATACACATCAGCTCACTCAGTTACTAAAAAAAGCTTCACAGCGATTGATGAGTTATATTACAATTTCCTTACACCGTACAGCCAAGAAATCACAGTATCCTCTGGCTACACGGCCCTGTAACCAGATACCTCTATAAAAAGTAATTCAACTCGCTGCAGCAAGACGAATAAAAAAGAATGTTCCATTAAGTCCTTAAGGGCCCATCGGGTCAGATGAAGTGCAGATCTGTCGCTTATAACTCGCCGTATAAAGGTACAGTGGTTGGCACAATGCGTCGGCATTACTCCCCTACTTCAATGGTAATCTCATTTAAAACCTGAAAAATCCCGCGTTTTCATTGCTGTTCAACCCAGACACTCCGGTCGACAGTCGAGCTACTCTAGACCACATGACCTACCGTCCCTGTTGTTATCAAGGAATATGTACTGAAAGACAGCCATGGGTGCTCGCAAGTTGGGCTGCTCACCCCTGCCCCCTAGTACATCTCATTCCCACCTCTATATTCACAATCTGTCTGTTTTTTTTTTTTAATATTAACTTTATTACCACTGATAATGACGCTCACTTCATGTTTTTTTTTTTTATTTCAAATAATATTTTATCGTCAGAATGTTTTCTTCTGTTCTTCTCCATCGCTGGTCAGTCTTCTCTGATTATGTGTGAATTGTAAGTAAATATGACTATTTCATCCGTATTTCTTCTATGACGCATCTAAAGTAATACAGTACTGTTTTTCTTTGTCAGCATTTTTTTTTTGTAATTCAATGGTCCGCCGTTGTTCGACATAATATAAGGAGAGTTAAAGACGGGTACTAATGGCCGATTACGATGCCAACTTTTATATTTCAATTTATGGGGTAAATTAAAGAAGCCCGCAATGCTCCTCTGGTGGGGGAAGGCTGGTGGAGGGTTCCCGTTAATAAACAGAGGTGCGCTCCCATTTTGGTCATATGGCTGCACAGGAGGAATGTATCTGGGTCATCTTGATTTACCTTATGTATAGGACCTCCTTTCTGTTTGTCTTTAGGTCAGACATTTTCTGAAGAGAACAGTTTCTGTAAAGAACAGTTTCTGAAGAGAACAGTTTCTGAAGAGAACAGTTTCTGAAAAGAACAGTTTCTAATAGAACAGCCTTCGAAGAGAACAGCTTCTGAAGAGAACAGCTCTCTGAAAAGAACATTTTCCAGGGTTCTTCAGAATATCTGAGAGCCCCTGACGCTGATGTCAGGGCGCCGATAACAACCTGGGGTGGGGGTGCTTCGTCATAAGTTTGGGGAGGTAGCTTTGGTCTTCAGAACAAGATCTTCTTCTGATGGGGAGGGACACCCAAAGTCGAGCGCCGCGGCCCTCCTCCCAGTAACGACGCCCCTGGTGTTGATACCTGATGTTCGGAAGGATCGGTATTCGAATCAGTACGGGTTGAATAAGAGTGCTTTTGCTTTTTTGTGTGTCCTCGAGCTGGCGACCAGGTGGACCAGCTCGGGTAGTCGTTCATTGGCCTTTATGGCAGTTCCAGATTTTGAGTATACGGCGAGTTTGATCTCATCGCTCTAAGAGACTAAGTCTCAGCCGCTATCACTGAGAGAGTTCAGAGATCGGGAAGAGGGTATTTGGCATACATATGCTGTTTCCCCTACTCGCAGGGGGCATCACTATTCCTGAGTGCGCTAGTCACAAGGGCCGCTAAACGTTATAGCTGTATTTCGCATATATTATATGGTTTTCGAACAAAAGTATTAGCCCCAGGTTATTATTAGTTAATGTTTAATTTTCACCTTGTTGCACCCTTTTTTATGGGGCGTCCAAAAGTGAATCCCTGATGGGGGAATCCATCTGTTTCAACGACTTCATCTGTTTTTCGACCCTATATCGACCTTGTTTTTGTTTTGTTTTGTTTTGTTTTAATTATACATTTTCACAGGTAAAGGTTTTATTTTAAAAACATCTGGTCAGGCCGGATTTAGACCAGTGCTAAAGGCTTTGGGTTATTTGAGATATCAGCCATCTATTAGTCCAGATATTATATGTCAGTGCCAAATATTTAAGTATTTATGACAAATCGCTCACTCCGGATATTTTATGGCTCCTCTGGGGGCCCGGCGCCAGTTTGTGTTGTTTGTAATGTTGCACATTGACTACACTTATTAGAGCGGGCCTTTACCCTTTCCCCCATTTTTTATTTGACGACTATTTTTGTCTACAAACAGACGATGGCTCTTGCCAGTGGGACGTGGCCTGTATTATTCTGTTTTCGGTGGAGCTTTACCACCTGATCGCTCACGCGATGATCTCACTGGTATCCATCAGAGAAGATTTGCTCGAACCTGGCTGTACTTCTTGGTGGACGCCTCGACCGTGTTCATTACTCTCTGTCCTAACTGGCAACTCATGGTTGGCGGTGTTGCAGAATTCTCCAAATTGTTTATTTTTTATCACTTGAATAAATCTACATGGCTAAAAGGGTGCTATGGTTTAATATATTAAAAAATTAGCGTCACCTTCATTGCTTTGTTATTTGAATTGATTTCCTACTTATTTACCATGCAGGATATTACTTAACGTCACGTTCATTTTGTTATTTTATTGATTTATGTTTTATTTTCATTACAGTTCCCGAAACATTAATAATGTATTTTAGTAGCCTCGATATATTGATGGAATTAATCGTCGTCATTTTACTTCCCCAAATCAAAGTCAGGTACCCATTTTAAAGCTGGGTGGACTTTGGGGGGACTTTCAAACCAACTTTCAGTAAGACCTGAAAAAATTCCATTGGCAACAGTTATCGGCCTTGCACTTGTGCCCCCATTATATCCTAGGAAGTAGGCCATGGTTGCCAATATATAAAATGTTAATGTCCAGTAGTAAACTAGTGTGTTGATGTCCATAGTGAACTAGTGTTAATGTCCAGTTGTGACCTAGTAGTAGTCCAGTTGTGAACTAGTGTACAGCGTAAATCAGTGTGGTAATGTCCAGTAGTAACTAGTAGGCATTTGTCCATAGCATTGGTGTAAGTTAATGTCCAGCTGACCAGTGTGGTAATGTCCAGCAGTGAACTAGTGTGGTAATGTCCAGTTAGAATCAGTGTGGGTAATGTCCAGTTGTGAACTAGTGATAATGTCCAGTTGTGAACTATGTGATAATGTCCAGCAGTGAACTAGTGTGTTAATGCCCTGGTAGTAAACTATAAGAGGATGTCCAGTTGTGAACTAGTGTGGTAATGTCCAGTAGAACTAGTGTGGTGTCCTCAGTGGAACTAGTGTGGTAATGTCCAGTTGTGAACTAGTGTGGTAATGTCCAGTTGAAACTAGTGATAATGTCCAGGAGCGAACTTAGCATAATGTCCAGTTGTGAATCAGTGTTAATGCCTCTGTAGTGAACTTAGTGAGGATGTCCAGTAGAATCAGTGTAATGTCCAGTAGTGAACTAGTGTGGTAATGTCCAGTACTGAACTAGTGTGGTAATGTCCAGTTGTGAATTAGTGTGGTAATGTCCAGTTGTGGAACTAGTGTGATAATGTCCAGTTGTGAACTAGTGTGTTAATGCCCTGTAGTGAACTAGTGTGAGATTGTCCATAGTAACCAGTGTGGTAATGTCCAGTAATGAGCGAGTGTGTAATGTCCAGTACTGAACTAGTGCTCTATATTGGCAAGGCGTAGGCGAACAAGCGCATATGCCTAAAGCCCCCCCAATGACTATTGGGCCACCAGCAATTAAATATATGTGACCTAAACTACAGAGTCATATATTACTGGTTGGTACGCATTACTGATGATGCAATAATTATACATTACTGGTTATTTAGCATTAGGGATGATACACAATATGCATCACATAAACATGATTATGGTGATTGTCATGCAATCATACCCCGAAGGGTGCTTTTTCCCATAGCACCCTTAGCACCTGAGATATGGGCCACAAAGGTCAAAGAACGGTTCTGAAAATAACATGATAATAATAGTTACAACAATTATCGATGTATTTGTCTCAAGATAACGGACAGGGTCTATTTGAACAAAGTCGGCATTTGTAAGAGAACGCCCCATGAGAAAATTGACATTGAGCCATGGACAGTGCAAAACTTACCTGCATGATCATATTAGATGGGGTTGGGGGGGGACTAAGGTTGAGTGGGAACAACGTTCATTCATCATGTGATACATACACAGATGCGTTTGACATTGTGCCTTGGCGTTAAAACTTGACCAATGTGGCAGTGTCAATAAAAACCACTGGACCTGCCTACTCCTGCATGACGTTTGTGGAGGTGAGGTCGGCCTTCCAATATTATAAAAAAGATGGGGGGTGGGGGAGGGGGCCCTGTGCGGTGGATGGGGTTTTATGTTGTTTCTTTCTAAACATTTGGCAGGGAGGGTCAAGTTGTTAGAGACGCGCATTATAGTGCACCACCGATCACAGATAAAACGTATTCATTTGGGGATTCAGTGCTTTTTTTTTTCCATGTTGTTAGATAATTGACTGGAGTTCAAGCTGGAATGGTCTTGAAGATAACCCTAGACATCCCTACAGATCGACTCGGCGCTGGGGACATTCTTCATCGTGTTCTGCACGTCGCTGATAATGTGTTGGCAGAGCAGATGGACATGCCTGGCATCATGGCAGCCATCTTCATCGCTCTGAACCGTACAGCGTCCTGTACAACTCCAAGCTGGTACGAGCAGCCCAACAAGTGTGCCAGATTGGGTGCAGAAACGTACGGAAAGCTGGAATAGAGTTATTTTTAATCAGCTTTTGAAAGTTACGTTGCATTGAAGTGTTAATGTCAAATTAAATATAGTTTTATGATTTAGTCAGAAGATAAAGTTCATTTCAATAATTGTACACATTAATTTATGCTCACAAAATAAGTCACTTTTGCAACAAAAATTATTTTTAAATCCTTTAGGTTTATATTCCTCATCTGTAATGGGTATTTAAAATAATTATATTTTTACAGTTTTAAATCATAATAATACAAATGAAATATTAACTCACAGGCATAAATTCTAACGATTCACTTTGACTATAATAAATACTTCTGTTACTGGTACATCTCATGTACAATGACTGCATACCAATAGCCTGCAGCTATAATATATTGTCAGTATTAGAGCCATTCATAGATAGGTTGAATGAGATGTTATGCCCGAAGATGATTTTATTTAATCATCAGGCCATCATAATAAATATAGGCCAAACATCATATTCATGATGTCAGTTAATGACGACAACAACATTCAATACATTCTATGTTATTATATCGCTTACTATTCAAGGTTTGTGAAACTTCAATATACGATAAGCTATGCTACCTGTTCATTGTATATACACATCAACTACCTTCGCCATTATCAAGAAACAATATAAATAAATGGGCAATTAAAGGAGTTATAGCAGTTGATTATATATTGATCAAAACATTCTGATTGGCTGACCAGATTAGGGTGTTAGCAGGCTGTAGTTCGCTCATGTCTGGCCAGCGACATAACCCGTTGAATGAATGAGGTAGTTCCGGTGGCAACTGTGATGACTTCACCCCCAGTGCCTCATAGAGGCCCGCAATTTTAGCTGTTTGTTTTTTTAATTTTGACTTTAACAACCAAATAACTAAATGTATGTTCAAGGTTTTTGCATATGACGCCTTGGGTTCCTACAAAATAATGACACACCAGGGCCCTGCTCAGTGCTGAGGCAGCCTATGCTAGGCACAATCGGTACACACCAGGATTGAAACAATATGTCACCTATTAGGTAGATACTCTTTTTCATTCATAATCTAAATTTCCCTAAAAACTTTATGTTCCCGCATTTTTCACACTGACTATATGAGATATTTTCATTAAAACACTAAATTTAATATGCTGCACAGCAATCTGTTGGAAAATCAATTTCCTATTCACCCATATGTAGCCTATATTGGAAAATAGCGTAAACAATACAGTTGGGTAGCTGATAAAAATAAAATAGAAGTAATCATACATTAGAAAAATGATGTGTAAATGTAAGCATTGAAGATAAAACTATACCATTGTGCAATTGTAATAGACTGGTATTGTACTTGATGCATAGAATTTCTTTCTGGTGCATTTAATTCTTACACACTTAAATGTTAACAAAATTCTTAACAAGCTTAGGAACCCTACAAGATTTTGATTCTTGAAAGTTTTAAAATAGTGTATTGTCATCCAGAATACATTTGTAAAGTGTCACCTATTGTACATCCAAAAAATATACACCCAGACAAAGGTTAATAAAAAATCATTTAAAAAAGGTTTTAATTAGCTTATAGATGATTTTGTCTTGTCTACAGGCATATCAAATCAATGCATAAAGGCATATCAAATTAATTGATAACTTTTAAGGCAAAGCTAGGACTAATTTAATTGCTTTTGCTTTTCTTTTGATGGGGGAGTGGGGGAGATATTTATGTATTTCCTTTTGAAAGAGCGCTCTATTATACCTGTCATGTATTATATATGAGAATAAGATGATATGTTTAAAGAAGATAAAGTTCATTTGTTTTTTTAAACACTCCCATGCTTATCGTTAATTTATAACAAGTCAAACCTTTCCCTGAATCACCTTGCAGTTGTACTTGAAGAGACATTCACATCAGTCTGTCAACAACAAAGTATGATATAATAATCAAAAACTTTATATTACAACACAATAAATAAATTTAGATTCATACATATAACGTCTAGAAGGTTCAGCAAATCAGTTTGGTTGTCACATTATGTTGATGCTCAGAAAAAAATTTCAGACCCAATAAGTCATTAATGTCTGTGTGCACCTAATTAATGAACCTTTTTTTAATAATACAATCAATATTTAAATAAGGTGTGATGATTATGACCATGTAAATTTTGTATTTATTTCTGTAAATTACATTTAACTAGTTTTTTCAGATTACATCAGTTAATTTGATTTTTATGTATATTTGATGACTTTTACTTAATCAAAGCGATGATTTTATTTAAATCATGTGTATAATTGTTTTTTTTTTACCATAACATTCTTTTATGCAAACTTTAACATCTTATAATAAATATATAAACTAATTAAATTAATTTAACAAGGTTAATATATTTCATATGATTAGAATTTATTTTTATGAGATTAGTTTGTTAACACTATCTAACTAATATAACAACATAGTTTAATTGCCATTATATGAGTATACAATGACAAATATATCAATCAAAAAACGAACTTTTATTTACATATTAAAATAAAAATATATTCTATAAAAGGCACCTTTGTACATAATAATTATTAATGATTTAATAGTATGTGCAAACTTCATGAAAAATATATATCAATGACGCCACCAAGCAATGGTAAAAAAAGGAATCATTCATGTGATAGAATAATCTATCACACGTCTCGAGAGATCACTGCTGTAGAATCGATATTTTAGATGATAAGAGAATCAAACAGCTAATGTATTTTTGGCATAAATGCCTATATTTCTCAAAATGAACAACTTGTGTGTCATATAAGCAGGTTCAATAAATCAGCCCCGCCGTAGCATAGTGTTACTTTTTTTCGGCAATTTAATGTTAACTTCATTTTTTTCCTAAGTTAATTAAAAAAAACCACAAATACGCAGTGGCTTTAACTTGAAACTTATATACCTTCGAGAATATGGACAAAATGTAAACATGACAAAACAAAGTTATAACATAAATACTGGATATGTGCACTTTTTTTAAACCTGACATACATAGGACTTTAAAATAAGTTCATATATTAATTCGCAACATACTGATATCCTCACCCATATCAGTTCATAGAAGCATAAGTACATCACTACGCCTATCAAAAAAATTTTCTTCAGTATACTAAAATTTATGATCAACTAGTTCATTAATTTAATACATGTAATAAATGTTCATCATTTTAAAACGTCAAATTACTATTTGATGAAGATATGTGTATTTTGTGTCTTATGTTATCAGTCAAACCAATGATCTGCTCAATTCCTGTTCCACAGCTTGACACAGACCCAAGATTCACTCGTCTTACATCTTGAACAGAGACCATATGTACATAGCCGCCTGTGGTAAATAGTTTTATAATTAAAAAAACAGAAAAAGCAAAACATATATATTGTTGGTACTTTATACAAGTAGCTATATTAGATTGAGTAATTGATTGCAATGAGCACCAAATTCCCAATAAATAAGTTTAACCAAATATTTTATTGTGGAATTAAAAATAGAAAAGATGTAAAAATAAATGATTGGGAAAAATAATTACAAAGATTATCTCTGTGGCTAACCAAAGCATGATATGTGTGAATGTAGATATTCATAACAGAATAATCCACAGCCAGGAGTTATTTATAATCTAATGGATAAGAATTAAAGCAATGACTGAGACATTTATTTATTTTTAATGCAAAAGTTTTTTTTATCTTTTACATTAATCAAGGAGCGCTAATAACTGCATAACAAATATTTATTTAACATTAACTCAAAGGAAGCAAATGTACATTTGTATTACTATATGTATATATAGAATAAACCTATATTTATGTTTAGGATACTTTTCACAGAAATGTTGCAAAAAAATCATATTGTCTTAGTAATTCTCTAAATTGCATAACTTGAGGAAACCAAGTTAATATCAAAATAGAACCACAAAAAGTTGAAAAACAAAAAATTAATCTGTTTAGTAAATTCCTTAAAAGATTTTAAGTAAACATTATAAATAGCTTTATTCAGGCATAATTCATTTAAATTAAAAGAATGGTGACATGCAGAATGATGTAAAAATGACAAATCATGCAGTATATATTTATCTAAATATTTATTATTTGTTACTATGAGCGCACAACAATTCAACAATTTTTTATAAGTATTTAAATTATTGTGACATTTATTTGAAGACCGCATACCAGTAATAATGTATCTTATATTGTCAACAGTTACTACTTTCCTTAATTTTCAATACTATCATCAACAAAATCACTAGTGATCTCATTGTTCAATATTATCATCAACAAAATCACTAGTGAGCCTGTAAGGACATAGACAGTCCTAGATAATTAGACAGACACATTGTTAGATAGTTATATAGATAGACAATTAATTATTGTATTAATGTAGATAGAGGAATTCCTGTAGTAAAGTGTGACGCACCTAATGAACGTTTATTGAACGGGGAAAGAAAAGCAGGTATACAAACGTTGACAAGGAAAGAGATAGAACATTGTTTTGCTATTTTTGTTTTGTTTTAAGTTTTAAAGAAGGTAGTGAATTAGGAAGGAACGGAGGAGCTAGAAAATAAAGTATTTATTGTATTAAAAGAATGGACAACTGGTACTTTATCGAGATACGATTTAATGGTTAATGTTCATTTATTGAATAACTTTAGTTTTACGATTATTCACAAAGTGATTATACACTAACTGAGGTGTTATGAACTTGCATAAGTTGTGCACAAGAAAGTAATTGAAAATAAATATATAAAGAGACCACCGCATCCATACCCTGACAGAGCCTATTCTTCAATACTATCATCAACAAAATCATAAGTGATGTGATTATCATTCCGGCTTGCTTGACAACTATTTTAATCAGCTAGTTTGTAAATTGACTAGCAGTCTGTTATAAGGGGCGTAAAAGTTTAGAGCTCCTTGACAGTTGAAATCAACTACTTATAGCAATGTAGATAGGGGCACAACCATTTACATGTTTACTAAACATTCAAGCAAAAATGAATCAAGAAGACATTTCAAGTTCTCACAGTCTAATTAAAAAGTGCATTTGTTTAAAATCACTATGTCAATGACAAGGCAGAGATTATTTTCCTTATAAACAGATAATATTAATTAATAAATAAAGTTGCAACAGGTTGATTTAGTCATGTCGATCAGTTCTTATTGTTTGGCTATATGTCCAGATCAGAAAAAATGAGGTGCTGACTGATGAACATTAACAAAATTATTTGTAAGTTGCCCAGCCAGAAGCATCACTATGTGAAAGATTCTGACAAAATAGGATGACTGAAATGACAAGCAGTGGCTTTGGATGGATTTTTTTGTCAATGGCCCTGAAAAGTTTGTTTATCTAGGAAGATATGGGCAGACTATGGCCCACTGCCAAGTCCATATAAACACCCGCCTTACTGGCTCTTCTGTCAAAATAAAGAACCCATTGTAGTTGAGGTTCAAAGTTTACCACCCTGGTCTAGGGCCTACAAAAAGCCAAGAACAGCTCTGCACCAAGAATTTTTTTTTTAAAGCTACAACGTTTCTCTCAGTTTTCTAAGACATCCTGGACATGACTTGGTTGTCTCCTCAATCAGACTTACTTTCTCTCCCAGGATGCTCCTCTGAGCCCATTGTCATTTATTTCCAAGTCCTGTGTCGCAAGTAAACACAAAATGAGTGAATAAAAATGCCAAATGAACTTACTTGATCAAAAACTTTAATTTGGTAATAAAAACATTACAAACAAGAGGAAAATATACACTAGCACCATAACGAAGAAAATAAAATGAAATTATAATTTTACTTTTAAAATAAATTTATGCATGTATAATATTAAACTGTAATCACCGACATTCACAAAACCCCCAACCAACTTCCTGTTCACTCCTCAACTATCTTATATGCAAAGTTAAATTAGCTCATTAGTAATAATAGCTTTATAAAAAACTACATTAGCCACAAATTTTCACATTTTAAGACATATAATTTTTGGTCATTATATAACAAAAAGACTTAAAACATATAGTAAGATTCTTTCTGCGAAAAATACAAAATACTGCAATTTTACATTGAAATTATACGGAAGAAAATTAAAATGTTAGCAATTTCGGATATTTTAATCAAAGTCACCATGATTATTTACAATTCTCAATATCTAATTCAGTCGGGTAGTAAACAATGGAGTTTCAGATTGAGGGTACTGAAGACTATTTAAAAATAAAAAAAAAGTTAACATATAGTAAGTTAAATTGATTACTTGTGCAAAATAAAAATAGTGCCTGAACAGGTTTTCCCATTAGAATTTTATTATTAAAAGTGTGTTTTTTTTTTAATTATGAACAAATAATAAATATTTATATATATATATATATCTATACCTATAAGAGGCATTTGCTGTCTGTTCATTTGTCTTGTTCCCTTAAATTAAGATCCAGACAACCAAATAACGCAATTGTTACACATACATATAATTATATGCAAAGGTTATTGGACAGGCTTTGTTCACCATAGATAGTTTAATTGTAATAATTTTTTTTATTTTAGCATTTTACTATATTAAGTATAATCTTGACGGCGCCACAAATAAAATTCCTCCAGACGTCATTTCCTTATTGATACATTTAAAAGAGGGGTAATTGAAACTCACTAAATTATTTTATAAATCAATAGTCGTTAATTCATTTACCTATCGTTTATATGTATAAAGATTAAAATAAAGCACTTTAATAAACCGAAATACGTTAATTAAAATGTTTCGTGACATTAACATTATTAATATAATCTCAATGGGTAGTTTAATTGTAAATAATATTTTAGCATTACTAATAAAGTATCTACGTGTATGATCGCTCATAAATAAAAATCGCGCACTAAGTGAATGTGTAATTGAACGGACAGAGAAGAGGTATAGAATGAAAAAAAATATTGTTGTTGTTTTTTTTTTCATTTTGCTGTGCAAGCACCAGTTTTGTCTGTGAGTTTAAAAATAAGGTTTTCTGTTTATTTAAAGGAATTTGGACGTTTAATTGTACAGGAGAGGGAGGAGAGAGATAAAGAGAGAGGGGGAGAAGGTGATGGGAGAGGGAAGGAGGGGCAGAGAGTAGGAAGGAGAGAGAGAAGTGAGAGGAGATAAAGAGGACGTTGAAGAGAGAGAGAGAGAAGGGAGAAGGAAAGAGAAAGGAGGGGGAGGGAGAGAGGTGGAAAGTGTGAGAGGAGAAAGTATGAGAGATGTTAGGGTGAGAGAGGATGGAAGAAATGGGAGGAAGTGATGAAGAGAAAGAGGGGGCAGGGAGGGAGAGAGAGGGAAGGAGGAGGGAGGGAGGAGGACGTGTGGGAGAGAAGGAGGGGGAGAGGGAGAGAGAGACAGAGAGGACGGAGAGAGACAGAGAGAGGAGGAAAGCGGGCAGGAGGCGGAGGAGGGAGGGCAGAGAGAGAGATGGAGGGGGAGAAACCATAGTTCTGGGACAAACTATAAATTTGTAATTATATATATATATATATATATATATATATAACTCATAAAAAAATAAATCCCGTCTTACTCAATTTAAGTGGATGCCAGGGGGTAATTATTCTCAACTATTCACATCCTTCATTACTTTTGTTTTGATTAATGTTTCGCGTTTATTGTACAGGTCTGCTTGCTTAGCCATTAACCAACATTTCCTCGGTTTATTTACAATATTATGGCCTGGCTGGACGGTCGAAAGCCGGCACAAACCCTAAATTCTTGTTTATGGGTTTAACTCCCCAACTTTAGTCTCATCTGTTTTTTCTTGGTAGATCCTTATATGTTTAATTCACAAAAAGAAGTGAAATAAACCCCGCTAAATATGGGCCATAGATCTATGGTATAACGCACAATTCAAGTTTGAATTAAAAAAGACATAATAATTATTTTATTTTAGACTATAGTCATAAAGAAAAAATTTCGCAAAAAATGGAGATTAAAAATCTCACAATTTATTTTATATAACTTGAGATTTTTTGTTTTAATTGATTAATAGAGTTTTGACGTATAATTTTAGACATATTCTTCTTATCACAACTATCACTGAGAGAATTTGTGGCTGCAATGATATGTCAAAAAAAGAATAATCATAGTCTTTCATTTTACTGATTCTAATCATCCATTAATATCCTATCATCGTAGACCTAAAAATCAAATAATCCATATATTTGTTTTTGAAATTTGCAATAGTACTAGAATGTGCAGACTTGGGACACTTCTTTGGCTGAAATAATGTGGTAGATAGATACTCCATATCTCGAAATTTTTAAAAAAACAGAAAAATAAGATGGAATGACTCTAAGTAATTTTCTATATGTCCGGTATTTTTTCGTAGCATCAAACTGAATAAAAAAAAGTTGCCATAGTTCAAAAGATTGAACAAAAGTTAAAGAAAATTACTCGTCAAAACTGCCGGTGATTTATTTGCTCAGAAGAATTTTATTTCACTCCTAAAAAAAATCTTTATTCTAGATATAACACCATTTTGTTAAAATTATCATATGATATATAAAATGATAATACTAAGAACCAGGCAACATAAGAGGCAAAAAAAATAAAACCAAACATTTACTCAAGTAAAGTCCCCTCCTGCATCTAATTAGCCTGTTATTCGATTTAGGGACAACCCAGAGAACCACCTGACACACCCACCATTTTGAAGAACACAATTTTTCAGCTCCCAAAAAAAAGATATTTTCATATATAAAAAAAAATAATCAAATATTGCATGATTTTATCATTTTGAAGAACAGAATATTTTTTAAGAAAAAGCAATAGACAATATGACAGATTTTAAATAATTTTTTTTTAAACTAGTATCAACGAAATTCAAAAAAAGTGGAGATCAATACAATTGAATTAGAGCTAAAAAACATATTTTCTTTTTTTATCGTCTCCGGTAAAATATCATAATGACAGAAAAGAAGATGAATCAAATTTTAGCTACACCCTAAATCTTTTCTTTAATCAAGTGAAAATGATTCTCCTTTTCAATATGAATTCCGTTGAAAATAAAACAAAACAAGAGGCTGCAATTTTATTTCATATACCATTCTATGTTTTATGTATAATTACATTTTTTTCATTCTACGTTTTATAATACATTTATTTCATTTATGTTTTATATGTATAATATATTATCCTATGTTTTTTTTTATATTGAATTCTATGTTTTATGTAATTTTCAGCTACGCCATCTATGTTTTATATTATTATTAATTTATATTTTTTTAACAGACCTTGATAATATAAGATGAAATAATGTGGAATAAAAATTATTTAAAGATATATATATTATATATTTTAAAAATATTATATTTTTTAAATATAAATAAATTATATACTTATTATTTAAGAAAGAATAATTTAAGAATAAGAAAGTTATGTAAGACATGAGAATGAAATGTTAGAAATTACCGATTTACTTTTCGATTCCGTAACAGTGTAAAGGTTATTACTTTCGTGAATGAAGAGCGAAAGAGGAAGTATTTTTAATCGCAAAAATTATCCGGGCAAACATATATGAGCCCTAAATCGTTCACCAAGATGCAAAATGTAAGTTAAACACATGATGAAATAGGTGAAAGGGCAAAATATCATTAGGGGACTTATATAATGTTGAATTCAAATTATCATTCTTCTATTTATTAATAAGATCAACAATAACAAATATAATATAAAAAGATCAGCTGATTTGATCACTTTTCACTGATATATAACAATTTTATCCTTCTATTTTAAATTTTGTAAGCTCCCGCCATTCCTCCTCACCTCATGTAGGGAGCCGGCACCCCGAGCTGTAGTGAAAATAGCATATTGAATTATCGCTGAAAGCTTATCTCGTAATTTTCGAAAACAAAATTTAATGTAAAAAAAAATTTTAGTAAAACGATGACTGAATCAAAAGAAATATTCTATTTTTAAATTGCTAATTAGGTTTGAAATAAAACTGAATAAATTAAATTATAAGATAGTTTTTTGAAAAAATTTACAATATTTCTTAATTTTAAAAAAAGCTTTTCATGTACTCAAAATTTCAGATGTAATTAATTTCTTCACAGCACCGTGCCAAAAGGTGTATATCCTTTTGCTAATAAAACATTTTTGTTGGGCATGATTACTAGTAGATGACACACATGGCATGTAAAAAATCTATAAAACTGACCTTTTCTTGCCCTCGATATTATTAAGTAACTTTTTTAAAATCATAACAAATATTTATTCACACAAAGTAGGGTAATATTACTAAGACACTGTAACATGAATTTGATATCGCAGATAAACAGTTTCTACGCGCTTAAAAACCTCTCATATATATATGTTTGTTGATATTTCGATCCCATTTTAGATTGTGGACTTCTAGAGATAAAACACTTTTATTAATTGAATGCATATAAACATATACTATATTAATGACCTCACAAGAATATTATGAATGGCATTTTTATGTATGAGGAATAAACTTCTCATAAAGTATCATCTAAATATGCTATATATATAAATTACTTCAAATTGTCTAAAAATACTTTTCAATAACCTGAAATTTTTGTGCATTCATTCATTTTTTTATCATGTTTTTAGATTATATTTAATATAATTTCAACAAGTTCACCTATCCAATAAAGAAAAAACTCACTTCCACAATGTTTCTAAACGTCATAGGTTTGTTCATGCTTTACAAAACACAAGAATCTGCTAAAGTTGTAAAGGTCGCGCCAATTTGTCAATTTGAAAAAGGAATTTTTCAAACAAATTTCACATTTGATAATTACATTAACTGAAAAAGCTAACACAAAATTCCACATTTTCTGGTAACAAATACCAATAAAAATTAAAATTTACTTAAAATTTAAATTTATAATAAAGCTAAACATAATTTTTTCCAACAGAAATAGCGTATACTTGATTTTTAACAAAATTCCCAAGATAAGAATCATTCAAGAAAGCGAGAGAAAAAACACTTTAAATATATCGCTAATTTCGTGTTGGAAGACAAAAGTTGTATCTAAAACATACCGATAGCTGCCCAATAAATAATCGCTATTTTTGATATTCCAGTTTTTTGAGTAGACCCATGCATGCTTTCTTGCCAGTATTACAAAAAATCTGCATGTTTCTGTATTGACGTACTATAAACATGAATTTTTTCTAAATTTTTGCACTTGCTTGGTAATCGTTGCCTTCTATCTCACTCAGTGATCCTAAATGTACTTATCTTCTCCGTAGATAGTTCAATGAATAAGATCACCATCAGCAAAATATGCAATAAGGTTGCAGAGTATCTTAATTCACGTCTCTATACAATTATTTAAAAAAACTTTGACAGTTATAATTTTCCAAAAAGAAATAAAAAAAATGTTGATGGATATCTTTATACAATAAACAGTAGATTTTCAACTGATAAATACATACAATCAGATAGGCCTGGAAAGCCATATAAAATGCGATCTACTGGCCATCACAAAAAACAAGTTGTATCAGTTTATTCCAAATTTATTTTAGTGTTTATTTTTATTTAAGTACTTGGCTTATAGGCTGAAAGTATTAGTAGAGATACTAGAAGTCTATTGTGTTGGTAAAAAAAAAAATGCATTCACAATTTTAATGAGTAACTAATAAATTATACTTTTGAATAACAGCAGAATCATTGAGTAGTTGTCCGTTTTGAATACCAAAAACTGATATATCTAGCCGAAAGATGTTGTTTCTTGTTACAACTTAAATCGCGACTGTGCTTTGACGACGTTAATCAAATAAATTTGACTCACCAATTATTTGCCAATAACATATCCTCATCCTCACCGTTTAACATTGTTGTAACTCACTCGATATTTTTCTTCCCTCCTCTTTTTCTCCTTTCTTCAATTTTCATTTTTCAAAATATTGAACAGATCCTGAAAAAACAAAAATCCATTACAAATAAAGAATCTAGTTACAAAGAAAAAGCAATAAATGTGGTAATATAATAACGATTCGATGCACAAAAAAACTTAAAAAATTAAGGAACGTCAGGGAATTAATGATAACGAAACAATATTTTAGACAGTTACATTTAGTCGTGGTAAACAAAAAAAAAAACTAAAAAACAACAAAACTATTTACGTATCAATAAGACTCTATTTTTTAAATGTTTTTTTTCAATTTTCAATTTTTTTTTTATGCTGTTTTGATAAATGTAATAATCTTTAAATATTGTTTCAGTTGTATCACACTCCCTGACATTCCTTAATTTTTCGTTTTTGTGCATGGATCCATTATTATATTACCAATAATTTATTCACTTTATTGTCTTTGGTAATCAGATAGCCTTTTGTTGTAATGGTTTGTTTTTTTTTTTCAGAACTCTAGTTTAACAATTACAAAGAAAAAATGAATGAAAAGAAAGAGGGTAGGTGCAGAGTGGCACATCTGAGGTTATGGCTACTGCTGCCAGTGCACCCGGCCTAACATCACTATTAAACAGTGAGGATGAGGAGGATATGTGTGTACGTAATATTTGGTGGGAGCTGAGAACTACACAGTTAACGAAACATCAAAACACAGTCCTTGATTTGTGCATTGTAGCCAGAGCAAGCCAACATCTCGGCTAGATGTATCAGTTTTGTGCTGGCTGGACAACTACTCAATGATTCTACTGTTATTCAAGTATAATTTATTAGTTACTCATTAAAATTGTGAATGGTTATTTTTTTTCTGTACAGCAGGACTCCTATGCCGACAGCTCATACTATGCAGGTAAGTTTCATATTCTAAGTACTAAATAAAAATGTACTAAATAAATTTGGAATAAATGACATTTATTGGTTTTTAACTGTTTTTATTATTTATAATGTTAGATGCTTATACATTTATATAGCTCAGGCCTATCTGGCATTTCCATTAGCCAGCATTTGTCCAGTTGTCAAGAATCTACTGTTTATAAAATGCTAAGATCCATCAACATTTTTTTTGGTTGGATTGACATAGCTTATAACTAATAGTTTTTTGTCCAATTTGTTCTTTCAGGACTGTGTGGATTGGGTTCTCACACAACTAAATTTTGCTAGTCTGATGGCCTGTCTGTGTGAGATATATTTAGGATCACTGAGTAAAGATAAGAAGACAGCATTGATAATAACCATAATCTGTGAGTGAAGATCTATGTTTAATAACACAACATGCCAGAGCATGCACAACATGCTGGCAAAGAGGACATGCATGGGATGCACTTCAGGCTGAGTAGTAAATCAGATGTAGATGGTGATTATTTATTGAGGCGCCACTAGGCAGGTCCGGTGCATCTGTTTTAAGACCATCTTTGTCTCTCTCTTAACACACACAGAAGAAATCAAGATTGTATTAAAAGTATTTCTCTCCTTTCTGAATGATTCTATCTTAAATTTGTTAAAAATTTCATATACATTATTTCTGTTGGAAAAAATATGTTTATCTTTATTATAAATTCATTTTAAGTAAATTTTAATTTTTATTGGTATTTGTTGATCCTACAAGATTAAAATGTGGAATTTTTTAATGTTCTTTTCAGTTAATAAATTAATTATCAAATGGAAATTTGTTTGAAAATTCCTTTTCAAGTTGACAAATTTATTTGTTTCCTTTTTTAGCTTTTAGCAGATTCTTTGTGTTTTGTAAACTTTGTGAATCTGTCCAACCTGGCAAACTAAGACTTTGTTGCAAACATTGTGGAAGTGGAGTTTTTCTTGTGGATAAGGTAATTTTTATTTAATTATATTAAATATAATCTGCCACTTTTATTATTCATGATAAAATATGAATATTGTTTTCTCGGGTCAATTGAAAAAAGTTGTTTTTAGTTTAATGAGGCTAATGCTTTCTTTCTATACCAGCAGATCTCTACTTATGAGTAAAATAGGTGGTTATTCTCATACATAAATTATTTGTATCTTATCTCATTCCTTTTTATATTACAAGATGGAAGTCATTATGTGTGTATATGTTTATATGCATTCAATTGTAAAAGTGTTTTATCTCTGTGGGTCCTGTCTAATTGGGATGACATATCAACAAACACTAATATTAGAGGAGTTTGCAAAAATTCAAGCTGTTCTTGCGAGTATCCCTGTAAGTATTCATGTTACAGTGGTAGGTTGTTCTTAGTAGCTCAATTCTACTTGTGTGAATATATTTGTTATGATTTTTAAAAGTTACTTATTAACTATCGAGGAGCAAGAAAAAAGGTCAGTTTCTGATATAGATACTTCTTTTTTTTTTTTTACATGCCATGTCAATGTCATCTACTAATCTTAATCATGCCCAACCGTTTTTATTAACTTAAAAGGATATACACCTTTTTTTTGGCACACGATGCTGTGAATTATTACATCTGAGAAGCCATTTTTAAGTACATGAAAGCTTTTTTTTTAAAATTAGAAATCTAATTGTAGAATTTTTTTTTCAAGAAAACTATCTTATGGCTTTTGCTAAAATTGGTTTGTTTGGTTTTAAACCTAAAACTTTTGTTAGCAGTTTTAAAATTAAATATTTGTTATCTGATTCAAGATATATTCTTTTATAAAAAAATTTTTTTTTTTTTTACATTAAATTCTTGTTTCCATTAAGTACAGATAAGCATATTCTTCCCTTGATATAATTCAATATGCTTTATTTTCCCTGCAGCTAATGTATCTCTAGGTGCAGCCAGAATCATGAAGGTGAAGTGGACGGGACTGTGGGTAGCTAAAGCATGTCTCAGGCCAACTGCAAGAAGGATAGAGTGTATCATATGCAGTGACGTGATGTAAGTCCAATGAATACTTTCACTGGTGCTATTGTTTATTATTGATCTGTATTATATAAATAGAGAACAAATAGTGATTTGGTCTATTTGTTATTTCCTGAAATCACATAAAGTTAATTTTTCCTTAGCTCACCTGGTCACATCATGTGTTTAGACTGCTTTCTGACAGTATGGTAGTACATGCTTGAGTGAAAGACTGATTCATTGAACATCCGCAGCATGGTTATACTTTACCTTGCCCAGGTTGGATTTTTTTTTTTGATTAATAACATATACTTTCTTCTTTTCTTCCATTCACAGAAAATTATGCTGCCAAGTTACTTTATTGAAATGTCATTCGAAAATAAATCCGGAATTCAATTTCTAAATATTTCATTCTCATGTCTTATCAGCAACTTTATCAAATTTCTTAAATATTCTTTCTGTGGAATGAATAAGTATAAATAGGTAACCTTTCTTTTAAATATAAATGTTTTCTAATTTTTGTCATACTACTACTTTTTCTTAAATAATTTTTATGCCTCACATTATTTTATCTTATATTATCAAAGTCTGTTAAAAAAACATAGACATGGCATGTAATTATAAAAAAAACATAGAATGGCATGTAATTATACATAAAACATAGAATGGCATGTGTAATTATAAAAAAACATGGATAGGCATGTATACTATAATAATATATAACATAGAATGGCATGTAATTATAAAAAAAACATAGAATGGCATGTAATTATACATATAAACATAGAATGGCATGTAATTATAAAAATAAAATTGCATCTTATCTTGTTTTGTTTTATTTTCCAGCAGGTTGTCGAGACTCTCATATTGAGGAGAATCATCATTTTCTTTTACTTGGACCTGAAAAGGTTAGGGTTTTTGGCTAAAATTTGATTCATCTTTCTTTTCTGTCTATTATAGTCATTTACCAGGGCACATTATAATAAAAAAAAAATATAGTTTTTTTTATCTAATTCAATTTAACATTGATCTCCACATGCAAATGCTTTTTATTTTTTTTTTTTTAATTTCGTGTCTGTTTAATAAAAGATTTAAAAAAAAAGATTATTAAAAAATGCGCGCCAGCCTGATCTATGTTAGCTCTTAAAAAATATTCTGGTATTAAAAAATAAATAAAATGTCACAATATACTGATTATTTTTTTTTTTCTTCTGCTATGAAAGATATAAAAACTTCGGAGCTGAAGAGTATGTTCTTCAAAATGGTGGAATTTTGGTGGGTCCAGGTCCTGGTTGGCGGCACTGGGTTGTACTTCTGCATCAGATAACAGGCTAATTAGATGCAGAGAGTGTCAGGTTGGTTTTTACTTAGTAAATGTTTGGTTTTATTTTTGTTTCTTATGTTGCCTGCTCTTAATGGCTAATAAGATTTCACTGTTTATTTCACTTACTTGGTATTTTTAACAAATATTGTTATATCTTAGGAATAAAAGATTTTTTTTTTTAAATTAGTAAAATTCTTTGGAGAACAAAAATAAATCCCTCTACTGCCAACAGTTTTGAGTTAGTAATTTTCTTTTGTTAAAATCTTTGAGCTATATTTAACTTTTTTATTCAGTTTGAGTGCTGCAGAGAGTGCAGAAGAGAAGTCATGCCTGACACTGTGAAGAATACTTAGAGTCATTCCATTTGATCTTTCTGTAAGTTGTGGATTATTTTGTTTTTGCTTGGTGTGAATTATCTATCTACCACATTATTTCATCCAGAGAGTTATTCAAATCTCATTATACTGGTCTCAAGAATGTATTATAAATCAAAGACAATATATGGATTGTTTCTTGGATTACGTCAATCCTTGGAACATTAATGGGATGATTGTAAATGGAAACAATCTAATCAAGTATGTGAAGTCAAACAAATGAATACAGTTGTTATTTTTTAGACACCTTATCAAAATATACATCAGACCTGTAGTTCTTCTAAGTGGATCGCTGCAGAAGAATTTTATGCTGGAGACTAAACTTAATTAGATGAGAATGTACCTAAATTGCTTAAATAAAATAAACTTATTTAATCAGTGCATAAAAAAATCAAAGTTTATATAAACAAATAATTTGAAGTTTTTAATCTCAATTTTTTTAAATTAGTTTTTTCTTATACATGGGTCAGAATATAAATAAAAAATAGTTGTTATAAAAGTAAAAAAAGTTTAAATTTCCAAACGTGTGTTGTACGCTGTACCCTTTGATCCTATGAGCCACTGTTTAGGCGGGCAATATTCACTTACTTCTCTTTCATCCCCGCTATAGTCAATAGTGCAATGGCCATGGATGCACCAAGAGAGACATATGTCGGTGAATGGACTCGCTGGGAGTTAAACCCATAAACCACAGAATTAGGGTCAGTTGCAAAGATTTAGATCCAGCTAGGCCATCGCCACGAGTTAGCTAAATAGAGCTCTGAAATGTTAAATTATTTAGTTAGTAGCTAAACAGCCTGTACAATAGTAAAAATATTGAATTAAAGATCATAAACAAAAGTAATAAGCGATGCGAATATGCTGAAATGGATTCACTAATAATCCACTCGAGTAAGACAAGAGTTTATTACATAGTTATATATATATATATATATATATATATATATACTAGTTGCAAGTACCCGGTTTGCCCCGGTTTAAAAAGGCTTTTACCTTCTGTTTTCTCCCTACCCCTCTCTCCCTTCCTCTCTCTCTCCTCCCTCCCTCCCCCTCTCTCTCTCCCCCCCCTCTCCCTCCCCCTCCCTCCCTCTCCTCCCATCTCTCCGTCCCTCTCTTATCTCCCTCTCTCCCCTCTCCCCTCCTTCCTCCCCCCGTCCATCCTCCCTCCTTCCCTCTCTCTCCCCCTGCCCCCCTCTTTCTTTATCACTTCTCCCATTTCTTCCATCCTCTCCCTCTCTCCCCTCCCTAACACCTCTCTCTCTCCTTTCTCCCTCCCTCCCCTTTCCACCTCTCTCCCTCCCCCTCTCCCCCCCTTCCTTTCTCTTTCCTTCCTCCTTTCTCTCCTCTTCAACCGTCCTCTCCCTTATCTCCTCCTACCACCCCTCTCCCTCCTTCTCTCCCCCTGCCCCCTCTTCCTCTCCATCCCTGGGCCCTCTCTTTATTCCTCTCCCTCCTCTGTACAATTAAACCAAATTACGCCTAAATAAAATAGAAAACCTATTTTAACTTCCGGCAAATGTACTTTTGGCAGGCATGAAAAAACAACAACAATATTTTTTTTCCGTCCCTAACCCTTCTTCTCTGTCCGCTCAATTACACATTCACTTGGTGCTGCGATTTTTATTTATAGTGAAGGCATCCTATACCGTGAATACTAATATAGTAAAATACTAAAAAATAATTAATTACAATTAAATCACCCATTGAGATTGTATTAATAATGCTTAATTAGCTGCCA
This sequence comes from Bulinus truncatus, assembly GCA_021962125.1. NCBI lineage: Eukaryota > Metazoa > Mollusca > Gastropoda > Planorbidae > Bulinus > Bulinus truncatus. Next base: position 2,931,583 of record JAGDYQ010000091.1, on the reverse strand, counting down.
CAGAAATATTTTAATTAACGCATTTATTATTAAAGTGCACCTTTAATTTTAATCACATAAAACGATAGGTGGTCAGATATGACTGGCTGATTTCACCATGCTTACCTTGAGTTTAGAAGTTAATTCCTCTTTAAAAATGTATCATCAGAAATGACGTCACAGAGGAATTTTATTTATATGCACGCCAAGATTACTTTTTTTAATATAGTAAAAAATACCAAAATAAAAAAAAAAAAAAAAAAAAAAAATTAATTACAATTACAATTAAACTATCCATCGAGATGAAACGAAACCTGTCCAATAACCTTCCCCATGTAATTATGTGTATGTGTAACAAATTTCACGTTATTTGGTTGTCTGGATCTTGAGTTATAAGGGAACAGACAGACAGACAGACAGCAAATGCCTCTTATAAGTATAGATATATATATATATATAAATATTTATTCGTACAATGCATAGATTAAAAAAAAAACACGCACACAATAATAAAATTCTAATGGGAAAACCTGTTCAGGCACTATTTTTATTTTTGCACAAACAATCAATTGAATTTACTATATTTTTGCTAACTTTCACACACACTATTTTTAATAGTCTTCAGTACCCTCTAATGAAGATATTCCATGGTTAAATGGAAACCATTGTTTACTGCCGACTGAATTAGGTCATTGAAAATTGTAAATAATCATGGTGACTTTGATTCGTATCCGAAATTGCTAGCATTTTGTTTTTCTTTCCGTATAATCTCAATGTAAATTGTATTTTGTATTGTTTTTCAGTAGAAGAATTTTACTATATGCTTTAAGTTCTTTTTTGTTATATACTCCATCAAGTGCATATGTCTTAAAAATGTGAGAATTTGTGGCTAGTATAGTTTTTTTTTATAAAACCTATTATTACTAATGAGCTAATTTTAGCTTTGCATACACTCTCAGATAGTTGAGGTAGACAGGAAGTTGGTTTGGGGGTTTTATGAATGTGGTGATTACAGCTTAATATTATACATGCATAAATTTATTTTAAAAGTAAAATTATAATTATTTTATTTTCTTCGTTATGGTGCTAGTGTATTTTCCTTGTTTGTAACGCTTTATTACCCAACTAAAGTTTTTGATCAAGTTCATTTAGCATTTTTTATTTCATCATTTGTGTTTACTTTGACAGGACTGAAATAAATGACACGGCTCAGAGGGGCATCCTGGGAGAGAGAAAGTAAAGTTCGATTGAGTAGACAACCAAGTCAGCGTCCAGGATGTCATACGAAACCGAGAGAAGTGGTAAGAACACAATATCCCATATATGTAATATCAGTTAGGTGTAGCTTAAAAAAAATTTTGCAGAGCTGTTCTAGCTTTTTTTGTAGCCCTGGGACCAGGGTCGTAACCCGTGAAGACCTAAGCTACAATGGGTCTTTATCTATTGAAGAGCCAATGGCGAAGTGTTTATATGAATAAATAATCAACTATAAATGCTATTGGTGAGAATGATAGAGAGGTAGTTGGCAGTCTAGCTGAAGGATCGAGGCGGGGCCGCAATGCCCAGTTCTCTCCTCAGAGAAACAACTTTTTCAGCCATTGACAAAAAAATCTGTCAAAGCCACTGTTTAATATTTTAATCGCATCCCTATTTTGTCAGAATCTTTCACAACAGTGAGTATGCTTTCAAGCAACACAAAATATTTTGTTAATGCTCATCAAGTCATACCTCATTTTCTTGATCTGGACATATAGCCAAACAATAGAGCAGTCGACATGACTAAATCAACCTGTTGCAACTGTTGACTAAATTAATATTATCTGTTTATAAGGAAAATAATCTCTGCCTTGTCATTGACATAGTGATTTTAAACAAATGCACTTTTTAATTAGACTGTGAGAACTTGAAATGTCTTTAAATATTAATGTTGATCCGTTTTTTTTTGCTTTAATTGTTTTGTGAAAAAACTGCTCACAGTCACAGCTCTACTACATTGCCATATTGATTTCAACTGTCAAGGAGCTCTAAACTTTTACGCCTTTATAACAGACTGCTATCAATTTACAAACTAGCTGATTAAAATAGTTGTCAAGCGTTTGAATGATAATCACATCACTTATGATTGTTGATGATAGCATTGAAGAATAGCCTCTGTCAGTATGGATGCGGCGGTCTCTTTTATATATTTATTTAATTACTTTCTTTAATTGCACAACTTGATACAAGTTCATAACACCTCCAGTTATTAACCAAATCACTTTATTGAATAATCGTGAAGAACTAGTTATTCAATAATAACATTAACCATTAAATCATGTCTCACTTATAAATACCAGTTGTCCATTCTTTTAATACAATTTTCAATACTTCTTCCTATAGCTCCTCCTGCTCCTTCCTAATTTCTCTACCTTCTTTCAAACTTAAACAAAAATAGAAACAACTAAACAATGTTTCGATTCTTTTCCTTGTCAACCGCTTGTGCTCTTTCCTCGCTTTTCTTTCCCTGCTCAATAACCCTTGCTCATTAGGTGTATACACCGTATTTGCAGGAATTTCTAACATCTACATTAATACAATACCACTTGCTCATCTGTTGGCAATCATCTAACAATGTGTCTGTTCAATTACTTGACTGTTTATAACTACAAATACTAGTGATTTTGTTGATGATAATATTGAACAATGAGATCACTAGTGATTTTGTTGATGATAGTATTGAAAATTAAGGAAAGTAGTAACTGTTGACAATGTAAGATACACATTATTACTGGGCTGCCGGTCTCTTCCAAATAAAATGTCACAATAATTTAAATACTTATAAAGAATTGGTGGAATTATTTATGTAACTCATGGTAACAAAATAATAGCTTTGGTACAAAAATATATACTGCATGATTTGTCATTTTTACATCATTCTGCATGTCACCATTCTTTTAATTTAAATGAATTATGCCTGAATAAAGCTATTTATAATGTTTACTTAAAATCTTTTAAGGAATTTACTAAACAGATTAATTTTTTGTTTTTCAACTTTTTGTGGTTCTATTTTGATATTAACTTGGTTTCCTCAAGTTATGCAATTTAGAGAATTACTAAGACAATATGATTTTTTTTTTTTGCAAATATTTCTGTGAAAAGTATCCCTGGCATAAATGTAGGTTTGACTACATATATACATGTGTAGTATATAATGTACATTTGCTTCTTTGAGGTTAATGTTAAATAAATATTTGTTATGCAGTTATTAATACCTTTTGACCAAAATAAAAAATATAAAAAACCGCATTAAAAATAAATAATGTCCAATTGTCAGTCATTACTTTAATTCTTATCCATTGATTTTCAAAATAACTCCTGGCTGTAGGATTTTATTATGTTATGGATATCTACATTCACACATATCATGCTTTAGTTTACTAACAGAGATAATTGTAATGGTTTTCCCGTTACTTTATTTTTTACATCTTTTCCTATTTTAACTACAATAAATATTTGTTAAACTTGTTATTAATTTGAATTTATGCTCATTGCAATCCAATTTACTCAATCTAACTATACTTCACTTTTATGATACCAGCAATATATATATATTTTTACTTATAATTTTTTTTTAAATTATAAAACCTATTTTGATTTAAAATAGGTATGTATGCATATGGTCTGTTCAGATAAGATGAAAGTGGTGCTGGTCTGTGTCAAGCTGTGGAAACAGGGAATGCCAGGCAGATCATTGGTTTGGCTGATAACATAAGACTTAAAAATGCACATATCTTCAATCAAATAGTAATTTGACGAATTTTTAAAAATGGTGAACATTTATTTTCATGTGTTACAGTTAGTAAAGATCAGTTGATCATAAATTTTAGTATACTGAAGAAAATTTTTTGATAGGCGTGATGTAACTTCGTGCTTCTATGAATGATATGGGTGGGATGTCAGTATATTTAACTAGTCAATATTAATGAACTTATTTTAAAGTCCTATGTATGTCAGGTTTAAAAAAAAAAGTATATCCAGTATTTATGTTACTCTTTTGTTTTGTCATGTTTACATTTTTTGTCCATATTCTCGGTGTGTAAAGTTTCAAGTTAAAGCCACTGCACATGTTGTGGTTTTTTTTTTAATTAACTTAGGAAAAAAATGAAGTTAACATTAAATTGCCGAAAAAAAAAACCAACACTATACACTTCTTTTAGCGGCTGGATTTATTGAACCTTGCTTATATGACACACACGGTTGTCTCATTTTTGAGAAATGCAGGCATTTATGCCAAAAACACAATAGCTGTTTGATTCTGTATCATCTAGAGTATCAGGTTTATACATACAGTGATTCCTCAAGAGACATTGTAGATTTGGTCATATCACCATGAATGATTCTATTTTTTTTAACATTGGTGACAAAAGTGTTGATCTATATTTTTTTCATGCAGAAGTTTTTGCATACAATAAAATAAATTAATGAATTAAATACATGTACAAAGAGTGCCTTTTTATGAATATATATTTTTTATTTTAGTATGTAAATAAAGATGATTTCAGTTTATTGATTGATATATTTTGTTCTCATTCCTTGTCTCGTATAATGTGCAATTGTGTTCGTGTTGTTATATTCTAGTTGAATTCAATTGACATTGACAAACTAATCTCTAATGCAAAACAAATTCTAATAATCAAACGGGAAATATATTAACCTTGTTAAAATTAATTTAATTCGTTCTCATTGTCATAAGATGTTAAAAAATTTGCATAAAAAGAATGTTATGGTAAAAAAACAACAATACATACACACGATTTAAAAATAAAATCATCAAGCATGATTAAGAAATAAAAAAAATCATCAAAAATATACAAAAATCAGTGTAGCAGTGTAATCTTGGAAAAAAAACAATTAAATATAGTTTGAAATAATACAAAATTTCCATAAGTCACAATCATCAGCACCTTTATTTAAATATTGATTAGCTTATTAAAAAAAGAGGTTATTAAATTAGGTGCACACAGACATTAATGACTTTGCTAATGGGTCTGAAGTTTTTTTTCACAGGCATCAGCATAAATGAACCAACCAAACTGATTTTCAGACAACATAAAGACATTGTATTGTACAGAATCTAAATTTATTTTGTGTGTTGTAATATAAGTTTTGATTAGCTATCATACTGTTGTTGGCAGACTGATGTGAATGTCTCTTCAAGTACAACTGCAGGGTGGGTTGGGGGATGGTTTTGATCAGTTATAAAGCGTGATAAGCATGGGGAAGTGTTTGAAAACAAAATGAACTTTATTCTGTATTTCAACTTATATCATCTTAATTCCTGTACAACCAATAAAGCAGGTATAATAGAGAGCAACTCTTTCAAAAGAAATAACCATAAAAATATCTCTCCCCTCCCCCTATCAAAGAAAAGCAAAACGAATAAAAATTAGTCCTAGCTTTGCCTTAAAAGTTATCCATTGATTTGATATGCCTTTATGCATTGATTTGATATGCCTGTAGACAGACTAAAATCATCTTTGTAAACTAATTAAAACCTTTTTTTAAATGATTTTATTAAACTTGCCTTGTCTGGGTGTATATTTTTTGATGTGCAATGAGGTGACACTTTAAAATGTATTCTGATGACAATACACTATTTTAAAACTTTCAAGTCAAAAATCTTGTAGGGTTCCTAAGCTTGTTAAATTTTGTTAACATTTAAAAGTGTGTGGAGAATTAAATGCTGAAAGAGATTATGCATCAAGTAATAATACCAGTCTATTACAGTGCACAATGATGCAGTTTTTTATATTGTCTTACATTTACACATCATTTTTTTCGGCTGTATGATTACTTCTAATTACATTTTAATGAAAGCTTCTTTTAACTGTATTGTTTACTATTTTCCAATATAGGCTACATATTAGATTGAACAAATTGATTTTCCAACAGATTGCTGCAATAGCCTTAATAGAATTTAGTGTTTAATGAAAATATTCTCATGATCAGATGTGAAAATGTGCGAACATAAAGTTTAGGAAATTTGAGATTTTATAGTTGAAAAAAATTATCTACCTAATAGGTGACATATTGTTTTCAATCCCTGAACATTGGCCACCGATTGTGCCTAGCATAGGCTGCCTCAGCACTGAGCAGGGCCTAAGTGTAGTGTTATTTTGTGGAGCCCAAGGCGTCATATACGAGGCCTTGAACATACATTTAGTTATTTAGTTTTGTTAAAGTCAAAGGTAAAAAAAACAAACAGTTAAAATTGCAGGCCTCTATGAGGCACTGGGGTGGGGGTCATCATTGTGCCACCCGGAACTACTCTTGATGATACTGTAGGTTATGTGCTGGCCAGACATGAGCGAACTACAGCCTGCTAACACCCTAATCCCAAGTCCAGCCAATCAGAATGTTTTGATCCTTCTCTTAATCAGCTTCTCTCAACTCATACACATTACTTACATTTTATTTATATTATTTCCACATACTATTGTGATGTGTGTACATACTGTTGAACAGGCAGTACGAAGCTTATAAGATATTAAAGTCGTATTAACAGTATCACTAATAACATAAGTATATTGAATGTTACATTTAATAGTAAGCTTAACTGACATCATGAATACAAATCATTTGACTATATTTATTATGATGGCCTGATGATTAAAATAAAATCATCTTCGGGCATAACATCTCATTAGCCTATCTATAAGGAATGGCTCTGTCTCTGACAATATATTACATAGCTGCAGACTATTAGTAATATACAGTCTTCATTGTACATGAGATGTACCAGTAGCAGAAGTATTTATTATAGTCAAAGTGAATGGGTAGAACCTTGCCTGTGAGTTAATATTTCATTTGTATTATTATGATTTAAAACATAAAAATATAAATTATTTTAAATGCATTACAGATGAGGAATATAAACCTAAGGATTTAAAGTAATTTTTTTTGTTGCAAAAGTGACTTATTTTTGTGAGCATAAATTAATGTGTACAATTATTGAAATGTGAACATCTTCTGACTAAATCATAAAACTATATTTGATTACGACATTAGCACTTCAATGTAACGTAACTTTCAAAAAGCTGAAGTTAAGAATAACTCTGTTCCAGCTTTCCGACACGTTTCTGCACCCAATCTGGCACACTTGTTGGGCTGCTCCATGCCAGCTTGGGGTTGTACAGGACGCTGTACACGGTTGCCTGGGCGATGAAGATGGCTACCATGATGCCGAACATGTCCATCTGCTCTGCCAGCACGTACATCATGGCGGCGTGCACGAACACGTCGAAGAATGTCCCCAGCGCCGAGTCGATCTGTGGGGATATCCTAGGGTTGCTCTTGAACCATTCCAGCGAACTCCAGTCAATTATCTGGCACAGCATGGAAAAAAAAAGCACTGAATCTACAAATGAATACGTTTATCTGTAGTCAGTGTAGTGCACTATAATGGCGTCTCTAACAACTTGGTGACCCTCCCCTGCCAAATGTTTAGAAAGAAACAACATAAAACCCCATCCACCACTTTGGGGGCCCCCTTAATGTCCCCCACCCCCATCTTTTTTTTATAATATTGGAAGGCCGACCCTCACCTCTACAAACGTCGTACAGAGATGAGGCAGGGTCAAGGTGGGTGCTATTGACACTGCCACATTGGTCAAGTTTTAACATAGGCACAATGTCAAACGCATGTGTATGTATCCTGATGAATAGACATTGTTCCCACTCAACCTTAATTCCCCCCCCCCCCAACCCCCATCTTAATATGATCATGCAGGTAGTTTGCACTGTCCATGGCTCAGTATCCAATTTTCTCGCCCAGGGCGTTCTCTTACAAATGCCGACTTTGTTTAAATAGACCCTGTCCGTTATCTTGAAGGACAAATACATCGATAATTGTTGTAACTATTATTATCATGTTATTTTTCAGAACCGTTCTTTGACCTTTGTGGCCCATATCTCAGGTGCTAAGGGGTGCTATGGGAAAAAGCACCCTTCGGGGCCATGATTACATGACAATCACCATATTCGTATTTATGTGTTATAATTATTGTATCATCCCTAATGCTAAATAACCAGTAATGTATAATTATTGCATCATCAGTAATGCATACTAACTAGTAATGTATAGCTCATGGTTCACTTTAGGTCACCTATATTTAATTGCTGGTGGCCCAATAGTCATTGGGGGGGGGGCTTTAGGCATATGCCTTGTTCGCCTACGCCTTGCCAATATAGAGCACACTAGTTCAGTACTGGACATTACCACACTAGCTCATTACTGGACATTACCACACTAGTTCACTACTGGACATCCTCACACTAGTTCACTACAGGGCATTAACACACTAGTTCACAACTGGACATTATCACACTAGTTCACAACTGGACATTACCACACTAATTCACAACTGGACATTACCACACTAGTTCAGTACTGGACATTACCACACTAGTTCACTACTGGACATTACCACGCTAGTTCACTACTGGACATCCTCACACTAGTTCACTACAGGGCATTAACACACTAGTTCACAACTGGACATTATCACACTAGTTCACAACTGGACATTATCACACTAGTTCACAACTGGACATTACCACACTAGTTCACAACTGGACATTACCACACTAGTTCACTACCGGACATTACCACACTAGTTCACTACTGGACATTACCACACTAGTTCACAACTGGACATCCTCACACTAGTTTACTACAGGGCATTAACACACTAGTTCACTACTGGACATTATCACACTAGTTCACAACTGGACATTATCACACTAGTTCACAACTGGACATTACCACACTAGTTCACAACTGGACATTACCACACTAGTTCACTACTGGACATTACCACACTAGTTCACAACTGGACATTAACACACCAGTTCACTACTGGACATTAACACACTAGTTTACTACTGGACATTACCACACTAGTTCACAACTGGGCATTATCACACTAGTTCACAACTGGACATTACCACACTAGGTCACAACTGGACATTAACACACTAGTTCACTACTGGACATCAACACACTAGTTTACTACTGGACATTAACATTTTATATATTGTATGCATGGCCTACTTCCTAGGATATAATGGGGGCACAAGTGCAAGGCCGATAACTGTTGCCAATGGAATTTTTTCAGGTCTTACTGAAAGTTGGTTTGAAAGTCCCCCCCCAAGTCCACCCAGCTTTAAAATGGGTACCTGACTTTGGTTGGGGAAGTAAAGGCGGCTGACGATTAATTCCTCAATATATCGAGGCTACTAAAATACATTATTAATGTGTTTCGGGAACTGTAGTAAATAAGTAGCAAATCAATTCAAAATAACAAAGCAATGAACGTGACGTTAAGTATCTGTAGTAAATAAGTAGGAAATCAATTCAAAATAACAAAGCAATGAAGGTGACGCTAATTTTTTTTTTTAAATACTCATTAAACCACTGCTTACCCTTTTAGCCATGTAAGATTTATTCCAAGTGATAAAATAAAACAGGTGCTGGAGAATCTGCAACACCGCCAACCACTTGAGTTTGCCAGTTAGGACGAAGGAAGTAATGAACACGGTCGAGGCGTCCACCAAGAAGTACAGCCGGATCCGAACCAAATCTTTACGGGGGAGACTCCGGATGCCAAACAGGATCATCGCGTGAGCGATCAGGTGGTAAAGCTCCACCGAAAACAGAATAATACAGGCCACGTCCCATAGCCCGAGAGCCATCGTCTATTTGTAGACAAAAATAAGAACAGATAAAATAAAAAAATGGGGGAAAAGGGTAAAGGCATTTCTAATAAGTGTAGGAAGTCATGTGCAACGTACAAGCAACACAAACTATAGCTTAGGGCCCCCCACTTTCTTGGGGGGCCCATAAAATTGTCCGAGTGAGCGATTGTCATAAATACTTAAATATTTGGCACTGACATATAATATCTGGACTAATGAATGGCCCGATATCTCAAATAGCTTAGGGCCTTAACAAGTCTAAATCCGGCCCTGGCCAGGTGTTTTAAAATAAAACCTTTACCTGTGAAGATAATATAATTAAAACAAAACAAAACAAAACAAAAACAAGGTCGATATAGAGTTAGAAAAACAGATGAAGTCGTTGAAACAGATGGATTCCCCCCCCCCATCGGGGTTACTTTTTTTGGACGCCCCCCATAAAAAAAGGGGTGCGCGGCAGGGCAGTGGCGTAGCGAGCTTAACTCGCGCCTGGGGCACAATACTTTTTTTTAGCGCCCCCCCCCTCCATTCGAAAACCATATAATATTATATGTGAAATATAACGTTTGGCGGCCCTTTGTGACTAGCGCCTCGGGGAATGATGATGCCCCCCCTGCAGTAGGGGGGAGGCAACAATGTATACTTACGATGCCCTCTTCCCGATCTCTGAACTCTCTCGGTGATAACTGCGGGCTGAGACTTAGTCTCTTAGAGCTCGTGAGATCAAACTCGCCGTGTCCCTCAAAATCTGGGAACTGCCATAAAGGCCAATGAACGACTACCCGACTGGTCCACCCTATGGTCCGCCAGCTCGGGGGACACACAAAAAGCGCATGCCCCTCTTCCTTCAACCCGTACTAGTTAGGCCACCCGATCCTTTTTCAGACATCAGAGTATCAACACCAGGGGCGTCGTTACTGGGAGGAGGGCCGCGGCGCTCGACTTTAGGTGTCCCTCCCCGTCAGAGAGGATGTTGTTCTAGAAGACCGAAAGACCCCCCCTCCCCAAACTTATGACAGAGCACCCCCCACCCCAGGTTGTTATCGACGCCCCTGACATCAACGTCGGGGGGCTCTCAATTCATTGTTCTGAAGAACCCTGGAGAAAATGTTCTTTTCAGAAACTGTTCTCTTCAGAAACTGTTCTCTTCAGAAACTGTTCTCTTCAGAAACTGTTCTTTTCAGAAACTGTTCTCTTCAGAAACTGTTCTCTTCAGAAACTGTTCTTTACAGAAACTGTTCTCTTCAGAAAATGTCTGACCTAAAGACAAACGAAAGGAGGTCCTATACATAAGGTAAAAATCAAAGATGACCAGAATGTCCGTTCCTCACAATACGGCCATATGACCAAAATGCAGGGCGCCCACCTCTATTTAAGTAACAGAGACCCCTCCACCAAACCTTCCCCCCCCCCCCCACCAGAGGAGCATTTTGAGACTTCTTTTAATTTACCCCATAAATTGAAATATAAAAGTTGGCATCATGTATCTGACGTCAAGTACCGTCAACTCTCCTTATATTATATCAAGAACAACAACGGACTAATTTGAATTAAAAAAAAACCCACTGACAAAGAAAAACAGTACTGCTGTATTACTAGATGCCGTCATTAGAAGAAATACGGATGAAATAGTCATATTTACTTACAATTCACACATAATCAAAGGAAGACGACCAGCGATGGAGAAAGACAAGAAGAAAACATTCTGACAGTAAAATATTATTTGAAATAAAAAAAAAAACGTAAATTGACGTCATTATCAATGGTAATAAAAGGTGTATTAAAAAAAAAACTCGACAGGTGTGAATGTGAGGTGGGAATGAGATGTACTAGGGGGGCAAGGGGTAGACAGCCCCAACACACAGAGGCACCCACATGGCCCGTCGCTTTCGAAATTTTGTCTTTAATAATCTTGCAACGGGGACGGTAGGTCATGTGGTCTAGAGCGCTCGACTGTCGACCGGAGTGTCCTGGGTTCGAACCTTAATGAAAACCTTGGGATTTTTTCAGGTTTTAAATGGGTACCTGACTGAAGTAGGGGGAGTAATGCCGACTGCGCATTGTGCCAACCACACAATACCTTTATACGGCGAGGTTATAGAAAACAGACGAATCCTACACTTCATCTGACCCGATGGGCCCTTAGGGACTTAATGGAACTTTCTTTTTTTTTATTCATCTTGCTGCAGCGAAGTTGGGCCACTTTTTTTTTATAGAAGGGTATCTGGACACAGGGGCCCGTGTAGCCAGGGATCCTGTGATTTTCTGGCTACGGCCACGGATGTAAGGAGAGAATTGTAATATAACTCATCAATCGCTGTGAAGCTTTTTAATGCTTTGAGCCGACCCCGGTGTTATCCTAGATTACTATGCATAGAGTTTATTTCAGACGGTCTCATCCAAGTACGTCATCATTTTTCGAAAAAAAAATGCTCTATTGTCCCCGTTTTGTCTGTCTGTCTGTCCGTCATCACCCTAGATCTCAACAACCATAAGTCCTAGACCCATGATGTATATATCATTTTGTAGGTCTTGGCCTGCCAAGAAATGACTTTTTTCCATTTCGCGATCTGACCTCTCAGGGCCGTAAAAGGGGGCTTAGTACAGTTTTTTGCTATGTAAGCTATATTAATAAAGAGCGCCTATATCTCAACAACCATAAGTCCTAGACCCATGATGTATATATCATTTTGTAGGTCTTGGCCTGCCAAATGTACATTAAAAGTCCATTTCGCGATAGGACCTCTGAGGGCCGGGCTTCAGGGCTCCTAAGGGGCTTATATATTATATATACACCTTGTACGTTCAATAACCCATTCATTTGGTGCGAAATACTGCAGCACGTAGTTTCACCAAGATTTATTAAGAAACTCATCAAATGAAATAGTAAGCTTGTGTTCTGAGTTTAATTGAAAGTATCAGAGCTATGCAACAATTGACGGAGTTTTCGGACGATTAAATGACTATAGTTTCGAATGTTTTCAATTATGAGTCCTATTTCAGTAACCACAAACCACTTGTAGTTAGATTTAAGAGAAAATAATTTTTTTTCAAATATAAAGAAACGTCTTTATAATATTTTTTTACAGATATATGCATTACACAATTGAATTTATAAACATTTCCAAAATTTACAAATATTTACTGAAAGTAACATACGTACTGATACATAACAAGAAAATGAGCTAACACGTCCTGTGTCCAGAATGGAACAGGCTTAATTGCTTGTTTTTTTTTAGAAAATATATTTACACTAAGCGATCAATTTCAACAGTTTAGACTTTAGAACATTTAATAACCTTGAAATGGCGGCCTTTTTACAAAAAAAAAAAAAGGTAATTTCTTGTATAAAATATATTGAGGGACACTGTTACGTTTAGAATTTACCCCCCCCCCCCCCTCCTTTTTTCCACATCCCCTTCCAGCCTTTATAAAGTCGACGCAGAATGTGTCTCGACAGTCAGAGTCGGGCATACTTAGAGCAGTCGGCCACCAGTCAATCGGTCCAGTAGACTTAGAGCATCTGTAGATAATCTTTAGAGTAGACTTAAGTAGCTAGTCGTGTAAAAACCTATCAAGTGTTTGTTAAAGTTGTATCATAGTGTATTGAATAAGTGTTGTAGTGTACGCTCCTCTGAGTTGGGTTAATTATACATTAGCATCTATACCAGTTAAGAGTTACAGTTGAATATTCGGTGATTAAGTTTAAATTACCTGGCGAGCCTACTATATATTAAAAATCTGAACGCCACCGACACGAATATTATTCGCAAACAAATAATTTACTTATTGAGGATTGAAAATGAAACAACAGGCTCGCGGTTGGCTCACTATTGTTTATTTGAAACAATATAACAAAATTCATATTGCACAGTCTTTGATTTTTTTTTTAATTTAAGCATAACTTATTGTTACAGGATCTACGTTATGGGTGTACACCAGTGGTCCCCAACCTCGGGGCCGCGGACCGGTACCGGTCCGTGGATCAAATGGTACTGGGCCGCCAATTCAATTATTTGCCTTTTTTATTTACTGTGGTGTATTTCTCTCGGGATTGCGCGACTTTCCATGGACGAGAGGTTTACCGGGAGCTGAGAGGCTGTGAGCAGCATTAGCTTTGTACATCAAAACAATCTAAAATAAAAATGATCAACGCACGCACCCCCAGCTCCTCCACGGGGCCACGTTGAAATAGTCAAACGTTGACCGGTCCGCGGCGAGAATAAGAAGGACCACTGGTGTATACAACTGAACAAGACTTTGAGAAACACCGGTGTGGAGAGTGTAAAGGGAAAAAAAAACCCAGCTGGTTTAGAGAGTGTCGATTTATTAGTGTCAACATAACTTTTATATATGACATCATCCAGAAACGAGATGAGCTAGCGAGCAGCGAGTCACACTGTTCCGCGTGTTGTGTGTGTGTGTGTAGTGTGTTCATCCCACACTCTGCAGGTCACACTCCGACTCTATGTCAAGTTTAGTAAATCTGTGTCCACAAGTATTATTTTTTTTCCTTAAGAAGCTTTCCCGTCTCAACTATTTGCAGCGAGACTCAACGAATGTCTGACTCATTTATCGGTCACCACGACAATCACCGTGTTCTGCTATGACGTCACACACCACGCCCATTATCACTAGCGGCAATTTTTGGGCGGAAGGAAAATGGCCGGGGGAGGGGGGGGTGGGGGAATCGGTTAGCCGTTAATTTAATTCTGCTGTCAGGAGCTCAACGACAATTTTACGAAATATTGAGAAAAAAAAATTCCTATAAAAAGCCGGACCGGCAGCGGCCTAAGGGGGTGGCGATAAGGCCAACCGCCCCCCCCCCGCCCTCCTCCCCCAGGCCCCACGCCCAATGGCGAAAAGCGTTGAAATCGTTTTGATACGATATATATATACCCGCACCAGGACCCGCACCAGGACCCGCGCTGGATTAAGATGAGTAGACTCCATTGGCGCTCCATTGATATGTAATGCCCGGGGCGGGGGGGGGGGTACATGATTTTGTAAAGCTCTCACACATGTAAAAAGAATCTAAAATGCGCTCACCAATTATGGTGATACCAGAGGGTGTTTAAAAAAAAAATGTTTCTCCTCAAAATATATTTCATGGTCAGCCATGCGCTGTAGAAGGGGCTCACAATGGTCAAAGACTGAAATTTCAAATACAGCACGTTCAGTCCGTTATTATTCTATAAGTTGCCAAATGCAGTGCCGTAGCGAGCTTAACTCGCGCCCGGGGCACTATACCTTTTTATTACCATTTTTAGCGCCCCCCCCCCCCATTAGAAAACCATATAATATTATATGTAAAATATACCATTTGGCGCTCCTTTGCGAGCAGCGTCCGGGGCATGATGCCCCCTTGCCCACCCCTCGCTGCGCCTCTGTGCCAAAGCGTCTAGGGCTCGCGGCGATCGAAAGCCGGCCCTGTGTCCAGTGTTACCATTTCAAGAAGCATCATCCTATTTCACATCATCGAGCGCTTTAGACAGAGGCGGAGTTAAGGACTGGCGCATCGGGTGCGCTCTCAGGCCTCCCGCATATTTAGTGGGGGGGGGGCTTTCAGAGCCCAATTATAAACCCTTTAATATCCCCGTCTTTCTTTAAACGGGCCCAAAATTTTATTCTGCGCCAGGGGCCACAACTCACACAAGTCCGCCCCTGCTCACTGAACATTGCTTCACCGCTGAAGTACTTCGACCCTGGACGTCTCCACCCGGTCGATTTGACCACCCGACATAGGTGGGAGGTGACCGAATGCAGCCGGTACTTTGTTCCAGGGGCCATCGAAGATTTGACACGTTCGTTTTAAAAAAAAAATCTACATGCACGTTAATAATAATCATGTATTCCGTTTTCTTTTTTTTTTTCTAAAAAATAACAACAACAACAAAGATAACACCAACGTAACAACAACAACAACAACAGCAACAGCAACAACAACAATATGATATGCAGCGGTCAATAAATAGTCAACTTGTTAAGCAATGAGTGGATCTTAAATTGCAATTCATTGTTTAAAAAAATCACTCATTTGTTGATTTTCATAGTTTACTTACTTTACTTACTGATATAGTATCAACGGCACCAAGTCCGCTGAAATCCTAAAGTCAGCTATTAAAGTGCCATAACTTATTTTTGAGTAAAGGGGGGTAATGTAAAATTTAATATTATTTTAAATGAAATGTAATAATAAAAAATAAAAAAAAACACAAATTCGCCGAATCGACAGGATCTAACCGTCTTGTGGTGGAAACGCTCACAGGTCGAAACATCCTGCCACGAAATAGATATTCCCTGCAACTTAATGATGGGACGATACATCGGAATCGAATCAAATTTTCGATTCCATTTCGATTCCCAAGTCATTTGTAAACACGGTGTCTGTATCTCATTATTAGTTGTATCAGACAGCGAATCTCTCTGCATCTCCTGTCAGTAGCTGTATCTGTCAGTGAATCTTTCTGCATCTCCAGTCAGTAGTTCTATCTGTCAGTGAATCTTTCTGCATCTCCAGTCAGTAGTTGTATCTGTCAGTGAATCTTTCTACATCTCCTGTCAGTAGTTGTATCTGTCAGTGAGTCGGTGTTTATCTCCTATCAGTAGATGCTTGGGTTAGTGAATATGTCTATGTCTCATGTCAATAGACGTATGTGTCAGAGAGTCGGTGTGTATCTTATATCTATATGATTGATTGTCAATTAGTTTATCCATTTTTCCTGTTAATCGTGTGTGTAGGTGTATGTATTAACTGTCAAAAGGTGAATGTGTCTCTTTATGTCCTCTCAATAGATGTGTACACATGTTAGTGAATGTGTCTGTATGTCCAGTCAATAGATGTGTACACATGTTAGTGAGTGTGTCTGCTTGTTCTGTCAATAGATGTGTACACATGTTAGTGAATGTGTCTGTTTGTCCTTTCAATAGATGTGTGCACATGTCAGTGAGTGTGTCTGTATGTCCTGTCAATAGATGTGTGCA
>JAGDYQ010000091.1:2904885-2912385 GCA_021962125.1 Bulinus truncatus | reverse complement strand
GACCAGTGAGTAAAACAGAAAGTGTAGATCAAGCTATCTATTATATATATAATTCACCAGAGCAAGCATTTTGAAGCAAGCGTGTAGCCAGACGCAAGTAGCAATATAGATTAGTCACGTTTGCGGAATTCCCAAATAGGCCAGAGCAAGCAAGCAAGGACGCATTCAAAAAAGTTCACGCCACGCGTTGTTCTGACTTTTTCGTGTCTGCGGTTTGGGGAAATCCCGATTTCCGTCAAATCAAATAGCGAGACATGGTATGGCGGTCGAGAGAAGAGTTTAAACCTTTAGATGAGCTCATTACAGGGGTCGATTTACCGCCGGGGATGCCGGGAATATCCCCCGGCACAGGTACATGTCATCCCCGGCTCTGCTTTAGCTAATATCATAGACATTTATCCCCGGCTCTGCAGAATTTTTTTTTCATCACCGGCACTGTTTTTTTTTCTTAAATCGAGCACTGTCTCTAATATATTTTATGTAAACGTCTTCAATGTGCACGAAGGGAAGCAGAACGCATGTTGTTCATTCTTTACCCATGTTTGCTCTAAAGTAAATCAGTTCTAAATAAATAGACCTTTTGGCACCCAGGGTACACTATGACATGTACTTCGGGGACGCGGGGTGCGGGACCTTAGGAAATTACTGCCCAACTGACAACATTTTTTTTTCCGGGAGAAATTTAAGTTGTTAACGACGCCATGCTTTACAAGTCAGTGGTAATCTATATAAATAAAAGCGATTTGGGTTCTGCGTTAAATCGAAAGTAAAGAATTCATACAACAGTATTCCAGTTTAAAATACAATCATGAAAAAAAAAATCGGATCTGCACGAAACCAAAAAATAATCTAGCCTACTGATCAAACCTAAGGGGATATAACTCTATGCAAAGGTTTTGCAGGGTGCAGCTAGTAGTGAAATAATGATTGTTCGACTTTGTACACGAAAGTGAACCAGATGAAGTTACTATTATCTCTTGGGTTTGATGGTCGTGTGGTAAAGCGCTCGACTGTCGACTTGAGAGCACGGTTAAAAGTCCCTGTTATGTCCCGTTATTACAAATTCTTGAGTGGTTAGCGCAGAGCCGGCCTTATGAATTGCGGGGCCCAGTTTAACGAATGCTTGCGAGGCCCCCCTCTTCTAGCCTGTGACCTAGCCTGTGACAAGAGCCGTGACTGATAGTGATATGCTAAATGTAAATTGCGGGGCTCCTGCCAGGCGCGGGGCCCGATGTGGAGCAATCGGTCAAATCGGCCGATGGTAGGCCCTGGGTCAGCGAGCCGGATCTTCATTTGCTCAATCTGCAAATTATGGGTTATGGGTTCGACTGTCGGTGTGCCAAGTCACATAACTATATCTACCGTGGTATCGCCATGGCCATTGCTATGGTGATGATTAAAGAAGGTCATCACAAAAACCGTCAAATTAGTGGTGTTAAAGGTTTTAAAGATAAACATTTCATCCTTTCAGGGGCGTCACACATATATACTTATGTGATTGTGAGAAAAAAAATAACTACAGTGACAAAAGAAAAAGTTTCAAGGGCACATAACTAATACTTTTTTTTCACGGGAGGAAAGAAAATAAAAAAAATAATCTCCAAACTACTATCAGGACTGATAACGGTTTCAATATTTAAAAAATATATTGCGTTGATTTCTACGACAGTCACATTGGTTCTATTCAAACTGTATTGTATAATTTTACATGTACACTGTTTTTGACTTAATTTATTATCTGCAACTTAGATAAGAAAAAAAGAAATTAAAGGGGAGATAACAAAAATAAAAGCTTCAAACTACAGGACGTTCACATTTTTCATGATAACTGGGTCAAGCTTTGTTTATTTTTTATAAGCATTTAAAAAGTTACACTTTCTGTGGGTTTGCCAATTAATCTTGTAACTAAATTTCGGACTTGTTCTAATTTAGTAAGAAGACTCAAAGCTGGCTGACGTGATACTTCTGCATGACTACACGATTTTCATAATTTTTAGTCCTGAAATTAAATTTTTGTACATTTACGAAGAAGAATTATAGGTTGAAAAATCGCCTTGAGATTATCATGAACACAAAAAAAAAACCTAATATAGTTCCAGTGCGCAAAATAATGAGACTCTTTTTTTAAAAGTGTTATTTCGACTTTCCAAAAATAGTCGGAAATGTGCAACAACTGCAAGTTAAATTTCTTTACAACTAAAAAGTATTAAAAAAGAAAAAAAAAACCTTTGCGAAAAAAATCTTTTAAAAAAGGCACTGAAAAAATAATTAATAATACTGTATGCATATTTGTATAAATTAATACTACCTGGTTCTTGATACACAGTCCGCCTTGTTCTCAATGCACGACCCACCAGGTTGTTGAAACACAAACCGCCCGGATCTCGAAGCACAAAATCTCCCCGCTCTTCCTGGTTCAACCCTCCAAAACATTGTCGTCTATAGAAGTTTGAAACACAGAACAACAGAGCGTACTTTAGTTTTTACAATGTCTAGGTGTGAGAAATTTCAGAGCCGTTCCTAGTATTGCGGGGGTGTGTGGGAGGGGGTTAGGCAGAGACAGTAGACGGTAGACCTAGACTAAAAATACCTGTAGGGGACCCGATGGCATTGATAGGAACTTGTACAGCGGGGATCCGGCTTGTGTTTGAGGCGGGGGGGGGGGGGCTTCATGCTCTGGATAAATTAGTTTCGTAAATTTTTAAGGCAGTCACGTTGGTGTTAAACTGTCGACCTGAGAGTTCTGGGTTCGATCCTCGGTGAGAATCAAATGAAATTTTTCCAGGTCCTAGTGAAAGTTAATGTCACAATATGTCTAATGCCAGGGTGTTAACCATACAATCCCTATATCAGCTGAGGTTACAGAAACATATGAATTCTACAGAAACATATGAATTCTACAGAACCATGAATCCTACAGAAACATATGAATTCTACAGAAACATGAATTCTTACAGAAACATATGAATTCTACAGAAACATGAACTCTACACAAACATATGAATTCTACACAAACATATGAATTCCACAGGATCATATGAATTCTACACAAACATATGAATTCTACATAAACATATGAATTCTACATTTCGTCTGCTCCGATGGTCTCTAAGACTTAGGAGACTTTACTTCTTTTTTTTTTCACAATGGTGGACTCTAAACTTGCTCGACCTTAGGGCCAATGTTCGGGAGTTAAGACTGTCTTGCTCATTCCAGCAACCTCAACTTTTTTCATTATGTAACAACCGACACATCGCCTCGTTTCGATCTTCACGTACATCTGGCCCTGACCCCAGCTAGTCTCTCACCTTTTTCTCTATCAACATGAACCAGTACAAGAAGCTTTAAAAAAAACAAAACAAAACGAGGTGACCTTCATTAAAGGCGTTCCGTGATATCGTGACCTCCACAGCGTTACGGTTTCATCTTGAACACAGACTAAAAAATAATGTACAGGGGGAGATAAATTTGTCACGTACGCAATGATAACAGACTATTTTTTTTTTAAATGGGGTTTATTTATAACTCAGTAAACTTGAGTAAACGATTATTTATTTTTTGTTTCGAAAAAAAAAAACTTGGCACAGTTTTACAATTCTTTTTTTTTCACTCTATAATTGAAAATCAAACAAATACAAATATATCGTTAACCACATTACGAAGCTCAAGCAGGCCCATCTAACTCACGGGGGGCAACAAACTCATGGGATGCCTATCAAAGTCAAGGGGGCCCATCGAACTCAAAGGATGCCTATCAAACTTATGGAGGCCCATCAAACAGTGGGGGGCTAACAAACTCAAGGGTGCCCATCAAACTCATGGGGGACCATCGAACTCATGGGGGCCCATCAGACTAAAAGAGTGCCCACAATGCATATGAAGACCCATGAAACTCAAGGAAACCATCAAAATCAAAGTATGCCCCTCCAACTTATTAAGACCCATGAAACTCAAGGAAACCATCAAAATCAAAGTATGCCCATCAAACTTATTAAGGCTCATCAACTTATGAAGGCCCATGAAACTCAAAGGGTCCGTCAAAATCAAAGTATGCCCATCAAACTTATTAAGGCTCATCAACTTATGAAGGCCCATGAAACTCAAAGGGTCCGTCAAAATCAAAGTATGCCCATCAAACTTATTGAGGCTCATCAAAATCAAGGGGCCCACCGAGCTCAAGGGGTATCCATCAAACGCATGGGGGTCCATCAAACTCATGGGGCCCCTTACAATTCAATGCTGCTCCTATTATTATCATTGTTAGGGGCCCATAAACCTTTGTCGAGTATAGCCGTTGGCCGTTTTGTTTCCTCTTTTTTACCTCAAAAAGGAATTTGCATATGCAAATTGGGTTTAATGTAAACATGAACTTTGACCTTACTCCGCTCCATTGTTGTTACGGCGGCGCTATGTAGCTTCTTCGCTTCTTCGGCAGTGGCGGATTTAAATACTGCCT
Source organism: Bulinus truncatus (assembly GCA_021962125.1). NCBI lineage: Eukaryota > Metazoa > Mollusca > Gastropoda > Planorbidae > Bulinus > Bulinus truncatus. The sequence goes on along the minus strand of JAGDYQ010000091.1, from coordinate 2,907,929 downwards.
TAGACATTGCATAAGCTAACGGCTAATCGGGGCAGATGAAGTGTAGAATCCATCTGTTTCGGCATATGAAGGGATTGTGTGGTTAGCACAATACACAGCCGCCTTTCATTCCCAAAATCAAGTCATGTACCCATTTAAAGCTGGTTAGACTTGTGGGACGACTTTGCACCAAAGTTCACCTGGAAAGGTTCCATGGCTCTCACCGAGGATCGAACCCAGAATTCTCAGGTCGACAGTCGAGTATCCACACCAGGGGTGGACTGGGGAGTTCAAGCGGCCCGGGAAAAAAACAAAAAGCGGCCCTATCTTCATGAAATTTATTTTCCTTGTGCATTTTTTCCATCCAAACCTGAGGGCCGAGGCCTCCAAAGTCTTGGGTCACTTCACAAATTACAATATTCAATAACAAAAAAAAATGAACGATAAATCGATACATTATTTATAATTGTATATAAAATAACAAGAATGCGCCAATTCAAGTTATAAATCAATTTATTTGGGCTCACTTCTTTAAGCTGGGTTTCATTTCGGCTACATGATCTATAATTGTGTCGTTATTCAGTTCACTTAGAACATCGGTTTCTGTTGACATAAGCATAAAATCTTCAAGGTGTGTAGAAGACAATGAGCTTAAAAAGCGATTCTTAATGTATTTCACTTTAGAGAAAGATCTCTCATAAGCTACTTGGGTAGAAGACAAGAGTCAATAAAAGTGTATATGCACTAAAGAGATGCTTGTATGTTTGCCCAAAGAAACTGTTTTTATGTAGTACAGAAAAGCAGCAAACAGGACGTTTTTTGCAAAAATTACATTTTTGAAGTTCCTTACTCATATCCACAACTTGGTCGTCCCAGAGCTCATGTGGCGAATCTTCACTGACGCTGTCCTCTACTAAAGCATCGAACATTTGGAGAAGGTATTCATCGGGGACAGCATTTTTAAATTTGTCCCATTTCTGCACAAAGTCAGTTAGCTCTTCTCTGAGATTAGTAGCTTTGGTGCTTTCATTAAATTTAACGAGAATACTTCTACGGCGCTGCATCGCTGATGTAGCTAAATCTTATTGTTTAATATCCTTTAAATTCTGTGGATCAAGACAGTCAATATCTGCGTACAAGAAATCGTGACTTTCAAATCGCTAATCAATAGTTTTTACAATTTTGTCCATGATGCAGTTATGAACTTCAATGCGACATCTGTCCGCTGCATCATTTCCTACTACCTCGTGCGTTCTTCTCTCATTAGACTTCGCTTTTGGTTTGTGTAAACGTTTCTCTACAAAATTTTCCTCAATGATAATTTTAACATTTTCTTCTTCCAACTAATTATTAGCCAAGGACAAAAATCGTTTGGCACTGTCGAGAACACCATCGAAATCTCTTGAAATATTTTCTAACAACTTAACAGTACAATCTACATTACGGTATGCTTGTAAATAATTAGAAAGCGATCCTGTGTGCTGAAATATTCTTAAGTATAGTTTTGCATTGACAACCGTGATAAACTTATCTAGTAAAGTTTTTGAGCTGTATCCCTAATTTTTGCATTGAATGTGTCCGATTGTGCTAGTTCTTGTAACGTATAAATCAATTCAATGAACAATGATGAGTTTGGATCATCAAAATTTCCAAATATTTTTAACGCACTTTCTTTGGCCCACCATCGCGTTTCACCAATAATATTTAATCTTTGGTGTCTAGATTTTTGTTGGTGATCGACCCAAACATCCATTCTTTTATACAATTCTCTAAAAAACACCGCACATGCGTTAAGCAGTTGAAATAGGCTAACTAAAGAAGTCGTGGCTTGAGTGGTATCACTTAGAACAAGATTCAATACATGTGCGTAGCACCAGGCATGAATTTGATGAGGTGCAACGTCACTCAGCCATTTAGTAAACCCATTGTACTGTCCTTGCATATTGGCTGCCCCATCTGTGGCATTACCGACACAATATTCAATAGAGTTTCTCTTGAAATAATTCAAACATACCTTTTCCAGTAGAAGATGTACAGTTTGCAATGCATATCAATTGCTCATGAACTTTATCTGTCATATATCTTATAATTATTGAACATTGGTCCTTCACACTTACATGTTGAGTTGTATCTAATTGAACTGAAAACATACCAGCAGATTTAATTTCCTCCGAAATGGGTTTCTTTATCATTTTTCTTATTGCATCAATGATATAATTCAATGTCGTCTTCGATATGAGGGTAATCAAATTTCCTCTCCCCTTATTCGCCAAATTAGATGCATGTCTGTCATTACTTTTCTCAATAACCATATCAAGATGTTTTTAATTACTGGGTCAAATTTTGCCAAGAGTAATAATATTTCCAAGCATTTTCCTTGATCGATAGTATCGTCGTTTAATCTGTAGGCGGCATCATTTTTTGACCGATAACTAAGACTGCGTTTTCCAATCATTTTCAGAATCTCAATTACTCTTTCCAGCACTTGTCTCTTTTCTTGAACTTGTTTGAACCTTTTTTTATTTTGCTGAGAGAATAAAATTCTTACAGACATTATATAAGCTTCCACACACTTCTCGTGATATTTGCTGTTTTCATGTTCCTCTAATCTTTGATGCACATGTTTCCAGGAATTCATTCCCACTGTGAATGAGTTCATATCGTCAGTCTTGCCATTTGCTAAGCATACTGTGCAAAACAAAGCTTGAGATTCTTTACAGTATGACACCCAATTCCTATTGATACCATTGCTTCTGAAAAAATGATAGATTAGTTTCACTCGCACTTGGTTGTATTGGGTGAGATTTAAAAAATGATTGTAAAGTATTCTGTCGAGGATGTTTGAAATAGTAACTAGTGTTTTTATCATCGATAACTGAAGTATCATTTTCGGGATTTAGTTCTGCCACTGCCTGCGTTGTTTTCATAAATATTGTGCTGTCAGTTAACTGCGTAACACTTTTTAAATGTAAAGTGGGAATCAAGTTTGTTGGCACTACTGAATGCTGATTGTTGTCATGGCTTTGATTTGAGTCGGGTTGTGTACTTGTAGAAGGTGTTTGTTG
>JAGDYQ010000091.1:2793719-2904385 GCA_021962125.1 Bulinus truncatus | reverse complement strand
GATTTTGGGAAGGAAAGGCGGCTGTGTATTGTGCTAACCACACAATCCCTTCATATACCGAAACAGATGGATTCTACACTTTATCTGCCCCGATTAGCCGTTAGCTTATGCAATGTCTAAGGCAGTATTTAAATCCGCCTCTGCCGAAGAAGCGAAGAAGCTACGTAGCGCCGCCGTAACAGCAATGGAGCGGAGTAAGGTCAAAGTTCATGTTTACATTAAACCCTATTTTATATAATTAGACAACATTTGCATGCAAATTTTTTGAGATTAAAAAGAGGAAACAAAACGGCCAACGGCCCCTAACAATGATAATAATAGGGGCAGCATTGAATTGTAAGGGGCCCCATGAGTTTGATGGACCCCCCATGCGTTTGATGGATACCCCTTGAGCTCGGTGGGCCCCTTGAGTTTGATGAGCCTCAATAAGTTTGATGGGCATACTTTGATTTTGACGGACCCTTTGAGTTTCATGGGCCTTCATAAGTTGATGAGCCTTAATACGTTTGATGGTCATACTTTGATTTTAATGGGCCCCTTGAGTTTCATGGGTCTTCATACGCATTGTGGGCACTCTTTGAGTCTGATGGGCCCCCATGAGTTCGATGGTCCCCCATGAGTTTGATGGACACCCTTGAGCTTGTTTGCCCCCCCCCCACTGTTTGATGGGCCTCCATAAGTTTGATAGGCATCCTTTGAGTTCGATGGGCCCCCTTGACTTTGATGGGCATCCCACGAGTTTGTTGGGCCCCCCGTAAGTTAGATGGGCCTGCTTGAGCTTCGTAATGTGGTTGACAATTTATTTTAATTTGTTTGATTTTCAATTATATAGTGAAAAAAAAAGAATTGTAAAACTGCCAAGTTTTTTTTCTTTCGAAACAAAAAATAAATAATCGTTTACTGAGTTATAAATAAACCCCATTTAAAAAAAAATAGTCTGTTATCATTGCGTACGTGACAAATTTATCTCCCCCCTGTACATTATTTTTTAGTCTGTGTTCAAGATGAAACCGTAACGCCGTGGAGGTCACAATATCACGGAAACGCCTTTAATGAAGGTCACCTCGTTTTGTTGTTTTGTTTTTTTTAAAGCTTCTTGTACTGGTTCATGTTGATAGAGAAAAAGGTGAGAGACTAGCTGGGGTCAGGGCCAGATGTACGTGAAGATCGAAACGAGGCGATGTGTTGGTTGTTACATAATGAAAAAAGTTGAGCTTGCTGGAATGAGCAAGACAGTCTTAACTCCCGAACATTGGCCCGAAGGTCGAGCAAGTTTAGAGTCCACCATTGTGAAAAAAAAAAGAAGTAAAGTCTCCTTAGTCTTAAAGACCATCGGAGCAGACGAAGTGTAGAGCCCATATGTTTATGTAGAATTCATATGTTTGTGTAGAATTCATATGTTTGTGTAGAATTCATATGTTTGTGTAGAATTCATATGTTTGTGTAGGATTCATATGTTTGTGTAGAATCCATATGTTTATGTAGAATTCATATGTTTCTGTAGAATTCATATGTTTATGTAGAATCCATATGTTTCTGTAGAATTCATATGTTGAGTAGAATTCATATGTTTCTGTAGAATTCATATGTTTCTGTAGAATTCATATGTTTCTGCAACCACAGCTGATAGAGGGATTGCGTGGTTAACACAACGCCCAGCTGCCACTAGACTTATTGTGACATTAACCAACTTTCACTAGGACCTGGAAAAATTTCACTTGATTCTCACCGAGGATCGAACCCAGAACTCTCAGGTCGACAGTTGAACACCAACGTGACTGCCTTAAAAATTTACGAAACTAATTTTTATCCAGAGCAAGAAGCCCCCCCCCCCGCCCCAAACACAAGCCGGGTCCCCGCTGTACAAGTTCCTATCAATGCCATCGGGTCCCACACATGTATTTTTAGTCTAGGTCCACCGTCTACTTTGAAAGTCTCTGCCTAACCCCCCCCCCTCCCACACACCCCCACAATACTAGGAACGGCTCTGAAATTTTCTCACACCTAGACATTGTAAAAACTAAAGTACGCTCTGTTGTTCTGTGTTTCAAACTTCTATAGACGACATGTTTTGGAGGGTTGAACCAGGAAGAGCGGGGAGATATTGTGCATCGAGATCCGGGCGGTTTGTGTTTCAACAACCTGGTGGGTCGTGTATTGAGAACAAGGTGGACTGTGTATCAAGAACCAGGTAGTATTAATTTATACAAATATGCATACAATATTATTAATTTTTTTTCAGTGCATTTTTTAAAAGATTTTTTTCGCAAGGGTTTTTTTTTCTTTTTTAATACTTTTTAGTTGTAAAGAAATTTAACTTGCAGTTGTTGCTCATTTCCGACTATTTTTGGAAAGTCGAAATAACACTTAAAAAAAAGAGTTTCATTATTTTGCGCATGTTAACACTGGAACTATAATGAGGTTTTTTGTGTTCATGATAATCTCAAGGCGATTTTTTAACCTATAATTTTTCTTCGTAAATGTACACAAATTTAATTTCAGGACTCAAAATTATGAAAATCGTGCATTGTCATGCAGAAGTATCACGTCTTCTTACTAAATTAGAACAAGTCCGAAATTTAGTTACAAGATTAATTGACAAACCCACAGAAAGTGTAACTTTTTAATAAACAAAGCTTGACCCAGTTATCATGAAAAATGTGAACGTCTCGTAGTTTGAAGCTTTTTCTTTTGTTATCTCCCCTTTAATTTATTTTTTCTTATCTAAGTTGTAGATAATAAATGAAGTCAAAAACAGTGTACATGTAAAATTATACAATACAGTTTGAATAGAACCAATGTGACTGTCGTAGAAATCTACGCAATATATTTTTTTTTAAATATTGAAACCGTTATCAGTCCTGATAGTAGTTTCGAGATTTTTTTTTATTTTCTTCCCTCCCTTGAGAAAAAAAGTATGAGTTATGTGCCCTTGAAACTTTTTCTTTTGTCACTGTAGTTATTTTTTTCTCACAATCACATAAGTATATATGTGTGACGCCCCTGAAAGGATGAAATGTTTATCTTTAAAACCCTTAACACCACTAATTTGACGGTTTTTGTGATGACCTTCTTTAATCATCACCATAGCAATGGCCATGACGATACCACGGTAGATATAGTTATGTGACTTGGCACACCGACAGTCGAACCCATAACCCATAATTTGCAGATTGAGCAAATGAAGATCCGGTTCGCTAACCCAGGGCCGACCTTCGGCCGATTTGACCGATTGCTCCACATCGGGCACCGCGCCTGGCAGGGGCCCCGCAATTTACATTTAGCATATCACTATCAGTCATGGCTCTTGTCACAGGCTAGGTCACAGGCTAGAAGAGGGGGGCCTCGCAAGCATCCGTTAAACTGGGCCCCGCAATTCATAAGGCCGGCTCTGCGCTAACCACACAAGAATTTGTAATAACGGGACAAAGCGGGGACTTTTAACCGTGACCCTCAAGTCGACAGTCGAGCGCTTTACCACACGACCATCAAACCCATCTGATTCACTTTCGTGTACAAAGTCGAACAATTATTATTTCTTTACTAGCTGCACCCTGCAAAACCTTTGCATAGAGTTATATCCCCTTAGGTTTGATCAGTAGGCTAGGTTATTTTTTGGTTTTGGGCAGATCCGATTTTTTTTTCATGATTGTATTTTAAACTGGAATACTGTTGTATGAATTCTTTACTTTCGATTTAACGCAGAACCCAAATCGCTTTTATTTATATAGATTATCACTGACTTGTAAAGCGTGGCGTCGTTAACAACTTAAGTTTCTCCCGGAAAAAAAAAATGTCAGTTGGGCAGTAATTTCCCAAGGTCCCACACCCCTTGTCCCCGAAGTACATGTCATAGTGCACCCTGGTTGCCAAAAGGTCTATTTATTTAGAACTGATTTACTTTAGAGCAAACATGGGTAAAGAATGACCAACATGCGTTCTGCTTCCCTTCGTGCACATTGAAGACGTTTACATAAAATATATTAGAGACAGTGCTCGATTTAAGAAAAAAAAACAGTGCCGGTGGGTGAAAAAACAATTCTACAGAGCCGGGGTTCACGTCTATGATATTAGCTAAAGCAGAGCCGGGGATGACATGTATCTGTGCCGGGGGATATCCCCGGCATCCCCGGCGGTAAATCGACCCCTGTTATGAGCTCATCTAAAGATTTAAACTCTTCTCTCGACCGCCATACCATATCTCGCTATTTGATTTGACGGAAATCGGGATTTCCCCAAACCGCAGACACGAAAAAGTCAGAACAACGCGTGGCGTGAACTTTGTTGAATGCGTCTTGCTTGCTTGCTCTGGCCTATTTGGGAATTCCGCAAACGTGACTAATCTATATATAGTTGCTACTTGCGTCTGGCTCAGAGAGCTACACGGGAGTCGAAATCACACCCAGTCCCACCCACTCCCGCGTTTTCAAAACCAGTCCCACCCGCTACCAAAAGAAATTCCCCCCAGTCCCACCCGCTCCCGCGAAAATTTTTTCCCAATCCCACCCGCTCCCATCAAAAAAAATATTCTATAACTCATAAATAATGGTTTAAAAATTTGTTTATAGAAATCCTCTCGAAAAACATACATGAAAACGTTTAAGATAATAGGTAAAATAAACAGTTCTACAATTTAAGTCCATGTAAAAATAAGATGCCATTAACACTCTCTGGAGCCAACTGTGACCGCCTTTCTTCAAGAACGCGACCAGCCGAAGAAAATGTCCTTTCAGATGAAGTTGATGATGCCGGTATGCTCAGAATTTGCTGCACAACACCTGAGAGATGTTTCCATGCAGTTGATTTGTCCCTCCAATACTCTAGTAAACTTTCACACTTTTCTGTACTCATGACTACGAACTTCTAACTTCTCTTAATTAACTAATGTCCGAATCCAGCCCCTATTTATACTCCAACGTCCGTGCCCTAATTACCCTAAATATGTCACAGTCCCTTCAGTATTTTCCTAACTATCTAATCTTTCTAGGAGCGTCACCTGGTCGTCGTTGTTAACCCTACTAGCCTGTCCGACGTTGCCTCTCAATCTTCACACCTTTGCTGTCAACTATTCTATTGTTTCCCCACCTTGTCCTAAGTCGTCTGTCCCCTTGTCACCCTTATTGGTATTACTCCTAACTCTTAGATATCTATTATATTAAAACGTCGAAGGGGATAGTCTCTGTCTCTAAATCTACTCTAGCTCGTCACAATAAGTATCATTATTATATTGAAAATAATTAATATTGGGGGTGGGGGTATGTGTTTTTTCGTGTCAACTTTACAAAAATAACAATTTTCAACTTTCGGTAGTATGAGAATTAACCTGTCTAACCTAGTCGCAAACGGTATCGCCTGAATCGTCAAAATCTGTAGATTATATTATTGCTAATGACGTTTTGACCTAAATACCAAAAATGTCAAGGAAAGGCCCTGAACTAGGTGTGAATCATACATCACACATCATCCCAAGATCATCCGTGCGATTTGATTGATTCATCAGAAGTCTGCGAGAGTACCACTCAAACAAAACCCAAACCCACGGGACTCCCGCAAAAACAAAACCAATCCCATGGAACTCCCGATAAATTTATTTCCAATCCCGTGCAGCTCTCTAGTCTGGCTACACGCTTGCTTCAAAATGCTTGCTCTGGTGAATTATATATATAATAGATAGCTTGATCTACACTTTCTGTTTTACTCACTGGTCCCTTCAGTCTTGATCAGAATGATTGGTATCCCTGATATACAAATCTATTTAGACATGACATTAAATGTCAAAACAACTTTAGTCGGTGCTCAGAATAGATACAGCCTAAAGAATTTCTTTTTCGAAAAAAAAAACACATTAGCTAGAAATGGGGTTAATGGCAGAAAAATTAGCAAGCGATATGTCATAAAAGATGTCAGTTCTTCGGCCTACATTTAATCTATTCGTGTAGGTTGGTAGAGTTTCATCTCTCTGATCTCTGTTTCTGGATCTACTTAAATAGGATGCTAGACAGCCAAGATATATCTGTGAATAGGTACACATAGATTTACAGATAGAGAGGCAGATTGATAGATTCCAGACAGACAGACAAACAGACATGCAGATAGATAGATAGATAGATAGATAGATAGATAGATAGATAGATAGATAGATAGATAGATAGATAGATAGATAGATAGATAGATAGATAGATAGATAGATAGATAGATAGATAGATAGATAGATAGATGAGATAGATAGATAGATAGATAGATAGATATGATAGATAGATAGATAGATAGATAGATAGATAGATAGATAGATAGATAGATAGATAGATAGATAGATAGATAGATAGATAGATAGATAGATAGATAGATAGATAGATAGATAGATAGATAGATAGATAGATAGATAGATAGATAGATAGATGCATTAAAAAGGGGAGTTTACGACAAACATTAAAGAGAACAAAATGTAATAACGGAAGCCACTTCAACAGAGCCGTTACTTCACCCTGCAGCCCGACCTGCAAGCTGTCACGAAATGCTGTGGGTTCCGGGATCGACTTCCAGTGTGTCCAGTCACTTACCTGTGTTTCCCGTGGTGCCTACATAGCGTTTGTACTATCAGCTGCGGTTGGGGGGGGGGGGGGTCGAAAGAAGGACACTACAAAAAACCGTCCCATTAGTGTTCATATCAATGGTCCCCAGCCCCCCCCCCTCCCAAGAAAGATTAAATTATTTCCTAATTATGTACTCTGGTGTATTTCGAAAGGGGGGGGGGGGATTGTGCGACTTTCCTTGGAGGAGAGGTTAACCGGGAGCTGAGCAGCTGTGAGAAGCGGGGGGCATTGTAAATCAAAACAATCTAAAATATAAATAGCGAACGCCCCCCCCCCCTCTCTCTCTCAGCGGGCCGCGCTGAAATTATCAAACGTCGACTGGTCCGCAGCGAGAAAAGGGGTTGGGGAAACCACTGATCCAGTTACACAAATTATTAAAATAATTCTAATGTGTAAGTTCTGTTCGCGGGCCTTATCAGTGCAATCATTTTCTCATGTTCAATCATTCTCTCCGGACGTGTATGACCTAGATGTACTCGCCAAGTTTGTTTCTCGATCCGTGTGTTACGCCGTGTTACTCACACCATCATAGGTCGCCGGCAGCCTCTCACTCTCTGAGTATGTCGGTTTCAGACGCTTCGTTCGGAATTATCGATCTTATTATATAGGCACTGCTATTGCACACACAAAAAAAAAAAAACAAAGGTCCACTTATCTGTAAACCAATACTTAGAATCCAAGGAAATTAAAAAAAAGATACGTATTTCTTAACTCGGAACTAGGTAACAGCCAACATTGCATTTGTGTTTACACTTCAGTTCAGAAGCGCTGTAACCTTTGGCTGTTTGACAAGACTGGCGTTATTGTTAGACAAGGATTATTTTTTAACTGCTGCAACTGGTGCAGTAGGTGCAGGATCAAAATTTAAAAAAAAGTTTTATCTTGCAAACGTTGATGTGCTTCTATGTTTTGAATTTGTACACAGACAACGGATATAACTGTTGTGTTGAGATCTGAGAGTTCTAATTTGAATTTTACAAATAGTGGTGGACCATACCAAATTTAAAGTAAGCAGTTTATGCGTTTGTGATTATATGTATGTATGTGTGTTACACTAATTATGATATTATTTAAGCCCGCCTATTCGTTTGGTAAATTATATTTATTACGTAAAGAGAGGATTAGAACCACAGACGATCTAACAGAACTAGGGGCGCCCCCTTCCCTCTAAGGGTTTCTGGTTGTAGCCATATGTCTTTGCTCACTTCACTGTATTAAAATCATTGATATTTTTTAAAAGACTGTTTGGGGTACAATTGTACTTTAATCACTATTTTTATTTTAAATCTTTGCCAAATCTTATTGAAGCTGATAGTTGTGATGGGACGATACCACGATGCTTATTCGATTTCTCTTGTTTCCTAAAACACCGATTATCGATTCTAGACGTCATATTTTCATTAAAATACAGTTACATTTGACAGGAGAAGCACACTGAAACATAACCACACATATTTAGTGATAGTAAACACAAATCTGGTGCATTGGCAAATACACATTTATTGACAGGACATGCAGACACACCCACTAACATGTGTATACATCTATTGACAGGACATACAGACACAACCACTAACATACGTACGCATCTATTGACAGGACATACAGACACAATCACTAACATGTGTACACATCTATTGACAGGCCATACAGACACACCCACTAACATATGTACGCATCTATTGACAGGACATACATACACACCCACTAACATGTGTGCGCATCTATTGAAGGACTGCAGACACACCCACTAACATGTGTACACATCTATTGACAGGACATACAGACACACCCACTAACATGTGTACACATCTATTGACAGGACATGCAGACACACCCACTAACATGTGTGCGCATCTATTGACAGGACATTCAGACACACTCACTAACATGTGTGCGCATCTATTGAAGGACATGCAGACACAATCACTAATATGTGTATACATCTATTGACAGGCCATACAGACACACCCACTAACATGTGTACACATCTATTGAGAGGCCATACAGACACACCCACTAACATGTGTACACATCTATTGACAGGACATGCAGACACATCCACTAACATGTGTACACATCTATTGACAGGACATACAGACACACCCACTAACATGTGTACACATCTATTGACAGGACATGCAGACACATCCACTAACATGTGTACACATCTATTGACAGGACATAAAGACACACTCACTAACATCTGTGCGCATCTATTGAAGGACATGCAGACACACTCACTAACATGTGTGCGCATCTATTGAAGGACATGCAGACACACCCACTAACATGTGTACACATCTATTGACAGGACATAAAGACACACCCACTAACATGTGTACACATCTATTGACAGGACATACAGACACACCCACTAACATGTGTACACATCTATTGACAGGACATACAGACACACTCACTAACATGTGTACACATCTATTGACAGGACATAAAGACACACATTCCGATGTATCGTCCCATCACTAAGTTGCAGGGAATATCTATTTCGTGGCAGAATGTTTCGACCTGTGAGCTTTTCCACCACAAGACGGTTAGATCCTGTTGATTCGGCGAATTTGTGTTTTTTTTTTTTATTTTTCATTATTACATTTCATTTAAAATAATATTAAATTTTACATTACCCCCCTTTACTCAAAAATAAGTTATTGCACTTTTGTAGCTGACTTTAGGATTTCAGCGGACTTGGTGCCGTTGATACTATATCAGTAAGTAAAGTAAGTAAACTATGAAAATCAACAAATGAGTGATTTTTTTTTAAACAATGAATTGCAATTTAAGATTCACTCATTGCTAAACAAGTTGACTATTTATTGACCGGTACATATCATATTATTGTTGTTGTTGTTGTTGTTATTATTATCTTTGTTGTTGTTATTATCTTTGTTGTTGTTGTTATTTTTTAGAAAAAAAAAGAAAACGGAATACATTATTATCATTAACATGCATGTAGATTTATTATTTTTTTAAAACGAACGTGTCAAATCTTCGATGGCCCCTGGAGCAAAGTACCGGCTGCATCCGGTCACCTCCCACCTACGTCGGGAGGTCAAATCGACCGGGTCGAGACGTCCAGGGCCGAAGTACTTCAGCGGTGAAGCAATGTTCCGTGCCATCCCAGTGAGCAGGGGCGGACTTGTGTGAGTTGTGGCCCCTGGCGCAGAATAAAATTTTGGGCCCGTTTAGAGAAAGACGGGGATATTAAAGGGTTTATAATTGGGCTCTGAAAGCCCCCCCCCACACTAAATATGCGGGAGGCCTGCGAGCGCGCCCGATGCGCCAGTCCTTAACTCCGCCTCTGTCTAAAGCGCTCGAGATGATGTGAAATAGGATGACGCTTCTTGATATGGTAACACTGGACACAGGGCCGGCTTTCGATCGCCGCGAGCCCTGGACACTTTGGCAACTTGTAGAATAATAACGGACTGAACGTACCACGTTTGAAATTTCAGTCTTAGACCTTTTGTGAGCCCCCCTTCTACAGCGCACGTAGGGTAAAACGATCCTGACTGAGCATGAAATATATTTTGATGATAAACATCTTCGTTTGTTTGGTTTTTTTTTAAACACCCTCTGATATCGCCATACTTGGTGATTGTGAATTTTGAACAGAAATAAGTAACCATTTATTAGTCTTATAAGGAAACGTTATTTTATATATATATATATTTGTGAGATATCTACAAAATCAAGTAACCCCCCCACCCCCCCCCGGGGGGCATTAAATATCAATGGAACGCCAATGGAGTCTACGCCTCTAAATCCTGGTGCGGGTATCAAATGCCGGGGTTCAGAGGCGTAGGTAAATTTATATCGTATCAAAACTATCTCAACGCTGCTCGCCTTTAGGCGTGTGGTGTGTGGAGAGGGTCTTATCCCCCCACCCCCACCCCCCAAGGGCCGCTGCTGGTCAGGCGTTTATTGGATTTATTTTATTATTTTTTTTTTTCGTAAAAAAATTTGTTGCTGTGCTCCTGACAGCGGAATTTAAATTGACGGCTAACCGATTCCCTTCCGCCAGAAATATTGCCGCTAGTGATAATGGGCGTGCTATGTGACGTCATAGCAGAACACGGTGATTGTCGTGGTGACCGATAAATGAGTCAGACCTGCTGAGTGATAAATCTTTTTTTTTTTCTTTAAAGTTCCCTCCCCCCCCCCTCCCCCAATTTGTTGATTCTCGCTGCAAATAGTTGAGACGGGAAAGCTTCTTAAGGAAAAAAAATAATTGTGGACACAGATTTAAGAAACTTGACATAGAGTCGGTGTGTGACCTGCATAGTGTGTGATGAACACACTACACAAACACACAACACGCGGAACAGTGTGACCCGCTGCTCGCTAGCTCATCACGTTTCTGGATAAGGTCATATATAAAAGTTATGTTGACACTAATAAATCGACACTCTCTAAACCAGCTGGGTTTTTTTTTCCCCACTTTACATTCTCTCTCTGACGTGGAGGGACACCTAAAGTCGAGCGCCGCGGCCCTCCTCCCAGTAACGACGCCCCTGGTGTTGATACTCTGATGTCTGAAAAAGGATCGGGTGGCCCGTGGGGGGGGGGGAACTAGTACGGGTTGAAGGAAGAGGGGCATGCGCTTTTTGTGTGTCCCCCGGCGGACCATAGGGTGGACCAGTCGGGTAGTTTGTTTGCCATTGGCCTTTATGGCAGTTCCCAGATGTTGAGGGACATCGCGAGTTTGATCTCACGGGCTCTAAGAGACTAAGTCTCAGCCCTCAGATATCACTGAGAGAGTTCAGAGATAGGGAAGAGGGCATCGTTAGTATACATTGTTGCCTCCCCCTACCGCAGTGGGGGGGGGCATCCTCATTCCCCGAGGCGCTAGTCACAAAGGGCCGCCAAATGGTATATTTCACATATAATATTATATGGTTTTCCAATGGGGGGGGGGGGGCGCTAAAAAAAAGTATTGTGCCCCAGGCGCGAGTTAAGCTCGCTATCGCTACGCCACTGCTCTGCCGCGCACCCCCTTTTTTTATGGCGGGCGTCCAAAAAAAAGTAACCCCGATGAGGGGCGGGGGGAGGGAAATCCATCTGTTTCAACGACTTCATCTGTTTTTCTAACTCTATATCGACCTTGTTTTTTTTTATTATATTATCTTCACATGTAAAGGTTCTATTTTAAAACACCTGGCCATGGCCGGATTTAGACTTGTTAAGGCTCTAAGCTAGTTGAGATATCGGGCCCTTCATTAGTCCAGATATTATATGTCAGTGCCAAATATTTAAGTATGTATGACAATTAATACACTATTACATCTGGACAATTTCTATGGGCCCCCAAGAAAGTGGGGGGCCCTAAGCTATAGTTTGTGTTGCTTGTACGTAAGTCCTGCACTGCACATGACTTCCTACACTTATTAGAAATGCCCTGACCCTTTTCCCTCCATTTTTTTTTTTTAATTTTATCTGTTCTTTTTTTTTTGTTTACAAATAGACGATGGCTCTCGGTCTATGGGACGTGGCCTGTATTGTTCTGTTTTCGGTGGAGCTTTACCACCTGATCGCTCACGCGATGATCCTGTTTGGCATCCGGAGTCTCCCCCGTAAAGATTTGGTTCGGATCCGGCTGTACTTCTTGGTGGACGCTTCGACCGTGTTCATTACTTCCTTCGTCCTAACTGGCAAACTCAAGTGGTTGGCGGTGTTGCAGATTCTCCAGCACCTGTTTTATTTTATCACTTGGAATAAATCTTACATGGCTAAAAGGGTAAGCAGTGGTTTAATGAGTATTTAAAAAAAAAAAATTAGCATCACGTTCATTGCTTTGTTATTTTGAATTGATTTGCTACTTATTTACTACAGATACTTAGCGTCTCGTTCATTGCTTTGTTATTTTAAATTGATTTGCTACTTATTTACTACAGTTCCCGAAACACATTAATAATGTATTTTAGTAGCCTCGATATATTGAGGAATTAATCGTCAGCCGCCTTTACTTCCCCAACCAAAGTCAGGTACCCATTTTAAAGCTGGGTGGACTTGGGGGGACTTTCAAACCAACTTTCAGTAGGACCTGGAAAAATTCCATTGGCAACAGTTATCGGCCTTGCACTTGTGCCCCCATTACATCCTAGGAAGTAGGCCATGCATACAATGTATAAAATGTTAATGTCCAGTAGTGAACTAGTGTGTTAATGCCCAGTAGTGAACTAGTGTGAGGATCTCCAGTTGTGAACTAGTGTGGTAATGTCCAGTTGTGAACTAGTGTGATAATGTCCAGTTGTGAACTAGTGTGGTAATGTCCAGTTGTGAACTAGTGTGGTAATGTCCAGTAGTGAACTAGTGTGCTCAATATTGGCAAGGCGTAGGTGAACAAGGCATATGCCTAAAGCCCCCCCCCCCAATGACTATTGGGCCACCACTCCCACCAGCAATTAAATATAGGTGACCTAAAGTGAACCATGAGCTATACATTACTAGTTAGTATGCATTACTGATGATGCAATAATTATACATTACTGGTTATTTAGCATTAGGGATGATACAATAATTATAACACATAAATACGAATATGGTGATTGTCATGTAATCATGGCCCCGAAGGGTGCTTTTTCCCATAGCACCCCTTAGCACCTGACATATGGGCCACAAAGGTCAAAGAACGGTTCTGAAAAATAACATGATAATAATAGTTACAACAATTATCGATGTATTTGTCCTTCAAGATAACGGACAGGGTCTATTTAAACAAACTTTAAAAAAAAAAACGGAAAACTTTCCAGTGTTGGTTATTGATTTCCTAAGCCAGCACCACTCAGTATCGCTCATACCTTCCACTGGGAATGGACGCGCCAGTGTAATACAAATAAAACAACTACTTGTTCTAAGAAACAGGTCGATTGACTGACTGAACTAGGAATATTCCTGGCAGTTGCGTTATTGTCAAGGGTGGCACCGACAAAAGGGACGCATTTTTATCACTTTAGTATTCTTTGGCACGGTAAAAGTCGGCATTTGTAAGAGAACGCCCTGGGCGAGAAAATTGGCTACTGAGCCATGGACAGTCCAAACTACCTGCATGATCGTATTAAGATGGGGGTTGGGGGGGATTATGGTTGAGTGCGAACAATGTCTATTCATCAGGATACATACACATGCGTTTGACATTGTGCCTATGTTAAAACTTGACCAATGTGGCAGTGTCAATAGCACCCACCTTGACCCTGCCTCATATCTCTGGACGACGTTTGTAGAAGGTGAGGGTCGGCCTTCCAATATTATAAAAAAGATGGGGGTGGGGGCCCCCAAAGTGGTGGAGGGCGTTTTATGTTGTTTCTTTCTAAACATTTGACAGGGGAGGGTCACCAAGTTGTTAGAGATGCCATTATAGTGCACTACAGATAAACGTGTTCATTTGTAGATTCAGTGCTTTTTTTTCCATGCTGTGCCAGATAATTGACTGGAGTTCGCTGGAATGGTTCAAGAGCAACCCTCGGATATCCCCACAGATCGACTCGGCGCTGGGGACATTCTTCGACGTGTTCGTGCACGCCGCCATGATGTATGTGCTGGCAGAGCAGATGGACATGTTCGGTATCCTGGTAGCCATCTTCATCGCCCAGGCAACCGTGTACAGCGTCCTGTACAACCCCAAGCTGGCATGGAGCAGCCCAACAAGTGTGCCAGATTGGGTGCAGAAACGTGTCGGAAAGCTGGAACAGAGTTATTCTTAACTTCAGCTTTTTGAAAGTTACGTTACATTGAAGTGCTAATGTCGTAATCAAATATAGATTTATGATTTAGTCAGAAGATGTTTACATTTCAATAATTGTACACATTAATTTATGCTCACAAAAATAAGTCACTTTTGCAACAAAAAAAAAATTATTTTAAATCCTTAGGTTTATATTCCTCATCTGTAATGCAATTAAAATAATTTATATTTTTATGTTTTAAATCATAATAATACAAATGAAATATTAACTCACAGGCAAGGTTCTACCCATTCACTTTGACTATAATAAATACTTCTGCTACTGGTACATCTCATGTACAATGAAGACTGTATATTACTAATAGTCTGCAGCTATGTAATATATTGTCAGAGACAGAGCCATTCCTTATAGATAGGCTAATGAGATGTTATGCCCGAATTTAATTTTCTCACTAGTCATTGCCATCATACAGACCTGTTGGGTAATCATTTTGTTGTCTTTTTTTCTGATTTTTTTTTTTTTAAATGGAGCATTTGTCTTGTTTTGGATAAATGGCAACCAAAGATGATTTTATTTTAATCATCAGGCCATCATAATAAATATAGTCAAATGATTTGTATTCTTGATGTCAGTTAAGCTTACTATTAAATGTAACATTCAATATACTTATGTTATTAGTGATGCTTACCAGCCCGTAGCCAAGGGGGGGGGCACTGGGGGGCATTGCCCCCGGCTAGGTGTGAGTGCCCCCCCCCCCCGCTTAAAAAAGAAAAAGAGGAAAAAATAAAGAAAAAGTTACTAAAATGAGAAAAACTGCCCCCTTGCTGGGTATTGGTGCCCCCCTGCATACTTTGACCTGGCTACGGGCCTGATGCTTACTATTCAATAGAAACGTCAATATACTTATAAGCTATGCTACCTGTTCAATAGAACATATACACATCAACCACTGGCCATTATCATGAAATGATATAAATAAAATGTAAGTAATGTGTATGAGTTGAGAGGAGCTGATTAAGAGAAGGACCAAAACATTCTGATTGGCTGGACTTGGGGTTAGGGTGTTAGCAGACTGTAGCTTGCTCATGTCTGGCCAGCACTGAGTACATAATCTACAGGTATCATCAAGAGTAGTTCCGGGTGGCAACTGTGATGACCCCCCCCCACCCCCAGTGCCTCATAGAGGCCTGCAATTTTAGCTGTTTGTTTTGTTTTTTTTACCTTTGACTTAACTGTAACAAAACTAAATGTATGTTCAATGCATCGTATATGACGCCTTGGGCTCCACAAAATAACAATACACTTAGGCCCTGCTCAGTGCTGAGCCAGCCTCTGCTAGGCACAAATTGGTGGCCAATGTTCAGGGATTGAAAACAAGGTGTCACCTATTAGGAAGATAATTTTTTTTTCAACTAGCAAATCTAAATTTCCTAAACTTTTTTTTTAAACTTTATGTTCGCACATTGTCACATCTGATCATGAGATATTTTCATTAAACACTAAATTCTATTAAGGCTGTTGCAGCAATCTGTTAGAAAATCAATTTTGTTCAATCTAATATGTAGCCTATATTGGAAAATAGTAAACAATACAGTTAAAAGAAGCTTTCATTAAAATGTAATTAGAAGTAATCATATAGCCAAAAAGAAAATGATGTGTAAATGTAAGACGATATAGAAAACTGCTCCAATGTGCACTGTAATAGACTGGTATTGTACTTGATGCATAATCTCTTTCAGCATATAATTCTCCACACACTTTTAAATGTTAACAAAATTTAACAAGCTTAGGAACCCTACAAGATTTTGACTTGAAAGTTTTAAAATAGTGTATTGTCATCCAGAATACACATTTTAAAAGTGTCACCTCATTGCACATCCAAAAAATATACACCCAGACAAGGCAAGTTTAATAAAAATCATTTAAAAAAGGTTTTAATTAGTTTACAAAGATGATTTTAGTCTGTCTACAGGCATATCAAATCAATGCATAAAGGCATATCAAATCAATGCATAACTTTTAGGCAAAGCTAGGACTAATTTTATTCGTTTTGCTTTTCTTTGATGGGGGGGAGGGGGGAGAGATATTTTTATGGTTATTTCTTTTGAAAGAGTTGCTCTCTATTATACCTGCTTTATTGGTTGTACAGGAATTAAGATGGTATTAGTTGAAATACAGAATAAAGTTCATTTTGTTTTTTTTTAAACACTCTCATGCTTTATTACACTTTATAACAGTCAAAACCTTCCCCCAACCCACCCTGCAGTTGTACTTGAAGTGACATTCACATCAGTCTGCCAATAACAATATGATAGCTGTCAACACTTATATTACAACACACAAAATAAATTTAGATTCTGTACAATACAATGTCTTTATGTAGTCTGAAAATCAGTTTGGTTGGTTCATTTATGCTGATGTCTGTGAAAAAAACTTCATACCCATTGTAAGTCATTAATGTTTGTGTGCACCTAATTTAATAAACCTTTTTTTTTAATAATGGAATCAATATTTAAATAAGGTGTGATGATTGTGGCTTATGGAAATTTTGTATTATTTCAAACAATATTCAATTGTTTTTTTTCCAAGATTACACTGCTATAATGATTTTTGTATATTTTTAATGATTTTTTTATTTCTTAATCATGCTTGATTTTATTTTAAATCATGTGCATGTATTGTTGTTTGTTTTTTTACCATAACATTCTTTTTATGCAAATTTTTGAACATCTTATGACAATGAGAACGAATTAAATTAATTTTAGCAAAGTTAATATATTTCCACGTTTGATTATTAGAATTTGTTTTTGCATTAGAGATTAGTTTGTCAATGTCAATTAATTCAACTGAATATAACAACACAGAACACAATTGCAAATTATACGAGACGAGGAATGAGAGACAAAATATATCAATCAATAAACTGAAATCATCTTTATTTACATACTAAAATAAAAAATATATATTCATAAAAAGGCACTCTTTGTACATGTATTTAATTCATTAATTTATTTTATTGTATGCAAAAACTTCTGCATGAAAAAAATATAGATCAACACTTTTTGCTCACCAAGCAATGGTAAAAAAAATAGAATCATGCATATGATATGACCAAATCTACCAATGTGTCTTGAGAGATCACTGTATGGTATAAACCCGATACTCTAGATGATACAGAATCAAACAGCTAATGTGTTTTTGGCATAAATGCCTGCATTTCTCAAAAATGAACAACTTCGTGTGTGTCATATAAGCAAGTTCAATAAATCAGCCCCGCTAAAAGAAGTGTGAAGTGTTGTTTTTGTTTTTTCGGCAATTTAATGTTAACTTCATTTTTTTTCCTAAGTTAATTAAAAAAAAAACCACAACATGTGCAGTGGCTTTAACTTGAAACTTTACACACCGAGAATATGGACAAAATGTAAACATGACAAAACAAAGAGTGACATAAATACTGGATATGCACTTTTTTTTTAAACCTGACATACATAGGACTTTAAAATAAGTTCATTAACATTGACTAGTTAAATATACGGACATCCCACCCATATCATTATATAGAAGCACAAGTACATCACGCCTATCAAAAAAATTTAATTCAGTATACTAAAATTTATGATCAACTAGTCTTTACTAACTGTAACACATGAAAATAAATGTTCACCATTTTTAAAAATTCGTCAAATTACTATTCGATGAAGATATTTGCATTTTTAAGTCTAATGTTATCAGCCAAACCAATGATCTGCCTGGCATTCCCTGTTCCACAGCTTGACACAGACCCAGCACCACTCTGTCTTACATCTTGAACAGACCATATGCATACAGCCGCCTGTGCAAGTAAAATAGGTTTTATAATTTTAAAAAAAATTATAAGTCAAAATATATATATATATATATATTGCCGGTATCATACAAGTGAAGTATAGTTAGATTGAGTAAATTGGATTGCAATGAGCATAAATTCAAATTAATAACAAGTTTAACCAAATATTTTATTGTGAATTAAAAATAGGAAAAGATGTAAAAATAAAATGACTGGGGAAAAATAATTACAAAGATTATCTCTGTGGCTAAACTAAAGCATAATATGTGTGAATGTAGATATCCATAACATAATACATGTAAAATCCTACAGCCTGGAGTTATTTTGAAAATCAATGGATAAGAATTAAAGCAATGACTGACAATGGACATTATTTATTTTTAATGCAGTTTTTTTTATCTTTTACATTAATCAAGGAGTGCTAATAACTGCATAACAAATATTTATTTAACATTAACCTCAAAGGAAGCAAATGTACATTTGTATACTACATGTATATATGTAGTCAAACCTACATTTATGCCAGGGATACTTTTCACAGAAATGTTGCAAAAAAAAAAAATCCATATTATCTTAGTAATTCTCTAAATTGCATAACTTGAGGAAACCAAGTTATGCATAACTTGAGGAAACCAAGTTAATATGAACATAAAACCACAAAAAGTTGAAAAACATAAAAAATGAATCTGTTTAAAAAATTTTAAGCAAAAATTAAAAATAGCTTTATTCACGCATAATTCATTTAAATTAGAAGAATGGTGACATGCAGAATGATGTAAAAATGATATCATATGGAGACTCAACATGTGATAAATGCAGTATATATTTTTGTACCAATGCTATTATTTTTTTATCATGATTTAGATAAAAAATTACACCAATTCTTTTAAAGTATTTAAATTATTGTGACATTTTATTTGGAAGAGACCAGCAGTCCAGTAATAATGTGTATCTTACATTGTCAACAGTTGCTGTTTTCCTCAATGTTCAATACTATCATCAACAAAATTACTAGTGATCTCATTGTTCAATACTATCATCAACAAAATCACTAGTGATCTCATTGTTCAATACTATCATCAACAAAATCACTAGAGATCTCATTGTTCAATACTATCATCAACAAAATCACTAGTGATCCTATTCTTCAACACTATCATCAACAAAATCATAAGTGGTGTGATTAACATTCCGGCTTGCTTGACAACATTTTAATCAGCTAGTTTGTAAATTGACTAGCAGTCTGTTATAAGGGGCGTAAAAGTTTAGAGCTTGACAGTTGAAATCAACTAGTTATAGCAATGTAGATAGGGGCACAACCATTTACATGGGCAGTTTTTTACGAAACATTCAAGCGAAAAAATGAATCAACATTAATATTTAAAGACTGACATTACAAGTTCTCACAGTCTTATTAAAAAGTGCATTTGTTTAAAATCACTATGTCAATGACAAGGCAGAGATTATTTTCCTTATAAACAGATAATATTAATTTAGTCAACAGTTGCAACAGGTTGATTTAGTCATGTCGACTGCTCTACTGTTTGGCTATATGTCCAGATCAGAAAAATGAGGTGCTGACTTGATGAACATTAACAAAATATTTTGTGATGCCCAACTTGCATACTCACTGTTGTGAAAGATTCTGACAAAATAGGGATGCGGACTAAAATGACAAGCAGTGGCTTTGACAGATTTTTTTGTCAATGGCCCTGAAAAGTTTGTTTATCTAGGGAAGACATGGGCAGACTATGGCCCACTGCCAAGTCCAGCTGTTAGCCCCGAACTGCCAACTACTACTCTCTGCTCATTCTCACCAATGACATTTATAGTTAATTTATTTTATTTCAGATAAACACTTAGCCCATTGGCTCTTCTGTCAAATTAAAGAACCCACTGTAGCTTGCGATCTTAAAGTTTACCGACCCCTGGTCTAGGGCCTACATAAAAGCTAAGAACAGCTCTGCATCAAGAATTTTTTTTTTTAAAAGCTACACCTAGCTGATATTACATATATAGGATATGTGTTCTTACCACTTCTCTCAGTTTTCGTATGACATCCTGGACAAGACTTGGTTGTCTCCTCGATCAGACTTTTACTTTCTCTCTCCCAGGATGCTCTCTGAGCCCGCTCATCATTTATTTCCAAGTCCTGTGTTTCAAAAGTAAATACAAATGATCAAATAAAAATGCTAAATGAACTTACTTGATCAAAAAACCTTAATTTGGGTAATAAAAATACATTACAAACAAGAGGAAAATATACACTAGCATCATAACGAAGAAAATAAAATGAAATTATAATTTTACTTTTAAAATAAATGTATGCATGTATAATATTAAACTGTAATCACCACAATCATAAAACCCCCCAAACCAACTTCCTGTCTACTTCAACTATCTGAGAGTGTATGCAAAGCTAAAATTAGCTCATTAGTAATAATAGGTTTTATAAAAAAAAACTATACTAGCCACAAATTCTCACATTTTAAGACATATGCACTTGGTCATTACATAACAAAAAGACTTTAAACATATAGTTAGATTCTTCTGCGAAAAACAATACAAAATACTGCAATTTTACATTGAAATTATACGGAATAAAAACAAAATGCTAGCAATTTTGGATATGAATCAAAGTGACCATGATTATTTACAATTTTCAATGACCTAATTCAGTCGGCAGTAAACATTGGTTTCCATTTACCCATGGAATATCTTCATTAGAGGGTACTGAAGACTATTTAAAAATAGTGTGTGTGAAAGTTAACAAAAATATAGTAAGTTAAATTGATTGTTTGTGCAAAAATAAAATAGTGCCTGAACAGGTTTTCCCATTAGGATTTTATTATTGTGTGCATGTTTTTTTTTTAATCTATGCATTGTACGAATATATAAATATATATATATATATATATATATATAACTATTTAATAAACTCTTGTCTTACTCAAAGAGTGGATTATTAGTGAATCCATTTCAACTATTCACATCCTTCATTACTTTTGTTTTGATCTTGATTCATGTTTTTTGCCTGTTGTACAGGCTGTTTAGCTACTAACTAAATAATTTAACATTTCCGAGCTCTACTTAGCTAACTCATTAGTGGCCTGGCTGGATCTACATGCTGCAGTACAACCCTACATTCTGTGGTTTATGGGTTTAACTCCCGGCGAGTCCCATTCACCTACATATGTCTCTCTTGGTGCCTCCATGGCCATTGCACTATTGACTATAGCGGGGATGAAAGAAGAGCAGTGAATAAACCGCCCAAACAGTGGCTCATAGGATCCAAGGGTAAATCTCATCATTTATCTCAACGTACAAAAACACACTCAAGTTTGAAATTTAAACTTTTTTTTTTACTCACCATAACAACCGTTTTATTTATATTCACAGCCTATGTATCAGAAAAAACTACAGTAAAAAAAATGAGATTAAAAACTTCATTAATTTGTTTATATAAACTTTGAGATTTTTTATGCACTGATTAATAGAGTTTTATTTAAGCAAAGACACATTCTCTATCAATTAAGTTTAGTCTCAACCCACTTAAAATTCTTCTGCAGCGATCCACACTTTAGAGAACTACAGGTCTGGTGTATATTTTGATAAGGTGTCTAAAAAATAACAACTGTATTCATTTGTTTTGACTTCACATACTTAATTAAATTGTTTCATTTTAATCATCCATTAATGTTCCAAGGATTGACCTTAATCCAAGAAACAATCCATATATTGTCTTTTGAATTTATAATACATTCTTGAGACTGTGTGAGATTTTGAATAAGGGAAATAACTCTCTAGTTGAAACATTGTGGTGGATAGATAATTCACACCAGCTTAAAAAACAAAATAATCCACAACTTACAGAAAGATCAAGATGGAATGACTCTAAGTATTCTTCACAGTGTCCGGCATGAAACTCTCTTCTGCACTCTCTGCAGCACTCAAACTGAATAAAAAAAGTTAAATATAGCTCAAAAGATTTAACAAAGAAAATTACTGTCAAAACTGTTGGCAGTGATTTATTTTTGTTCTCAAAGAATTTTACTAATTTAAAAACAAAAATCTTTATTCCTAGATATAACAGTATTTGTTAAAATACCAAATAAGTGAAATGACAGTGAAATCTTATTAGCCATTAGAAAGCCGGCAACATAAGAGGTAAAAAAACAACACATTTACTAATTAAAAACCAACCTGACACTCTCTGCATCTAATTAGCCTGTTATCTGATGCAGGAAACAACCCAGTGCCGCACCCAGGACCTGGACACAAAATCCCACCATTTTGAAGAACATACTCTTCAGCTCCGAAGTTTTTATATCTTTCATACTGAAAGAGAAAAAAAAAAAATAATCAGTATATTGTGACATTTTATTTATTTTTTAATACCAGAATATTTTCTAAGAGCTAACATAGATCAGGCTGGCGTGCATTTTTTTATAATTTTTCTTTTAAATCTTTTATTAAACAGACACAAAATTAAAAAAAAAAAAAGCATTTGCACGTGGAGATCAATGTTAAATTGAATTAGATAAAAAAAACATTTTTTTTTTTACTATAATGTGCCCTGGTAAATGACTATAGTGACAGAAAAGAAGACGAATCAAATTTTAGTTTAAAACCCTAACCTTTTCAGGTCCAAGTAAAAGAAAATGATGATTTTCCTCAATGTGAGAGTCTGGACAACCCGCTGGAAAACAAAACAAGATGGGATGCAATTTTATTTTAATAATTACATGCCATTCTATGTTTTTTTTTATAATTACATGCCATTCTATGTTTTTTATATAATTACATGCCATTCTATGTTTTTTAGAGCATTTTCGAAAAAATATGCTCTATTGTCCCCGTTTTGTCTGTCTGTCTGTCCGTCATCACCCTAGATCTCAACAACCAAAAGTCCTAGACCAATGATGTATTTATCATTTTGTAGGTCTTGGCCTGTCATGTGTGCAGCAAAAGTTCATTTCGCGATCTGACCTATGAGGGCCGTAAAAGGGGGCTTATAAAGTACCGTTTTTTACTATATAAGCTATATTAACAATGGAGCGCCCTATATCTCGGCAACCATAAGTACTAGATCCATGATGTATATATCATTTTGTAGGTCTTGGCCTGCCAAGTGTACATCAAAAGTCCAATTCGCAATCTGATCTCTCAGAGCCAAAATATAAGAGTTTATTATGTACAGTTTTTGCTTATATTTTAAACATAAATAATAAAAGCTAATCAAAGGGGCGTAATCATTATTTATTTTTGTAATAGTTACTCAACATGATTACTCCCATCTTTAAATTTATCATAATTCATGCGCGTGGAGCAATATTTATGGCTGTAACCCGGAAAAAAAAATACGGATTTCGTCCGGCGAAAATGCTCTAAAATGTCCTTTGTCCGAAACGGAAGACTTAAATTGCTTGTTTTTATAATTACATGCCATTCTATGTTTTTTTTTATAAATTAGACGCCGTTCTATGTTTTTTAACAGACTTTAATATTTATAAGATAAAATAATGTGAGGGCATACAAATTATTTAAGAAAAAAAGAGTAGTATGACAAAAATTAAAAAAACATTTCTACTTAAAGAAAGGCTATCTATTTATACATATTCATTTAAGAAAGAATATTTAAGAAATTTGATAAAGTTGCGGCAAGACATGAGAATGAAA
Organism: Bulinus truncatus; assembly: GCA_021962125.1. Lineage (NCBI taxonomy): Eukaryota > Metazoa > Mollusca > Gastropoda > Planorbidae > Bulinus > Bulinus truncatus. The sequence continues at coordinate 2,880,584 of JAGDYQ010000091.1, read as the reverse complement.
TGTTAGAAATTGAATTCCAAATTTATTTTCAGTAACAATAAAGTAGCAGCATAATTTTCTGTGAATGGAAGAAAGGAAAGTATATGTTATTAATCAAAAAAAAAAAATCAACCTGGGCAAGGTAAAGTATAACCATGCTGCGGATGTTCAATGAATCGTCGTTCACTCAAGCATGTACTACCATACTGTCGAAAGCAGTCTAAGCACATGATGTGACCAGGTGAGCAAGGAAAAATTAACACATGTGACCTAGAATAACAAAATAGACCAATCACTATTTGTTCTCTATTTAATAATACAGATCAATAATAAACAATAGCACAGTGAAAGTATTCATTGGACTTACATCACGTCACTGCATATGATACACTCTATCCTTCTTGAGTTGGCCTGAACATGCTTCAGCCCTACCACAGTCCCGTCCACTTCACCTTCATGATTCTGACTACACCTGAGATAAAACCGCTGCAGGAAAATAAAGCATATTGAATTATATCAAGGGAAGAATGTGCTTATCTGTACTTAATGGAAACAAAATTTAATGTAAAAAAAAGAAAAAATAAAAAGTACATGCATACTTGAATCAAAGCAAATATTTATTTTTTAAATTGCTAACAAAAGTTTTAGGTTTAAAAACCAAACAAACCAATTTTAGCAAAGCCATAAGACAGTTTTCTTGAAAAAAAATTTACAATTAGATTTCTAATTTTAAAAAAAGCTTTTCAGGTACTTAAAAATGGCTTCTCAGATGTAATAATTCACAGCATCGTGTGCCAAAAAAAAGGTGTATATCCTTTTAAGTTAATAAAAACGGTTGGGCATGATTAAGATTAGTAGATGACATTGACATGGCATGTAAAAAAAAAAAAGTATCTATATAAAACTGACCTTTTTATTGTTCCTCGATATTTAATAAGTAACTTTTAAAAAATATAACAAATATATTCACACAAGTAGAATTGAGTTACTAAGAACAATCTACCACTGTAACATGAATACTTACAGGGATATCACAAGAACAGCTTGAATTTTTGCAAACTCCTCTAATATTAGTGTTTGTTGATATGTCATCCCAATTAGACGGACCCTAGAGATAAAACACTTTTACAATTGAATGCATATAAACATATACACACATAATGACTTCCATCTTGTAATATAAGGAATGAGATAAGATACAAATAATTTATGTATGAGAATAACCACCAATTTTACTCATAAGTGGAGATCTGCTGGTATAGAAAGAAAGCATTAGCCTCATTAAACTAAAAACAACTTTTTTCAATTGACCCGAGAAAACAATATTCATATTTTATAATGAATAATAAAAGTGGCAGATTATATTTAATATAATTGAATAAAAATTACCTTATCCACAAGAAAAACTCCACTTCCACAATGTTTGCAACAAAGTCTTAGTTTGCCAGGTTGGACAGATTCACAAAGTTTACAAAACACAAAGAATCTGCTAAAAGCTAAAAGGAAACAAAATAAATTTGTCAACTTGAAAAGGAATTTTCAAACAAATTTCATTTGATAATTAATTTATTAACTGAAAAGAACATTAAAAAATTCCACATTTTAATCTTGTAGGATCAACAAATACCAATAAAAAATTAAAATTTACTTAAAATGAATTTATAATAAAGATAAACATATTTTTTCCAACAGAAATATGTATATGAAATTTTTAACAAATTTAAGATAGAATCATTCAAGAAAGGAGAGAAATACTTTTAATACAAATATACCGTTTACCTCTTCTGTGTGTGTTGGAAGACAAAGATGGTCTTAAAACAGATGCACCGGACCTGCCTAGTGGCCGCCTCAATAAATAATCACCATCTACATCTGATTCTCCAGCCTGAAGTGCATCCCCATGCATGTCCTCTTGGCCAGCATGTTGTGGATGCTCTGTATGACGTGTTATTAAATATGAATCTTCTGTGCCTAAGATTGGTTGTGTCAATGCTGTCTTCTTATCACTTTCCAGTGATCCTAAATGTATATCTCCTGTAGACAGGCCATCATCAGACCAGCAAAAGGCGTGCAAGGTTGTGTGAGAACCCAATCCACAGTCCTGAAAGAACAAATTGGACAAAAAACTATTAGTTATAGCTACTGTCAATCCAGCCAAAAAAAAAATGTTGATGGATCTTAACTTTTTACTAAACAGTAGATTCTTGACAACTGGACAAATGTGACTAATGGAAATGCCAGATAGGCCTGAGCTATATAAAATGCTTTCTACTGGCCATCAGTATAAATAAAAACAGTTAAAAACCAATAAATGTCATTTATTCCAAATTTTATTTAGTACATTTTATTTAGTACTTAAGTATAGGTTGGATAGTATGGAGGCTGTCGGCATGAGTCTACTGTACAGAAAAAAATATGCATTCACAATTTTAATGAGTAACTAATAAATTATACTTGAATAACAGTAGAATCATTGAGTAGTTGTCCAGCCAGCACGAAACTGATACATCTAGCCGAGATGTTGGCTTCTCTGGCTACAATCTCTTTTAAATCAAGGACTGTGTTTTTGATGTTTACGTTAACTGTGTAGTTCTGACTCCCACTAAATCTTACGGCCACACATATCTCCTCATCCTCACTGTTTAATAGTGATGTTAGGCCGGGTGCACTGGCAGCAATAGCCATAACCACTCAGATATTTTTCCTCTGCACACTACCCTCTTTCTTTCATTTCATTTTTTTCTTTGTAATTGTTAAACTAGAGTTCTGAAAAAAAAAAACAAACCATTACAACAAAGGTATCTAGTTACCAAAGACAGCCAAGTGAATAAATTGTGGTAATATAATAATGGATCCATGCACAAAAAAAAACGAAAAATTAAGGAATGTCAGGGAATTAATGATACAACGAAACAATATTTTAGATTATTACATTTATCAAAACAGCATAAAAAAAAAATTGAAAAATTGAAAAAAAACATTTAAAAAAATAAGTCTTAATTAAAATGCATTAAATAGTTTTTATTAAATTACTTAGATCTACAAATATTTATATAGATTATCATTACTAAATCTAAACTGTTTTGAGTTGAAAATGTTACTATTATTTAGTGATTAGTATCATTTATGATAACTATCGACAATACACGTTGATAATATTAATATCGTCTGTCACAGAGACAGTCTCTTCTCTATGACTATGACGATTGTCATTGTAAAGATCTTGATCTGAATGGAACGAAAGGGACCAAAAAATGATATAATAATATGAACAAACAAAACAAAAGGAACCATTTGAAATGAGGGGGGAGAGAGTTTAAAGTTCATTAAATTATCACGACGTTTTTATTATAATAATTATGCTAGCCTTTATATTAGATTATATTTTACTGATGAAATGAGTGTCTTGACGGTCTTGACTCTTAGACTTAGGTGACTTAAAATTAGATGATAATAAACACATTTTTAAAAAGACAACAGTGAAGTTAAAAAAATACTAAATGTTTATAGTATAGATTTCGCATAACATGAGATAGGAGACAATAAAAAAGGCTAATGCAGTCTCAATTTATAACTGATCTGAAGAACTATAAACATTAACTCATTCATAAGTTCATATCTTTCTAATATTCTCCAAGTTTTTGAAGAAACGACTATTCATAAACAAGTGGGTTTTTTTTTAATGAAAATTGTGAATGGATTTCATGTTGCCAAACTAATTTCAAATATTTGTTTTACTCTATTTATTTATTCTTTTTAATGATATATCATTGAAAATAATGAATGGGTTTTTTAATAATTATTTTTAAAATACATTAGAATCAATTAACACATTATAGATAATTTATCGATACGTGCTACGATTTGCAAGGACATACTTAGAACGAAACAGTGTATATAGATTTTCAAGGACGTCTGGTTCCGTTTCGGTCAGTCTGTCATCTGTGAGATTTCGAAGTAAACAAATATGGCGATGTTACCGAGTTTTGTGCAAAAAGTTGCCCTGCGAGCAAGACCTTTGATTGTTCAAACAGCTGCCAGCTATCATAAAAATGTAGGTAAAACTATTTTTTGTCTGAAACTCATTTATTATTATATTATTATGTAAAAAGGTGATTATCAAGTTCGCGTGACCTGCAAAACACCTTATTACATAACGACAATTGTTATAACCTACTTTTTAATTGCCCACTCATACTTATGAGACGTAAACTAAGGTTATGCAATTTAATAAAGGGAATGACTGAATCACACAAACACTTTCAATCAATAAAAGACTTTAATTCAACTTGACACAAATATGAATTATTGAACTATGCTTTATTATTGAACTAGCACTAATCACAAATACTTTAAAACATATTCAATACATTTAATCCTCGAAACATAACACTTCTTATTTACTTCTTCATATAAGTTATTATAAAACTATCTCCAGTCACAAAGTTCATCCCCTTTAACAAATCTACATATCACTATCATCTATGCTCAAAAAAACTCCAAGAACTAAACTTGCATTCTCTTAATATACAGGCTAGCTGGACAAAACATCCTATAATTCTCAAGTCTCTCTTTTGCTTGTTGGTTCTACACCCATTCAATACATAAGTAAGAGTTTGGTGAACTAAGCAGAATAAAGGGGACATTGCACTTCTCATGTTACTTGAATTCATCCACCCGGATACATTGTTCCTAGACTTTATTTATTTGTAGCACAGTCCTGAACCTACCCACGTCTACACATCTTCCTGAATTCTACAGTGACACTATTCTTTATTGCCTAAAATCCCTTTACATTGTTAAAGTTAATGGGTTATGTCTCCCTTTCTGTCCACCCGTCTCATATCGAATTACATTAAACTGCCCCAACTCTTGAACTTAAGCTTACCTACACCCTGACCTACTTTCACTATCCTGACAATTAGTAATATTAGTATTATTACCAGAGCCTCAGAGGTAAAAAACTAAAGTATCAAAATTATTTATCAAAATAATTTGTCTCTAAAGTAAGATAGTATTACTATTAGAATTTTCTTAGATATTCTTTCAAGAAAAAAATGTTAGCATTTTAATTAGTCTTTGACTTTACCATATTCCTTTTGATTCAGTTTTTCTGCTAATGTACTCAATAGTTGAATAGATACTCCATATTGTATTTTGTTGATTTTAGTACTGGTCTTTTAATCTTAGCAAGCTTTTGTGTGGTAGGCCTATATCACAAAGCTTTCCTGCCACACATTGTTTTAATATTGCTTGATCATTTCATTATGAACTGATTATTAATAATGAATTTCAAGTTTATTATTTCAAGTACAGTGCAATTTCAATATTATTTTTTGAATAGGTTATAGACCATTATGAAAATCCCAGAAATGTTGGCTCATTAGACAAGGATGATAAAAATGTTGGTACAGGTCTTGTTGGAGCTCCAGCGTGTGGTGATGTGATGAGGCTGCAAGTAAGTCTTTTGTTTGCTTTTTTTTTGGTATTTGTTATTATTTTTTATATTTGTTACTAAATGAATAGAACTTTGCATGACACCTAATTATTTGTCCTTAAAACTTGTTTTAAAAAAATATTTCACTTTATTCAGATAAAGGTCGATGATGATGGCAAAATCGTTGATGCAAAATTCAAAACCTTTGGCTGTGGGTCTGCTATAGCTTCCAGCTCTTTGGCTACTGAATGGGTGAAAGGAAAAACAGTATGTTATTACTCAATGTTTATGTATGTGAATTACTGAAAAAGAATAAAAAAAATCAACATTAGAGCTTTCTATTTAAAGTAGTAATTTATAGCTTCTGTTGATATTCGTAATTCACATTGTAATTCTCTTTATACTATGAAAATTCCTTCATTCCTACAAGTAAATTATAATTTATTGCTGGTAAAATTAGTATGTTAATGCAGTTGTAATACTCTTTTCTCTTTCTCAGACAGAAGAAGCACTGAAAATTAAAAATACAGAAATAGCCAAAGAGCTTTCACTGCCCCCTGTCAAGCTGCACTGTTCTAGTGAGTTACTTACATTTTTTAATTTAAAAAAAAGCAATACACTAACAGAATTATTTTCTTGTTTTATCTGATACCATCTGGTGGCACTTGGAAATAATGTGAGCCCTATTGATGAAATGTATGTTACACATTTGAGCACTTATACTTCCTGTTACCTATGGGCTCCATGTTTCTTCCATGTCTGTTACAGCCTTCACTATTTAGCACTACTAGCCCAAAGTGCACTGTTGTTAATAGCTGTGTGGGGGTCTAAGCATTTACGGTACCAGCTCAAAAATCTAACAACTGCATAAACCCAAGCAGAGACCATTTTCAAAGAAATATAATATTGATACAAGCTTATCCAATAACCAGATCTCAAATACTACTTAGCTTAATACTCTTTAACTCCAAACTTGTAAAACTGTTCTAACTTACCACTACTTTTAAAAAAACTCCTTATAACTCCTGACAGAGTCTTTCATTTTTATACCCACATTATCCTCCATATATCCTGTCTCAAACCGGTTGGGTTACACACTACTCTACTCGTGTGTTCTATGATTAGTCCATTCAGACATCAAAACGGCATGTTGTACCTGGTCAGGCCATTGGTGTTTTCTCCGATTGAGCTCATTACACTGAGCAGGGTATTTGTCAACTTACTTATTGTCATTTGGTGGAAGTCTTAAGCTATGGTTCCTGCAGTTCCTTTATAATCATTAGACAATGAAGAAAGGGCACTCAAAAAAGTACTGTTAAACTGTTTGATGCGAAAGCAATAAAATCTAGACATAACCTCATCTTACAGGATGTGTAGATTGTTTTCAGGTTTTTTTTATAACCATTCATTTAAAGTTTAAATAATTTTTCATCAATCATCACTATCTTATGTGTTTAACTCTTCCCCTGTCCTGAATCACATTTTGCACCCTCTAGCTACCTTCACTGTTTTTTTAGTCATAACTTTTGAATTATTTTAGTAGGAAATTTCAACACATTGTTCAGAATGGAGTTCTTGGTGGTATTATTATTTATTTTTTAGGTTGGTGCTATCAATTTTTCTAACCATTTATCCACTGGAAACTTCTGTTTGTATGTATGGGGAAAATTTTGCATTTTTGGGGCACCTTTTAGTGATAAGATTTTCTTGAAATTTAGCATACATGTTCTTGCTCCATGGCAATGCATGATTCAATAATTAATTTTGCTATTTATTATTGTTTTAATTCATTCAAATTTCTATTGGTGGAAAGGTAAAGTGCTCTACTTGTAAGACAATGTTTTGTGTGTATGAATGTAAGTTTGTGTACCCCCATGTGTGGTGAAGTAGCACATGTTTCAGATGGAGATCTATGTTAGCACATTATTACACTGTGGTTATAGGCCAAAGCTGTGATATACAGCACACTCAAGGTGCATGCATGTACATGCTACATTGTATGTCTCTGTCACACTCTCTTCAGTTGGCAATATCTTAAAGAATGTAAACAAAACTGCTTGTTTTAAGTTTTATTAGGGTTAAATGGGGCTTATGTGAACTTTGATTGATAATGTACATGCATGGAGAATAAGTTTTAACAAGAAATCAGTTTAAAATATATTTTTAGAAAAAGGTTAGTTTTAAAAACTCGTGACTTGTTTAAATTACAGACTGATTACTTTCATCTTGTTTTCTAATGCAGTCTTAACAATTCAACCAAAGTTAATTAATAAAACAAAACAACACAGTTTTATTATTATTTTTTGTATTAATTGTATTAAATTGCTTATCAACAGTGCTGGCTGAGGATGCAATTAAGGCTGCTCTTCAGGATTACAAAAAGAAGCAGGTTGATGAAACACCCCCACCAGAAGCAAAGAAGAAAGCTGCAGCTAACTAATGTACAGACTTATCAAGCTATTAGTGTGGAAAGAACAGACATAACAAGCTTTGTGACTTAGATAGAACTTAATGTATATTTAGAGATGTGTAAGCAGTGCTTCAATAATATTTACCAGAGACAAGCTATTCGGGCCTCATGTGAAGATATTTTCTTTCTGAGTCAATAAACAGATAAACGCAATGAAGCTTTCCCACTGTGTTGTACGTAAGTTTAATCTTGTATTACTTTTTCTTGACTGTATGTGAACAAAGCACAAATGATAGCCCTGTTACATTTTTCTGTATATATTATTTTGTAAATAAACTCTTGAAAGAAAACATTGTTTTTTTTATAAAACTTTAAACTACATATCTCTGTGTCTTTGTTTCAGAATTACACCATAATTTTGTCATTTTTCTATTTGCACCATGAATATACTTGACTTAATTCCTTGAAAAATGCCTGTGCATTCACTCTGAATATAAGTGCACTGATAATACAATACCAAAAGAGTTTTGTACTAAGACTTATCTGAAAATGATACCAATCATTTGATTAAAATAATATTGATTGAAATATTTTGAAACTTGTTGTCTAAAGCATTAACTAACTTGAGAACAATTTGATCATTTTCAAGTTTTCTGGACTGTTTCCTAATTTGGTTGGGTGGGGGGTGTATTTGAAAGAAAACTAATTTACAAAAATAGCAGTCTGTTTAGTAAGGGCCCTCACGACCATGGAGATGTTGCGTCACTATAAAATTTAGGAAATACTGAACTAGACATTGAATTGATGGAAGCATAGGTTGAATATCATCGTGGTTTAAGTATAGATAAAAATGTCACTGGATTTAGACATATCACTTTTAATACCAGTATTTTTAAATATGTTTCTAAGTTAATGTCAGGATCTAGATTAAATTTCTCCCTCATTTTGATTTCTTAGGAAATTTTTCTTTCAGGATTTCCAAAATATCTTTTTTATTCCAATTTGAGTGTTAACCTCAAAAATTAAAAAAATTTAAGCCTACATTGCCTTTAAAGTGTTACAAAAATGTATGTTATTAAAATTTTTAACTTTGGCCCAAAAGCTGTTACTTCAAAGTTGTGAAAAATAAACAACAAACACATATCATTAATATCTCATGTTCTTTAACAGAAAAGGTCAGAATAACCAAAATAGAAAATACCATCTGGAACAGTCATGTTAACTTGAAATCATGGTAGCTAGATAGCCTTGACAATATAATTTTTTTTTATTCTGTTATCTGACCCTGAATGATAAAATTAGTAAAAACATCAGCTCTTGCTTTAACACTTTTATTTGACAAATGTCATGGGTTGCAACGACATATGGGTAAAGAGCTATGTTGATTTTTTACAACAGAGGATGGCAGTGGTTGGATAAGTCACAAATAACATGATCTTTTAGGGGTGAGTAGATTGATTATGAAGTGTGTCAAAATGTGACCAGGTGGGGAAATCAAGAAAAGGTGGTGAACTATTCCTTGTGGTCTTTAATCAATTTTAATGTACCATAATTGGACGTAAGGTTTTGTGATGAGTCATGCAGCAAACCATAGACCTTCTTCAAACTGATTGTTTTAACATAAAATGTCACTGCGTTCCCCAAGAGTCACATTAGACTACCCCTGGAAGATGACAAACTTGTTTGAATACAAATAAGTGAATTAAATAAAATAACAGGTTTTAAAGAAGTTAATTCTATTTTATTTAAGCACATCTCCCGGCTTATTTCACCAGGATAAACCATTCTCCCTACCACATAATACACATATTCTGTGCTCCCCACAATGTTGTGATTAGTTTATAGTTAATTGCAGCTAGAACTCAAATTCGAGGGTTTCAGATTTAAATTCAAATTACGCTAACAGTCTAAATTTTTTAAGTAAAAATATTGACCCAAAATCAATGTAGATAATTAAATTTTAGGCAAATGCCTTGGGTACAATAGTCAGAATTATGACCTGTCCTATCACATTCCATTAAAGATTGAAAAATAGCCCAGCTCCTCTAATACACGTAAAAGCATAACATCAAAGACACTTTTGGAATAGCCCAAAATGTGGAGGTGGATCTTTCCCTCTGCAGTCAGTTAAGATGGTTTGTGCCATACAAAAATCTTATACGTCTTGTTTAATATTTCATACAAAAGGAAGTGTAACTTTCATATGACAAATAGTCATATTGAGCTCAGAATAGATGCAATTTTTATTTATATAAAATGAACATTCAGCCCTACAAATAAGCAAAAGCTTTGGATATAGGATGTGTTAACAAATAAAGCTATTTTCTTTACATGAAGAGTTCAGAATAAGACAAACATTTCAATATAACTTGCAGCAACCGAAGTGGCATGAAATTTCTAATAACAGCAAATTCTATTTTCAAATACTGCTTAAAAAAATATTTTAGCTGTGAAGTTTTTAACTATTTCAGATGGTTCATTAATCGTAGATGGTTTAACTTAGTTGAATGCATGTAACGATTGTTAGCATTGGTAAAAAAAATTAATTCTGTGCATGGGCTGTGCTATTAAATTTGTAACTGATCTTATAATTATATGGAAAATGTGTACTTTAACACAAAGTTTAATAAAAAAATTAACAAAGTGCTATGTTAAACAAGAAAAAAATGCTGTCAGTTTTTTAAATATGTTTATTTAAATGTTCAATAACCCAACTGTGAAAGTACTTTCTGGTGGCCTTCAATTTTCTTGGCAACATTCTTCTTTGCTTGCTCACGAAGATTCTATATTTGAACAAAAAAATCAGAATGAATTATTTTAAAATTATTTACACACATAATTACATACTTATGTTAAGAATTTGTCTGTTTCAGATAGAAATTTAGTTTCATATTATTCAATGCGCTGTGGTTATTTTCATCATCAACAGAAGCTAGAAAGGAACTGATTAATTTAATTATGAATCTTACCAAAAGATGCTTCTTGCGTTCATAGAAGTGCTTAGACTTGACCTTTCTTTTGGCCTCAAGAGTAGCAACAACTCCCTGGTATTTCCAGCCAACTTCATGTGAAAGTCTGTCAAGGTTACAGAACTGGAGATAAATAAAACAATGTTAAGCACAAGCAAGATCAAATACTGAACTGGGCTAAATTAACCTTTAACTATGCCATCAGATGGAGGTGCATGAGCTTTTTTCATCAAATGTCAAACAAAAAGGTGGTTGAGAGCATCATCATTGGCACAATTTCAAACTAAAATCTATCATTCATTAAGTATGATTTAAAGCATATAGCAATATAGAGAAGTGGGTTGTATATATAATGATCCATATAACAGGGTCATTCAATAATGTGAGAACTTTGAATTTTAGATGCAGTAAATTAACATCAGCCTATTCAAAACAAGTGACAATTCAAACTGATAGAAACATTCCAGCAAAATTAACAGCAGCCTATTCAAAATAAGTGACAATTCAAACTGATAGAAACATTCCAGCAAAATTAACAACAGCCTATTCAAAACAAGTGACAATTCAGACAAAAATTCCAGCATTAATTTCACAATCTTAACATAGATGGCTGATGAAGGTTTCTGAAATATTTTGAACCAAAAAGAATACGTAGTAAAATATTTAAAATTTAGCTTTGAGAATGTTGGGTTCAATATTGAGATAATAAACACTAGTCCACTACCTCACCCAAATTGAACACATGGATATAATATACTTCCATTCGACAACTGAATAAGTCATAAGAAAAAAACTTTCTCAGTGCTTTTAGGAAGACATTGAAAACAAAAAATGAAATTCATTTCACTGCAACTAAAAGTAAATCTATGTTTAATACATTAAAATATGTATATATATATATACATGTGTATTATTTCAGAATTACTGCAATAGAAAATTGTGTAAAATAACTTCATAAGAGGTAAAAACAAAAAAAACGTCTTAACATTGTAATGTAAAAATATAATGTTTGCCAGAGTGCTTTAATTGCACAATTTTACGGTTAAGTTTCCTACTGCTAGAAAAAGATAGACCAGAGGCTTATTGTTTGAACAGTAAAGTCTGAACAAAATTGGATGGTTGGAAGTCACTGAAGTGAATATAAGGGAGTGGAAAGTGAGTTGCACTGGTCCCCATGGCCACAGACTGACCCTTGCCTGATAGAATAAATATAAACTATAAATTGACTATGCCTCAGATGGAGGTGCATGAGCTTTTTTCATAAACTGTCAAACAAAAAGGTGGTTGAAAGCATCATCATTGGCACAGAATGAAAGAAAATAAACTTAGCTTTACTGGGGAAAAAAAACTTCCTATGAAATATAATTGTAGAAAATTTTTTACTCTAGATAAATTAATAAATTAAAAATCCACACAAGTTCCTAACTGCAAAATTTCATATTTTAAAGTGCAATGAAATATTTCCATAGTGCGGGGATCTCTGAAATGTATGCTATAGTGAAACTTCAGCCTAATAGTTTTAAAAAAATGCAATCCAACAAACAGGCTCCATTAAGTTTTAAAGCAATTATCATGAAACCTAAAAAATCTGTCACAAGTAATCAAACGTAAAAAGAAAGTTGTAACAAACTTTTAAACTTGCGTGGTAACTTGATATATTAATTTAAGGGAATTTATAAAACAAAGGGGTGCAACTCAACTCAATATTTGATTCAATTCCCCCCCCCAGTACATGAGTAGAAAGTGGCTCCCAGTGTCTATAATTTAACAAGATAAAAGTTAAAACATTTGTAAAGAGTGAATTTAAAAAACATTTGATAAAGACAATTATTATGGTGGTACTGAACAAAAAAAATGTATGTATAAAGATATTTTGGGATGCCAAATGTCTTAAAAATTTCTTGTATTTATGTGTTATTTAGCAATGTAGCTCTAAAATGGGTTTAATTCTAAAAATTCTGAGACTGTTGGGTTCAATATTGAGATAATAAACACAAGTATGTTACCTCACCCAAACTGAACACACGGGTTTAATATACTTCCATTCAACAACTGCACAAGTAATTAAAAATTAACATGTGCAGTGAAATAAGGAAGAACTAAATTATCATTCAAGTTTTTAATTTCTACGGTAAACTATTAGAAATAAGAAATTAAAAATTAAATGTTATGTAATATGAAAATTCTTTTTCCAGTCACTCAGGTAAAAGCATTTCATTAATTTGCTTTTCAGTTTCAGACAGACTGCATTTTATGAATAGTTAACCCACAATTTAACTGAAATTCACTCCTAGGGGATGGGGGGTGGACAATAAATAAGATTATCATCTAAATGTTCGAATTAGTATTTCCTTGACAGCTTATGAATTAAAAAATCAAAAGAATTTAACTGTAAAGATTTGGACTTGGTTAATACTGAGTAATATGAATTTTACAATAATGTGGAATGTTACAATGAGTGAAAAATTATTCTAGTCTTCTATTACTATCAATTATCCCTATCAATTATTAATCAAATGGTAAATAAAATTGCCTCAGATGGTGATGCATGTAATAGGAAGTTTCATCGAACATCAAATCACGCTGGGATACAAATCATCATAGGCAAGTTAACTTAAAACTACATTCTTAGATTTACAAACAGATGTCTTAAGTCAGATGTCTACATTAATGGTAAAAAAAACTACATGGCCATTAAAGATGTATAGAGGTAATACGCTATCAATGAGAAGATAAGTTAACCCATCCCAGCTAATAATAGACATATAAGTAGAATTTAGGCCATAATATTTTAAGTGAGAATAAAGAAACATTAAATTCTATACAGCGAAAGAAACCATTTTAAGAAGGAAATGACAAGAAAATAGTTTTAAAATGAAGAAATCTTAACATACAATTAAATATTCCAGTTTAAAATATAAAAATATATATAGATATGCAATTTCAAATGATATAGATTGTTCATTGAACGTTCCCTAAGGAAACAGATTTTTCAAGATCATCCTCAGAATAATAATCTATCATACATTTTATCAGACAATGTAGGTAAAAGTGAACATCAGTGGATGACCTTATCTAAATATAAATTAGTGTCAAACAACAAACCTTTCTGACAGGATTCAACCGAAGAACTTTAAGAGCAGACGGTACAACCATGCGCTTTTTTTTGTCATATGGTGGTGGTATTCCTTCAAAGACCTTCAAGCGACCAAGAGCTTCTTTTCCTCGTGCAGTTTTGTGAGGCAACATACCTTAAAATGAATGCAGAAAAAGGATTTAAATTTATAACACTTTAATCAAATAACATGTTCCACTCATGACTTGACATTTAATAAATTTAAATATAGATGATGAATATAAAATTCACTCATATTACAGAGCTTTCCATAAAAAGGATTATTTAAATATTATCTGAAGTAAATTAAAATAAGAAGACCAATCAGAAATTATAGATTTTTCTTGTCATTTATATCAGTGTAGGTAAGGTAATTCATCATACAAGTCTTCTAGATAAACTGTCAATGGCAGATTCTACTACAGTTTACATTACTATACCTCTTATAACTCTCCAAAATTGTTTGCTTGGAGCACGGAAGTGAAAGGGACCTCTTGCAGGGTTAACATTGCAACGTTTCTTCAGGTATTTCAAGAACTTTACTGGAAAAAAAGACATTTAAATTGTTTTATTTTACTAATAATACATATTAAGACCACGAGACTAGAATTTATGGGAATGTTTTTTTCATTCACTTTGAAAATAAATTTAACTGCCTAATTCCTCTTTGCTTTACAGAGCACAGTAATATAAACGAGATTTTTATTGTCAGAATGACAATTTATGCTTCTTCAGAAATATATTTTTAATCAAATACTTCAGACAATGTAGGATAAGGCATCATGAGAAGCACAGTATAATTTATGACAAATAGCTTTGGTCTCTTAAGACTGAAGTAGTTTATAAGATTGAATTAAACATTCAACAAAATTTTGCTTCTTTGACAACTCACATTTGTTTCTGTAGAAATTTCCTGAAATGTTAATTCCTTCACACCTTACAACAACAACTCTTTGCCCTGGAAATGAAATTTTTAGTAAAACGGCTTCAAAAAAAATTGGATCAAAGAAAATATAAAATAACTCAACAAATGGAAAAAAATATTTAAAATATGTCATAAGAAATAAATACCATTTAAAAGTGTTTTGGCAACAACAGCAGACAGACGGCCCAAAAGATGGCCTCTGCCATCAATCACAAGAGGCTGAAATTAAAAAAATAATTATGTATCACAAAAATAAAAAAATTCGCACTTAATTATAATGTATGCCAGACTGATTGTGATTATTATTAAAGCTAAGTCGTAGCAATACACGAGCTAAAAATGTATCGTCACATGAGCTTTTTATAACATTGATATTGAAACCTCCAACATCCCCACATGTGAGATAATTTATTGTCGAAAATTGGTAGCATTATATTTTAATTTCAAATGAAAACTAGAATGAAACAAATCCAAAGGGTTTACGTATTGTATTTATACAATAAGTCTGCAAGTAACATACTATATTTAAACAATCAGTAAGAAGCTAAGCCCGAACAAAAAAAAATATAAATTACTTCAGACCGGCCGTACCTGACTTGAGAACCCCATGTTCGGGATCAAAAAGGAAGTTTCGTTGATGTTTCGGGGCCTTCATATAGTAAAGCAAGGAGGACAGCTTCTTAAATGTTTTTTCATTTCTCTGATGGGAGAGTTCTCTTGCTGTTTTTTTTCTATCACGTGATTTACTTACTCGCTTTCATGCTAAATCGTTATGTGATTCACCTCCTTTCAAATATTCATTTATCCCCGGCTCTGCAAAAATTTTTTTTTCATCCCCAGCACTGATTTTTTTTCTTAAGGTTAGCCTAAAGTAGTGATAGATTTTCTTGAAATTTTGCACACATGTTTTTGTTCCATGAACATGCTTGATTCATAATTCGATAACAATGCCGATAGCAATTTTAATGAAACAATTAATGAAGACAACATAGAGGACGAGTTTTTTCCTAAGAGACTATCCCAAGCAGAAAAACAGACCATGGCTCCGAGCCACTGCTGATGTAATACATGTATGTACTTATTGTATTTCAGTTAAAGATTTAGGTTTGTACTGAAAGGAACGAATTTGTACTGAAAGGAACATTTGTTGAAGCACTTTCTATACTTGAAATAAATAGGTACTAAAAATACAAAATTAAAAAAACTTAAAGGTAAAATTACAAAACATGGTAAAGGTACATCACATGGAATTTGTGCAAATATTAAATTAATTGAAGAAAAACGCCTGATTGAAGAACTTGTGGCAAATTCAGCATCAAAATCAACTAACAGTTACATCACGTATTTTTCGCACAGCATACACGGTTATTATTTTTGTTGGTTTTGTCTAAAATGCAAATCGAAGACCCTATGAAAATAAATCAGTTACTTGTCCATGGTTTGTAAATTGAAGATCTTCAAAAAAAAATGTTGGCATCTCGCCGTCGCTGGGGATGCTGAGTATTGTCATCCCCGTCTCTGCTTTAGCTTTTTTCATCCCCGCCGGGGATGACATTTATCCACGGCTCTGCAGAAAAAAATTTTCATCCCCGGCACTGGTTTTTTCTTAAATCGAGCACTGGCAGTGGTCCCCAACCTTTTTCTCGTCACGCACCTGTCAACGTTTGATAATTTCACCAGGCCCGCTTGGGGGGGGGGGTAAAGGAGACGTTGATTATTTTTATTTTTACCCTCTCAGCCAGCGGCGCAACCAGTGGGGGGGGGGGGCAAAGGGGGGCTTAACCCCCCAGACAAAATCATCATACATATTTTACTATATAAACTGTCTTTTTTCTATATGTGAGCCCCCCACCCAGCATTTTTTTTCTATATGTGAGCGCCCCCCCCCCAAGCATTTTTTGCTGGTTGCGCCACTGCTCTCAGCTCCTGGTTAACCTCTCGTACATGTAAAGTCACACTATCCCGAGAGAAATACACCACGGTAGATAAAAAGAAAATTTTTTTTTCTTGGACTGCCCAGTACCATTTGATCCTCGGATCGGTACCGGATGAGATGAAATCTCTTAGATCCTTTAAACCACTGATGGGACGGTTTTTGCAGTGCCCTTCTTTTTCATCCCCAACCATAGTTGATCGTGCAATGACCATGGAGGCATCATAAGTTTCGTAACTAGGCCTATACGTGGTGGGGGACGGGGGAGGATTTGCGGGTTGCTACGGTCGGCACATTCCTTGCCGTCAATAAGGGGAGGCTATTTCCCAACTTTGGTGTTTTTAAAGTTGTCCCCCCCCTCCCCACCCCCACGTACCCTCTTAGCACTAAAGTACCATCAGAGCAGATGAATTGTAGAATTCATGTTTCTGTAACCTCGGCATATGAAGGGATTGTGTATTTATAGCAAAACGCCCAGTCGTCTTTACTTCACTAACTAAAGTCAGACACCCATTTAAAGCTTGACTTGAGCGGCAGGTGAGTACTGACCATTGATGTGGAGGTGGACTTGACTGGAGAGGCAAATTTCGCCTGGAAAAATTCCCTTGGTTCTCACCGAGGATCAGGCCCGTAGCCAGGTCAAAGTAAGCAGGGGGGCACCAATACCTAGCAAGGGGGTACCTTCTCATTTTAGTTACTTTTTCTTTATTTTTTCCTCTCTTCTTTTTAAGCGCGGGGGCACTCCACACTTAGCGGGGGCACGGCCCCCAGTGCCCCCCTTGGCTACGGGTTGCCGAGGATCGAACCTGATACTCTCAGGTCGACTGTCAAATGATCTACACCACTCGGTAAACCGTCCAACATCAATACTTTTGGGACACCACTAACGTTAGTTACGTCAACCGAGCTCTATAATTAACTATAATAACTATAGAGCTCACTAGTTACGCCTTTGTCATTGCTAAGGGGTATAACCCAAACTGTCCCAAACATAACCAAGGAGTCGGTGCTATACGTGTGTTAGCGTTTGTTGGTTGGGCGCGATGAGAGGGGCCCCAGTAGGGGCCTATGTTTAACTGGCGGCAGTCCTACCGTACTCCTAACTATTGCTTTTTTCCAGCTTAATCTTTTAAGCCATCGATTGGCTGTCATCAAACATTGGAAAAAAAGCAATCCACGAAAAAAAAACTATCGGTAAATTAGTAATCGAGGTCTGGATAGTGTTTTATTACTTCAGATATGTAAAAAAGACAATTAATCCTTACAATACTTTGTAGACTTTTACCCGTCCTTCCATCTGCCTAATAAGTCTGTATATGATGACGTAGCCTACAACTGAAGGGCATAGAAAATGTCACTAGCAATCAGATTTAAACCGGATCCACTATCCATATTTTCATCAACTAATCTCTTTCACGTTCGCTTACGTTTTTTTAGAGCATTTTCGAAAAAAAATGCTCTATTGTCCCCGTTTTGTCTGTCTGTCATCACCCTAGATCTCAACAACCATAAGTCCTAGACCAATGATGTATATATCATTTTGTAGGTCTTGGCCTGCCAAGAAATGACTTTTTTCCATTTCGCGATCTGACCTCTGAGGGCCGTAAAAGGGGGCTTAGTACCGTTTTTCACTATATAAGCTATATTAATAAAGGAGCGCCCATTCTCAGCAACTTTAAGTCCTAGACCCATGATGTATATATCATTTTGTAGGTCTTGGCCTGCCATGTGTACATCAAAAGTTCATTTCGCGACAGGACCTCTGAGGGCCGGGCTTCAGGGCTCCTAAGGGGCTTATATATTATATATACACCTTGTACGTTCAATAACCCATTCATTTGGTGCGAAATACTGCAGCACGTAGTTTCACCAAGATTTAGTAAGAAACTCATCAAATGAAATAGTAAGCTTGTGTTCTGAGTTTAATTGAAAGTATCAGAGCTATGCAACAATTGACGGAGTTTTCGGACGATTAAATGAATATAATTTCGAATGTTTTCAATTATGAGTCATATTTCAGTAACCACAAACCACTTGTAGTTAGATTTAAGAGAAAATAATTTTGTTTTCAAATATAAGAAAACGTCTTTTTAATATCTTTTTTCAGATATATGCATTACACAATTGAATTTATAAACATTTACAAAATTTACAAATATTTACTGAAAGATAGCATACTTACTGATACATAATACGAAAATGCTCTAACCCGTCCTGTGTCCAGAATGGAACAGGCTTAATTGCTTGTTTTTAGATTCTGGATTCTAAAAATCTTTTGCCAGGCCTTCACTTCAATGTTTAAAATTTGCTGATTGTGTAAAGGATTGTGATGAAAATTCTTTATCAACAGTTTTATGACGGTGCATAGCTCAATTTAGTGGGACGGATGGTGTAGATACTCGACTGTCGATCTGAGAGTCCTGGGTTTGATCCTCTGTGAGAACCATGGGATTTTTTCCAAGGTGAAATGTGTTTCAAAGTCGTCCCACAAGTCCACCCATCTTTAAATGGGTACCTGACTTTAGTTGGGGAAGTAAAGGCGGCTGGGCGTTGTGCTAACCACACAATTCCTACATATGCTAAAGTTATAGAGACAGATTAATTCTACACTTCACCTGCCCCTATGGCCCAGTAGGGATAAGAGAACTTTACTTTACAGCTCAAAAATTTCCCTAGCTCCATTCTTATGTATAGAGGTGGTCAGATATTTAAGCCAGAGAATCATCAAATGATACTGCTCAAAGAATATATTATTCTTCATCCTTATGCTATTTATTCACTGGTATGGTTACGAGGTGTGAACCATGCCTGAGACAATAAAGTTTAAGTGCTTAAATATCTGACCACCTCTATACATAAAAATGGAGCCAGTAGACCCCTGAGAATCTCTGTAAACTGGGTTTTCAGTAAACAGAAGTCAATGGCCTCTGAAAGTGTCAGGGCTGCTGCCAACTATTCTTGGGCCCCTGACAATGTCCGCTAAGTGGGGCCCATGAAATATGTCCACCAAGTGGGACCCCTTTAAAATATACCCACCTATGATAAGTAATTTTATTACCCCCCCCCCCAACCCCCATGTTATCCCTAAGTGCATGGCCACTGGACGTGCTCAAGATGTGGCCATGTTGGCATTGTAATATAATAAGTGACATCCACAACACCAGATTGATATCATAGCTAATAAACCATGCCTAGCAAGAAAAGTTGAGCCACAAATGGATGCCAGAAGAGGGAATGCAGGGACCGGGTGCATTTTTAGATTTGGCCTCTCATCTTCAGCAAAAGTCAGGATAAATTAATTTTTTTTACAGTAAAATAATCAGTCATTATAATTTATATACTAAATTTTTTAATGCGGTTGACTAATATTACTAAGTACAATATCACAGATATACTTTGGAAAATGTCAATTAAGAATAGAGACATTATGTAAACATGTAAGTGATGTAAAACAATCCAACCCTCTGAAATATAATTTTTTAGGACATAATTTCACAGAAAATATTGTATATATATATATATATGTATATATATTACAGAAATGATTAAGAATTATTAGTATTGGTCATAAAATATACAATATAAATTTTAGATTTAAAATGCGGCATATATTGGGTAAAAAATTCAAATCAGGACTAGAAGTTGTCAATAAACAGGAATTTCATAATCATCAAGTGCTGTTTTTAATCTATTGGTAGCATCAAGTAAATTTTCTCTGTACACAAGAAGCTCATCCCACTTGTCACTGTTGTGCAACAGTTGATTATTCTTATTGGCTTCTTGATGAAACTCAGGAGTTTTTAGCTCATACCTGCAGAAAATAAAAACAAACAAGGACATTAATTTTAGCCAAAACACTTTCGAATTCTCTTTTATAAAAAAAACAAAAACTAAAACTGAAAATAAACGGTTTACAGATTAAGAGAAAAGAAGATTTTTAATGCTTGCATTGAAACTTCTACACAATAAAGCAAAAGATTTTAACTAATCTGCATCATATTTGGATTTCATTGAAAGTAAGAAAGATGCTTTTATTATCTATTGCTTGCTTTGAAACTTCCACACAATAAAAAGATTTTACTAATCTGCATCATTTTTGGCTTTCATAGAAAGGATGATGTTTTTTTATCCATTATCTAATATGAATGCATGCATTAATGGTTGTTATTCTAGAAATGACCAGACCAACAAACTATATATTAAATAATAAGCATTTGTTAGAAATAATATGGGCAAATTACATTTATTAGAAAAAGTCAAAGCAGCAGGGCATTGTTCAAGCCACCCAATATACTAGTAAGATGTTGCAAAAAGAAACATTTGAACTTAAATTAACCTAAAACTTTTAAATCAAACTGACCATTTAGGCTTTGGTCCTCGGATCTTCTCTAGCTCTGCCTGCCTCTTAAGTTCTAAATACTGTTGCTCCTCAATTCGAAGTTTCTCCATCCTCAACTTTGCTATTTCTTCAGAATATGGGGATGTGAATGTGACACCAGCTGTTTCTGAAACCGATTTTGAAAAAAAAATATCCTATAATGGTTATAGACACAAAACAAATATAAATACTGAAATAAAAAATCCAGTAAAGAATTATTAATTTTTGAAGTTACCAATACCAAAGACTTGCGAAAATGTATTACAAAAAAAAGAAACATAAGATGCCTCCTTACTGTAATTAAACACTGCAGGTCAATGAATGGCCCAATCATAAAAAAAAATTATTAACATGTTACTGAATAAAAACAGAAAGTTAAGTAAATACGACAGCTTACTTATGTTAGGAGCAACAGATGTAAGAAAATAGGCATTATCAATAGATGAAGTTTTGCTTTCTGCTAATGACTGATATGCTTGCTCATGTTCATGTTTCTTGCTCCTTGAGAATGTTGTAAAATCAGAGCCTGGTGTTTTCCTATGCTTGGATTTTGCTGGCTTAAGCTCATTTACCATCTCAAGCGATTTGGCTTCTCCCAGAGTAACAGGAAAAAAGCGAGTTGCTAACAAATCATCTTCACTCAGAGGAATATTCACAGATGATGTTAAATGTATTGGTTTTGAGTACCAATCCAGCCTTGACAAAGAAGCAGTAGAAATAGGATTCTTATTCAAAGCACTTCTTAATGCTTCATTAAGGTCTCTTTGCGTGTAATTTGTAGAAAAGTCATCAGCGCTGTGGCTGTCTCTCAAAAGTGTTCTCCTTATGTCACCACTGACTCGATTCAAACTGCGTGAAATAGTACGAAGTGAACCTCTCAGCTGAGGATCATCCCCATAATTTTCAGAATGATACTCATGTTGCGTTAAATTTTTTGTGGTATCTGTTAACATTGAATTAGAAAGAAATCCAGGTTTTCCGCTGGGGAAAAAATTATTCACAAGTTAGGAATTAAATCTATATATTTAATTCAAAAGTTCTCTTGTGACCAACTGTTTGGGATCCCACAACATACAAGATCTCATGTAGTAGTATTTTCACTATTTTGTGGTGAAAACATATGAGATGTTTTAGGATATATATTCAGAAAATGACTACGTAAGTTGTCATAATGTAAATAAATAAGTGTAAATTGTTTTACAAAGTAACAAACCATCCACATATTACTTATTGCATGAGGTATGGCATGTGTGTGTGGTCCATTATATAGGGATGTGGGATATAATTGACACATGTTTTATAATGCAAACTTACATGGGTTTGGTCTCCATTAAAAAATTTTAGGGGTGGGGAGGAGGGAGGGTTTTTGAATTCTTTTATACAATCATACACCGCCCTATCAAAGTAATACTGTAATTATTTTTAAATAAGCAATCAAACAAAATATATTTTATCATTCATCTTTATTTGCTCATTTAACATTGTGATATTTTGTTAGTATCTTCTGTATACATAATTCTCTACATCGCCCAGTCATGCGGGACACCATGCATGCACGCTGACTCTCTAACCCTCCTCCTGCCCCCTCCCTTGCTCTCCAGGCATGCACAACAATGGTTGTCTCATTGCATCGGTCCTGTCTTTGTCAAGTGGGAGAGCAAAATAATTAAGCAATCTTTAATACAATATAATTGCTTTAAATTATTGTGTGATGTGGTGGCTGAATGGCTAAGGAGTTTTTTTTCCTTTTTTTTATGCTGGCTATCCAGGTTTGATTCCTTTCACGAACATTCCTCTATTGAAGTTTTGAACCCTATTGAGTATTCATCTTATGATAGTCTTATCATCAATAATTAATACAATTGGACATTATAAGTTATAAGATATATTACAGATCTGTTACAATTAGAGCTCGATTTACCGCGGGGATATCCCGGCACTGAGAACTGTTTTTAGCTTTTTCATCCCCGGTACCAGCCCCGTAGCCAAGGGGGGGGGGCACTGTCCCCCCGATAGGTGTGGAGTGCCCCCCCCCCCCCGCTTAAAACAGAAGAAAAAGAGGAAAAAATAAAGAAAAAGTAAAGGTACCCCTTGCTGGGTATTGGTGCCTCCCTGGCTTACTTTGACCTGGCTACAGGCCTGCCCGGCACTGGTTATTTCTTAAATCGAGCACTAGTTACAATATTACAGATAGTTTGACACATTGACAAGAGTTTAAAGTGGTTATAAATGTGCTTAAATTAAGGACAATTGGAAAATGCGATTATAAAAACCTGATATAAAATGGTTGACCACCCAGTAAAACAAAATCTTCGTTAGGATTTGGATAGTATCTTGTATTAAGCGCCATCTTTATTGTGGAAGTTTCTGTCATTGGCAACAACGCATGCGCGATAAGGATAAAAGTATTTATACTCATGAACCGGAAGTGATTTTTACTAACGTGCCTATGTTTTCATAGTTTACAATTTATCAGTTGTGATTATATTCTAGAACGAATTTTGGGTAACGTTACCAGTATAAATTAAACAATACAAAAATGTCGGGAGTCGCGGACCCAGAACGTTTTGACGGGATGCTTTTAGCAATGGCTCAACAGTGTGAAGGAGGCGTTCAGGAGGTAATATATCCACAAATAAAAAAATATAGTCAAATTAATTTTACTAAATTATAGAAAGAAGATAGTGAGTTTAGATTTAGTCTAGTCTTGTCTTGCAATTACGCCTTCATTATCATAAACGCACTGGCTCCTCGTACGTCAAAGACGTACGATGTATTTTTTTTTTTTTACCTCGTACGTCAAGCAAAACTTTGAGGAACTCTTATGATGAAAAGTTATAAATGCATTAGATATTGCTCCACACCCTAACCCTATCCCTAATCCTATCCCTAACCCTATTCCTAACCCTAACCCTAATCCTGAAAAAAAAATCTGAAAAAAATAATTTATGATTTATTTAAAAATGACCATCAATAGATATTGCTCCACACCCTATCCCTAACCCCCTATCCCTGATCCTGAAACAATAAAATCTGAACAAAAAAATTTATGTCTCTCATAGGAATCGAACCCGCACATAGCTTGCCAAACTGGGTCACGGCAAAGCGAACAACCAACATCACTAGCGCGCCACACAAACTAACCTCTTATTTTAATGTATAATTAGAAAAAATTGACGTATCCCGTAAAAAAAAATACGAAGTACGTCTTTGACGTACGAGGAGCATTTCCCTATCATAAATGTCTAAATGATAATATTTATTAAATGGAATTTTTTGTTTTTTCAAAGAAGTTTATTTTGTTTATCAGGCAAAGAATTAGCCCCCCCCCCCCCAAACAAAACAAACATACAGAAAACACTTCTACGAGTTATAGTTTATACTATAACTTAAAGTTCAGTCTTAAGTACTTCTTTAATACTTTAGAAATGTGTGGCTTAAGCAAGGCTTCACAAATTTATAAATAAGCTAGGTGCTGAGGGTTGGGTTCAGCTTAGATAACTTAGTCCATTTGACTTGGAGAAGCTTAGATATTCAGTATTCATCTTTTGTCAATAATTAATACAATTGGAAATAATAACAGATCTATTACAACATTATAATAATATAAATAGATTTAAAATATCTATAGTTTGAAAGTAACAATTTTATTTTATTACAGCTTCTTGATGTGTTTTTTGGATTTTTAGCAAGAAAAACAGATTTCTACACTGGCGCAGGTGTGGATCATGCCATGAAGGTAATTTAACCCACTGGTCCTACTTAGTTGAAAAACTAGACTTACCCTGATATTACTGAGGAATTTTGGGCTTGAGTTAAAATTTTGTTCAAAAATCTTTTAAATTAATAGAGATACTATCTTAAAAGGGTACATTTTATTAAAAAGCAATAAATTATATTTCTATCTGTGAAAGTTGTACGTTTAATCATTTTGTATTGTTTATTGTACTTATTAAATTGAATTAAGAAATAATCAGAAAACATGTTGGGTTTTGATACTTGTTTATAACTCTAACAATGATACAGGCTAAAACACATGGGCAGTGACCCTCATATGCAATTTTTACAACTGACTTCTGTTAGAATGAAGAAGTTCCTCATATAGTGGGTCTGGTTTCTGCCCGACTGTTATTACGAAATGGGATAGGTACCAAATTGATCTAGATATTCAAAAAAGCAGACCTTCACACTGACACCACTTGTGTAATATTATGTTACGACGACATATTAATGGTATAATTAATTTTTCATGCGGTCAGCAGATAAATATATTTAAAGCGCTAAAGCAAGTTTTCAAAAATATATATCAACTAGCCTCTTATTTTTTAAAATAAGACTTCTCTTCGTAGTTTTAGCTTTAAGTAAGTTGAAGCTCTTTATTTATTTACCAAAAATAAATATATTAGGTCATATTTATATTGAAAATTTTTTAAACCATTTCTGTTTCTAATAATCAGTGACAGTTTTTTTTAGAGGTGTTGATTTTTTTATAAATTATTTATTAAAGAGCAATAGTTAATAAATCGCTATTATAATCTTTTTATTTCAATGTTGTTGACTGTTGGTCCAAACCAGGCTAGTTAAACTGCTGGAGGGGGTCCTCTACTTATATGGAGGCACATAATAAAAATAATATAATCATATAAAGTCCACCATTTATCTGTATAATAATGTTATCAATTTAAAAAGTACAATCAGTATTCAATGCATTGTGCCTTAAATCAGCCGTTTTTTTTATTTCTATAGATGGTTATAGCTAAGTTTGAGCATCATGAAAAACTAGTTAGTGAAAGACTGAAGAAAGAAAAAGCTGAAAAAGAAGCAGAAGAAAAAAGGAGACAGGAAAGAATTGCAAAGAAAAAAGCCGAAGAGGAGAAGCAAAGGATGAAAGCTGAGGAGGAGCCAAAGATAAAAGAGTTAACAGAAGAGGAGGCAGAAAAATTGGAAAGGGAAATAAGAAATGTAATTTTTAAATTTTTTCTGTAAATATGTTTCTTGAATCTGATTACTTTAACATAGATATTGATTTTGAAGCAAGTTTTATTAATTCTGTATTAGTGAGTGATTTAATTAATGTTAACAGTTGCTTTTTTTTTTCCTTAGGAGAAGGAAAATAAGTCTGACCACAGTAAAAATGACCACATAGATGGTAAAATTGAGGAAAGTAAAACCGAAAAGGTATGTCCACATTTAATGAATGCTTATAATTATAAAATTATAATTATAATTTTAGCTATTTTTTGTTACACGTCACAAAATAATTTTTTTAACGATTTACTCATAAATACATCTATGAAATAATAATGATGTAATAGTAATATTTAACTTTAATTACAAGCATCTTGATGGACTCAAAATGGAAAATAGCATTGAAATAAATTATTATTATTATTAAGAAAGTGTAGTTAAAAAAAAGAACAAGCCAAAACAGTTTTATAATAATTAGTATCGGTTAACAACAATCAAGCGTATGAAGGCAGGTTTATTGAATTTCGGTAAATCAGCCATGCCACCCATGTCACAATTAGCCTTATTAAGAATTTTACTGATAACTGTGCAATTGAGTTGAAAAATTTACAGGCTACAATGATGTGATATTCCAAAGTTTGTAATTAAAGAATGCAACAGTTTGTCTGAGAATATTTAGTAATTTTAAAATTTAAATTTATTTGAGAATCGTACCACAATTATGGTATTGTAGGTAAATTCTAGGAGAAAACTTGAGGAATTTTTTATTCATTATTAACAATATAAGATAAATAGGCATATTATTAAAATTGTTTTTTTTTTTTTAATCAGTAAAACTATGGATGCTATTTTATTTTTAGAGTGCTAGTGATGATGAAGAGGATGAAAAAGACAAAGGGAAGATTAAACCGAATGCTGGCAATGGTGCAGACATGCCAAATTACTCATGGACACAAACGCTTCAAGAAGTGGAGGTTAAAACTTTTGTAACAATAGCTTTAGATAGATTCATACAATTTTAGAACCACTGGTTCAGTTGGTTAGTTAACATTGAAAACATATGACTGTGTCCTGGACCCATGAGTTTTCAATGTTAACTAACCAACTGAACCAGTGGTTCTAAAATTGTATGAATCTATCTAAAGCTATTGTTACAACTTTATTTTTTTATAAATAATTCTATCCTACTGATCTAAATAAGAACTTTCTAAAAAAATATGATTTTATAATACTAAGCATTATTGTTCCTTGTCTTTTAGATTTGGTACCTGTTATATATTTATAATGAACAATAAAGCTAAGATAAGATAAAAGAAAACAACAACAACTTGTATTTTTCTAGCTTTAAATATGTTTATGAACTAGTTGGTTACTAAAAATGCAACTGTATTGTTTCTTTTATTTTTTTGTTACCTTTTAAATAATTATGAGTTACTATACAGAAGTTGATTTAAGTTTTAATTGTTAAAAAATGTAAAGTAATTTTATTTTAATAAAAAGATTTTAACAATATTTAAAAGTTTTATTCAAAATAAAGGCTAATTAATGATAGGCGAACAAAACATTTTATCATAAAAAATCTATTGGTAAAATTCATATCCTTTTTTTTTAGATGAATATTTTACTAGTTGTCACATTCTTAAATAATTAATTTAATAATCTAAAAAAGTATATTAAAATAATTTTTTTATCAATTGTTAGAAATGCATGTATATACATGTATAAACATTTTTGCTCAGACACTTCATAATCTAATCTAATTTTTTTACTTTTCAGATAAAAGTTCCGTTTCAAGTCAATTTTCCCCTAAAAGGCAGAGACGTTGTTGTCAACATAGAGAAAAAGGTGAATTTTTTTTTTTTTTAAAAATTAAAACCTCACAATTTTACAAATAAAGTTGAGTTTTGCATTAATTGGAGTCGACAATAAATACCAAGCTTTTTTTCATTGAGTTTTTCCTCAAAATTCATTTTCTGTTGCTTTTTTTTTTCGACAGAAAATATGTGTAGGTTTAAAGGGTCACCCACCAATACTATATGGTACTTTGTACAATGATGTTAAAGTTGAAGAATCTACTTGGTGCATTGTCGATAGTAAAACTGTGCTCATTAACTTAGAGAAGGTAAGCATATGTTTCCATTCTCTGTAAATATCTTCCTGCATGCTATTTATTCTCACTGTTTATATTTATGAGGGAAAGAAGGATACATTTCTATTGTCACATCTATATACACATTTGCATAAGTCGTTTAATATTGTGCTAATTTAACTCTGATTTATTACTTACATTATAACTTATTATGATTCAACCTGATATAAGAAAAAAAAATGTTATTGTTAATATTGCCCTGTTGAACACTGTTTCCTTTGGCAACATCATTACCCAGGAATAATTTTCTGGGTTTAGTGGTTAGTGGGTATATATATATGTTAAATATAAATACAAAAAGTTATTTTATATACATTTTCACTGTTTTTATTGACTATGAAACCTAGGTGAATCAAATGGAATGGTGGAGTCGTATAATTACAACAGAACCTGAAATTAATACAAGAAAAGTCCAGCCAGAGAATTCCAAGGTAGTTCCTCTTTTTTCCTTGCAAATTAAAATAAAAAACAAACAAACAATTCTTCCAAACTCCAGTCTATAACAGAATTTGAAAATCAATAATTGAATTCTGGCTTATTAGTTTTTTTTTCAACTTATGCATGCCATTTAAGTCTATATTGCCTTACAAGTATTTTCTCTTTTAGTGGTGCTTAAAATGCATGAAGTAATATAATAGGACCAATTGTGTTATGGTTTCATATGTTTCAATGGGAATCAATTACTGGTAGCATTATTTTAGATATCCTACCAGATCAAACATTTTTTCAAAAGTTGGCAAACACTGAGCTATAATAAAACTGGAGTGCTCATTGAGCAGAAATATTGGAAGATATTTATCTGCTGTTTAAGACCTGAAAGTCAAGCCCCCATGAGTTGGATATTCTGTTATCTTGACATTGTTAATACTACTAAATATGTTTCACTGCAATGACATACTAATTTCTGCTGTGAACATTTGCATTACCACTGTTTGCATAGTTTTTTTCTCGAAGGTATATTTTTTTACAATGGTTAACGTCAATTCGAATAGAAAATTGCTTACGTTAAAATGTAAGAATATAATTGCAGCAAAACAGAAATGGTACTCATAATGGCCCTAGGTATCTAAACTTTTGTCTGGTGGGGCTTACCATAATTTTACACCATGTTAAAAAAAATAAAATGGCTGCATGGAACATCCAATCAAATACTTATTTTAAGAAGAAAACTTCAGCTGCATTGAATGGTGGATGAAAGCTCAGCAAGCAGCTTATCTATGTCTGTTTATATATTACCATATTAATTGAAGGTGAAGGAAGGTGAATCTGGTGTAGCACTGTTAAGGAATCCCAATTAATAGTAAAATAAGATAGTTAAATTAAAGCTCAGTGGTTGCAAATCTTTTAAAACGTTTTGAGATTTTTTTATATATATATATATATATCGAATTTTCAGAAATCACTTGAATAAAAATTTTATCATTCTGAGTAAAAACATTTTTTTTTCTTTTATTAGCTGTCTGATTTAGATGGTGAAACTCGCTCAATGGTAGAGAAAATGATGTATGATCAGAGACAGAAAGAACTCGGCCTACCCACATCTGATGAACAGAAGAAACAAGATGTTTTAAAAAAGTAATCTTTCTTTAAATTTCTTCTTGCGCATACAAACTGATTTTAAAAAAAAATATAAATGTAGCTATTAAATTTAGTATTTTGGGATATGCAGGAAAATTTGTAATGAGCTGAAATTGGACTGGAAGGGAAACAATAGGGAGTGTGAAAATTGAAAATAGTATACATCCATTTAAATTTTTTTTATTTGCAATATATATTAAAGCACTTATCTTGTCTACATCAGTGAGAATTCACATTTATTAATACTTCTATTATAGATTCATGGAGCAGCATCCAGAGATGGACTTTTCCAAGTGCAAGTTTTCATAAATCAATTTTTCTGCTTGTCATACCTGTTAATATATTGATTATGAATGATACAGATGTGTATGAGTTGCGATAGATGTCATCATTTTTAATAATGTACTTTAATAGTAACATCATATTTTCATTCCATTATAGATCACCAGTATTTGCAGTTTTCACTTTGAAGTATTTATTCCAATTATTGAATCCATTTAATTAATTTTGTGTAATTACTTTGAATAAGAAAAAGTAATGTTTTGATTACTTTGAATAAGAAAAGTAATGTTTTGATTACTTTGAATAAGAAAAGTAATGTTTTAATGAAACTTAATAAAAAAGGAAATTCTTATTTTATATTTTTCTATTGAAAATATTTCAGCTATAGTAAAAAAAGTCATGTTAATGAATCATTATAAATGCATGTAAATAATTGTCTTGTTTTATCGCATAAATAAAATATGTTTAAGAACCCTTTCCTATGTGAGTAGTATTTTTTTTTACGCACTGGCTCCACTTCCGTCATATGACGGACGATGTATTTTTTTTTTTACCTCTTCCGTCAACAGAATGAACTCTTATGATTTGAAGTTATTTTCTTTTCGCAATTTTTTCTAATTATACATTAAAATGAGAGGTAAGTTTGTGTGACGCTCTAGTAATGTAGGTTGTTCGCTTGGCTGAGACCCAGTTTGGCTAGCTATGTGCGGGTTCGATTCCTGATAGTGACATACATTTTTTTGTTCAGATTTTATTTTTCAGGATCAGGGTTAGGGATAGGGGGTTAGGGTGTGGATCATAATTTTTTTTTTCCAGATTTTTTTTTCAGGATTAGGGTTAGGGATAGGATTAGGGTTAGGGATAGGATTAGGGATAGGGTTAGGGTGTGGAGCAATATCTATTTATGGTCCCCGGAAAAAAAAAATCTCCGATTTTTAACAGTAAATGACGTCATCAACGTCTGCAGTAAATAAGAGTTCTCATTCATTCTGTTTACTCTTTAATTGTGTTAAAACGATCGCCGATTTTGAGCACCATCATTGTGTAAGTAATAATATCATAATATAAACTGCATTTATAACTTTACATCATAAGAGTTCATTCTGTTGACGGAAGCGGTAAAAAAAAAAATACATCATCCGTCATATGACGGACGTGGAGCCAGTGCGTTTTTTTTATAGGTCATACGATTATTATTATTTTAACTACTCTCACTTTTTAAAAATTAAAATATAATTTTTTTTATGATGAGATTTTCATCTGTTTGTATTTTATGTTATCATTTGATAACATTTAGAATCAAATAAAAGCATTCACTTTTTATTCACATTTAATTTGTAGTCTATTTTGTATTATAAAAGAATTTTAAGGGGTTTAAATGCTATAAAAATTAAAACAGATTTATGATCTTTCTTGTAATGACGAACTGTCTGTTTTAATGCAGTTAATATTTTTATTAATTTGGCAATGTTACTACATAATAAACCAGGGGGTCTGATAAATTTGAAAACGCCAATCATTTTTTTTTTTTAAAGTCAGCAGAAAAGAAATATGTTGAGTTTCTATTATGGCGCAAAAATAAATGCTTAAGCTTAATTTTCAGCTTTCTTTTTTTACATGGTAAATTCAGCAATCACTACAAAAAATAATCATCAGAGTTTTTATGAAAGTCAATTTTCATACAAATGTACAAGAATAATACATGGCTGTGACTGCATTTGCTAAAAGTTATACACTTTGAGGTATTCAGTAGCTATTAAAGAAACTAAGGAAGTTACCCTTTTTCACTCACTATAAGGGAATGAAAAGTTTAAAATATTTCAGCTGCTATTTTACTATTTTTTTTTAAACGGAAGATGATATGTTTAAATACTGATCTTTGATCCACATTTTACTAAATCTGGGAATTGGCTACTATGTATTCTTGATTTGCTCATATACCATTTGGAGTGATAGTTAGAATAGTAATTTATGATGTAAAAGGATAGATTCAAGAAAGCTTCAGCATATTCAGTTTTTGGAATAATATATATTTGATAAGCATTTAATTTATTTACGTAATAAAAATAACCACAAGGGCCCTATTTAAATATTAAAAATAAACATTTGGAAATAAGCGAGGTTTTCTAAAAAAAAACGCCTAATATAGCATAGTTTATTTTTAATTACCGGGATTTCCCAAAATTAAACTATTTGATTGGTGTGTTAATTTTAGAATGTTACGTATGACATAGTGTATATAAATGACAACAGATTGCATCAAGTTACAACTGTATGTACAATGTCTACAACGCATCTATGTTTACTTCACATTGATCAACTGAAATGTAAGAGAAGAGCAAAACTAGTGAATTTAGTGGTTATAACTTAAATGTAGCTTGACTGTTTCAAAAGTTATGCTCGATAAAAACGAAACGAGCCTAATAATGAATAATAAAACGAAACCCAAGCGAGGAACGTTAAGACGGACAAGTGCACACCGTGTGAAGTCCATGACTACCACAGGATATAACATGATGGCAAATCGACAACAAAATCATTCCTGTTTTTTCTCCATTTACGAGCCTTTCAAACGATCCTGGGCTTTTAGACGGAGGAAGACTCGGCGATCGAAAGACGGGTTACTTCTCATCTTACATTGGGGAGAACTTCGTCGTCCAAATGAAGGGGTGGTTCTGGCTTCCAGCTCTGATCAGTGAGGACAGCGTTGGTGGGATAGTGACGACGAACTTCATCCCTCGCAAGGAACTTGCCCAGATGCATCTAACGACTGGGGGTTATCGTCTCCTGACTGTCCCCAATGCCGGAGGCAGTTCTGTTATTTCGGAAGTTTTATCATTTGAACTCATGGGTCGCTGCTTTAGTGCAAAGTTGAAAAAGGTAAGTGTTGGCCTCGGATGAGTCGGAGAGAGGGGGGGGTGGAGCGGTATTTTCACAACTCTTTGTGTGTTTTTTTTTATATACGGGAGAGAGGTGGCAGTTTTAAAGCCCCCCCTCCCCCCAGGCACCATTAAGGCTAGTTACCTACTGGAGAGAGTCCACCACTTGGTGATATGTAAACATATAATACAAAATATGTATATCAATGTCCACCTCTTAAACTGTATTATGTTGATCAGATTCAGGATATGTTTTAATTTTTCAATGCTGCTGACCTAGTTGTAGGCTGTAGCAGCGTTAAAAATACCCCCGCCCCCAGCCCTGCATTAATGGAGGGGGTTCCCCGCTCTCTCAAACATTTGGCGAGACCCCCCCCTCCTTAAAGTTATTAACGACACCACTGGAATCTATTTAGTTATGAAGCTTATAACGAAGACATAAGTTGCCTTTCTCTCCCCATAAACCTCAACGAATAAAATGGAATATTTCTCCCTAAACCTCAGCAGAATAAAATGGAATATTTCTCCCTAAACCTCATCAGAATAAAATGGAATATTTCTCCCTAAACCTCATCAGAATAAAATGGAATATTTCTCCCTAAACCTCATCAGAATAAAATGGAATATTTCTCCCTAAACTTCAGCAGAATAAAATGGAATATTTCTCCCTAAACCTCAACAGAATAAAATGGAATATTTCTCCCTAAACCTCAACAGAATAAAATGGAATATTTCTCCCTAAACCTCAACAGAATAAAATGGAATATTTCTCCCTAAACCTCACCAGAATAAAATGGAATATTTCTCCCTAAACCTCAACAGAATGTCAGGATATTATGGTGGAGTGGGTTGAACCAATGCGGCATTGGTGGAACAGGGGTAGTGCGCTAGGAATACAGAGTTCCCCATACCAGCGCACCGTATGGATCGACTATTGAAACCGTGACTATGTGACGTAGGGGATCGTTCTATAGTGGCTGGTGGGGTTGTAGCAAGTAATGGTTATCTGCTGAGGATAGACTTTTGTTATATTTATGATTAAAGTTTCTTCTGTGTTTAATTCTACAATTATGACTTGTGCACAGTGACATAGCGGGGGGGGGGGCGGGGGAGGCATCATGCCCCGCGCTACTCACCAAGGGGCGCTAAATGGTATATTTTACATCAAATATTATATGGTTTTTGAATGGGAGGGAGGCGGGAGCTAAAAAGGAATTGTGCCCCGGGCGCGAGGTAAGCTCACTACGCCACTGCTTGTGCAGTGTTTTCCTGTTAATAACGGCCTTGACTGACACGGAATATCTCTCCCAAAAGGTCACCAGCAAGGACTTTTATTCATCTTCAAAGGTACGGCTAAGATCATATATAGGCATGACGGTCCGCTAATGAAATATTATACTTTGTCCAAGAGTTCACCAAAACACTTTTCCCCCCTTTCATCATATATATGTATATATATATATATATAAGATGCTATGAAAGCACTATGGCTGCAAAATGAAACCAGTGGAAGAAGCACACCATATTAGTAAATGAGTCTCCGATTAGGTCCTCCCAAGTGATTGAGAAAAAAAATGGGTGGAGTGGCTATAACGCGGGAGCCCAGTGCGTTTCATTAATTTACTGGAATAATATAAATTATTAAAAAAATTAAACTATAGCCCAGTGGCTCTCTTCAGACCTTAGCTACCTTGCAAAATGTTTCTTTGGTACCACGCCCGGTGCTGTGTCGCTGCATTTCACAATTTTTTTTGTGTCTTTTCAGACAGAAATGGAAGTGACTTACTTCCCTTACGGTGGTCCAATAATGGACTATGTCTGCGAACTGCATCAAGTTACTGTGGGGGTATCTGTGACCCGCGCTATGAGGTACGGGGGAGGGGAATACACCTCTGAAGATGCTTCTCAATTGCTAAACAAAAAGTTGAAAGGTTAGTAACCAACCTCACCCAGATATCAATCCTAGAAAAAAAGTAGTATTTCTGATTTTTATAAATAAAAACAAATTCTTATGTTTTGTTATATACTAATTAATAAGGTATTTAGTTTTGGCTTAGTAGATTATCAGTTTCCCTTACATGGATGGGTAAACTTGAAACATTTTGTATATTAGTTTAAAACTAATTACATTAACATTAAAAAAAAATGTAATTTCATTAATGTATATGGAACAATTAACAGTAATGAAAAAATAGAAGAAAAAAATCAAGTATTAAATCATCCTGATAAATTACATTTAATTTCATTAATGTACATGGAACAATTAATAGTAATGAAAAAAAAAGTTAACTTTTTGTTATACTTCACATTCAACTTGAATAATTTAACATATTTTAGAGATATCAAATAATTAAAATTAAAAAAATTAAACCAGTTTAATTTACTTTTCTTTATCAAACTTCCAGGAATAAGAAAATCTACACAAAATTCTCTAGAACCGTGGAGTAAGCAGATTTTACACATTTGGTCAATATCAGAACACATTACAAGTGTTCTCATGCAGACATACGCGGATGTTGATCCTGAGCTGAAGTGCAATACAGTTGTCATGGTTACCACTGTCAGGAAGGCAGATTACATATTTAACAATGGCTAAGACTTGATGATTTTTTTTCTTTGTGATTCCCTTTTCACCAAAAAAATTGCCACAAAACAATCAAAGTGGATTACTACAGACTAAAATCTGCACAATACTGTGATATCATAATAAAGACTAGCTTATACAATGACATTGTGATCTGCTTGGGGAAAAATTTATAAAAAATGTCCTCAGTTTTTCACCTGAAAACTCAAACTAACAACGTAACTACCATGTCAGTCGTGTAACATGGTCAGTTTTTCTCTGGGTTCCTTTGATGAATCCCAGAAACTGCAGCTCTGAGACAGCTCTGATAAACCGTGCTCTTTGCTCCACTGTGGGCCCTTTTGTCTTCTGAGTCACAGATGGGGTTTCCTTGGCATCTTTTGAAGTAATTATTGTGACAAAAGCTTGTAGCCAGTCATAAAGGTTGACAAGTGTCCCGCATTCAAGGTGAAGCTTGTAGACAATGCACAGATCTGGCATGGTAGACAGAATCGATTCAGAATTGCACCTGCAACAGGGACAGGAGAGAAGTTTGCCTGGTTCAGACAAGGCCAGCTGGATTGAGTGCCGAGGGGCAGGCCTTATGTGATCTTTGATGGCCCCCAAGTCATTGAAATAAAACATCTCATGCAGGGGAAGGGATAGGGGACAAATGAGACATCGTTTAAAAAAGCTGTCTAGATAGCTGAGAATTTCTTCACGCAAA
Organism: Bulinus truncatus; assembly: GCA_021962125.1. NCBI lineage: Eukaryota > Metazoa > Mollusca > Gastropoda > Planorbidae > Bulinus > Bulinus truncatus. The sequence continues at coordinate 2,844,292 of JAGDYQ010000091.1, read as the reverse complement.
CGCTCATATGGTGATCTTTTCCGAACAGATGACAATGACTGTAATTTTTCTTTCAGTTCATACAACTTAGCTCTCTGAGGAAGAACTTTCAACTCTTTCCCTGGATCACCTGATTAAAAAAAAAAAAAGAGAAATATGAATAAGTAAATATTATGGTTTCAACTTCATAATTTGATTCTGGCTGGCAATATTTTGGGGCTATTCTAAAAAAATATGCCTCGTTTTTTTGTGTGATTTTTCTTGTAATGTGAAGGATTTACTTATTCACTTAGCAAGCCAATCCCAAGTTTTAATGGCTAACAGAAATTAAATACTCTGGCTGAGCAGTCACATAATGTTGGTGTTGCTGTAAATGTGAAAATTACTATCTGACTGAAAAGATTTAAGTGTCATGTAGCCAAAAGCTTGAGATGATAAATGTAAATATGTTTTATACAAATATGGACAATTGCAGTATTCTGTATTTTAATTTAACCTTGTTTCTGCTAGTTACCTCATTAATAAAATAACACATTTTGAAAACTTTCACCATTTTGTATTGCATTAAATATGTTGATGTGATTTAAATTAACCTTAAGTTTTGTCGATTTCAAAGTTAGAGATTGAGTTGTGCAATCAGTCAGCTACAAATTTTTTTTGAAACGCACTTCTTTTTAAGTCCTGCAAAATCTAGGCTTTTTAAATTTCTCTAGAAGTATTTTGACAAAAAAAAAAAACCCCCATCTTTACCAATATTATTACAATGTTGACTGATATGAAAGCAAAGATGAAATAATAGCTTGTATAGCCCCATAACATTTTTCCAGCTGTCGGTTGCCCAAGTTTCAAAGCCATATTTATAATAAGAAAAATTGACTAATTAGTAGAATATAACATATAAAAAGTCACGATCTAGTTAGCCAAGGACAGATTAATAATTTACTATATTGAGAGTGGGATGAGCACTGACTGGCCCCAAGTTGGAGCCACTGTGAGAGCATTCATTGTCTTTTTTCCAGTCCGATAAATTTCCTTTAGTCCATCCAGCTTACAAAATGGGTACCAGACATATTAGTTGGGGATAGTAAAGGCAGCTGGGCATTCTACCCCCTTGCCACACAGAAACAGATAAACCGTACTTCATTTGACCCCAATGGTCTGTATAGGCTTTATAAGGGACACTTTTTCCCCCCATTTTTTTTTTGGTATGTCAAGAGTTAACTTGGGAATAAAAATAATTTACCTGAGGTATTTTCCTCCTCTAACTCCTCATCTAGATGTTTTAACCTGTATCTGAATTTATTAACATCATTATTGAGTCTTTCCAAGCTCTCTTCAGTTTTATGCACTTGAATAGTCTTTAAGCATGAACCTAAAAGTTCATCTAGCTCATCGCAGCACATAAGCCTCAGCAAGAAAAAGGTTTGCTTGTAGCCTTCTGATTCTGAGAGATTTTCATATAAGCAAGTGCTGTATAGTTCTCTCAGATTTTTCCCCAGAGGGTATTTGGGTAAATTTTGACCAAGACAATGTAAAAAGCGCAGGACTTGAAAAAATTGTACGTGAAAGGAATGAATGTTTCTATATTCCTCTAGCAGTTTAGTCTTAGTGGCTGTATCATCTGTAAGAAGTTTGGCTTGTAGTGGACCTGTAATACCTTCAACATATCTGAAACAAAAGAGGGGGAAAAAAGCATTGAAATTATATTTCATATTTAGCTATTTTTTAAAGGGCTTATTAAAAGAGAACAAATAGGCCAATACATTTTTTTATCTCGCTAAATCTTATAAAATAAAATTCTGATGGAAAACATGAACGACTGGCAATGAATATATATTAGTCCTGTAGGTTAGACAGCCGACCAAAGCACTTAACTGTCATGGGGAGAGTGCCACGTTTAATCCTCCATAAGTACCAAGGGAATTTTTCAGGACCTGGTGAAAAATAGTTGAAAGTTTCTCAAGTCCACCCAGCATAAAATGGATACAGTTATTAGCTGGGGAAGGTGGCTTGGGCAATGTGACTGATTAATATGTACATGTACTTGACCCTGGAGTGGAAAAGTATCCCTTTCCTTAAAAACTGCTTACATAGTTTAGCTTTTTAATTTTTGGTAAACTGAATGAATCTGTAGCTGCAGTTTCAACTCCCAACATGTCCAATCACTTATGTTTTCAATGGTGCCTCCATGGCCACTAAACTTTTGGCTATGGTGGAGATGGAAGTAAGGCACTACAAAACAATACCATTATAAGTTTATAGGACCTGAGAGATTAACATATATTATTTACTAATTTACTCTAAATGCTGAGTGAAGATATTTTAATATAAACCAAGTTAACATGTTAACTTATTTTTTATATTAAGAAAGAATCATTTGTATATATATATATATATACACACACCAGTCGAATGCTCTACCATATAGAAATATATATATATATATATATAGATATAATGTATGCATGTTTGGTTCTGCAGAATAGAAATCCACATCTACAACGGGAAAACAACCAAACATCTACATACTACTCAGCTATGAACCAATTGAAATTGCTAATTACATTATTTTAAATTGTAATGATTTAGATAGGCTATTTAAAAGTTTTAATTGTGAATTGATATTCTCTTAATTCATGTTGAAAAGCCATTTTCCTTCCAATATATATATATATATATATATACGTATAAAATATGTGGTTGTAAAGTCTACACCAATTACCTATTTACTGACTGTAGAACCTTGTTAAATGAAATGTATAACTTTACAACTTTTTATATAGCGGTCATTGCTTTTAAAATTTTAACTCTCACAGACAATTCATAAAATCCTTTCTTTTAAATAATTTGTGTAGGCATTCATACATTTTACAATGAATACTGATGCTTATTTATCTATTTACTGACTTTATATAGAACATTGTTAAATGAAATGTAAAATAGGATTTTGTAAGACCCACACATTAAACTGTATTTGTATGCTTTTGATTTTTGTGAACAATTTATGTATTATTTCTTTTTTTTTTTTTCTTTCTTGACCTTTTTTTTTAAAATTAAATTTTGTGTTATTTCACATAGCCACATTCTAATGGCTTATGGGAATAATATTTTTTTTTTAAAAATAGGCACATAAAAAAAATGCATGAATCAATAACTCACCTCATAAATGATCCATGCCTCCGGAGAACTTCAAGCTCAGCATGTGTCAGTTTTAAAACACTATCAATATCCTCAATGGGGCAGCACAACACACTAAGAGGGTTGCTCAGAAAATGTTCTATCAGGCACAGCTTGAAGCCCATGATGAAATTAACTATAGAAAAGTCATTGTATAGAAAATTGTCCAAAAGAAAATTGAACACTTTGGGGCCTAGCTTAAAAGGAATATCAGCTGTCATGATAAGCTTGTCTAGTAAATGTGTGAGGTACTGAGAAGCTGGTGGAGCATGAAATTTTTCCATACACATCAATGATGAGGCACTGGATGGGAGAATCTGGTGAATGGCAGTGACAGCAGTGGCTATTCCCATAACTAACACAATGGGTAGAGATGTCAGATAGCTACTGCAAAGAGAAATGAAATCTTGTAAAATGCCCGCATTAATATTTTCAACTTCTTCCAGCATTATGACAATATGGGGCTTAGAAACTGTTTTGTCTATTCCATTTTCCAATTCAGCAACTTTTTTCCTAGGACTGGCAAGAGTCTTAGCCTTCTTTCTGGGTGACCGTTCAACAATAGTGCTACTGTATTGAATTTGATACCACTTCGATAATGCAGACATGCTTATCAAGCGATTTCTTTTTACTGCCTTTTTTAGGACAAAAGTAGTACATTCCAAATCAAGCTCATCATCTTGGGTAAGACTTTCATCTTGATCAATATCATCAGTGCCTAATGATGTGTTTGAAAGCTGATGGAACACGCTGCTAATGAGAGTCGAGATACGTAAACAATCTTTGGGAAATATGCGGGCTATTAAGGGAGTCACTTTTGTCTTCAATATGTTTTTCAAACTTGTAAACATGATACTGTGATCTGGAGTATTGACACCTGTCAATAGCACTGCAGTTGGAATTTCAGTAACTGGAAGTTTATGAAGATTATTTCTGTCTTTATGGCAAGATAAAATGAAAGTTACCAAGTCTTCAAAAATTTGAGAGTTTAAATCTGAACGTAAAGTTTCAATCTGTTTTGAAAGTTGATCCCATTGTTTCTCATAGAGCCTAAGTCGATTTTTAACATATTTATCTTTATCAACTGATAAATAAGTGAGTTCGTTGGCCTTTTTACACTTTCCTTTGAAGGCAAAGCAACCCTGAAAGAAAAAAATCAATTTATTATTAAAAATATTAGACTATAAATATAATTTGCCGGTAATTTGAAGTTTAGTTTAAATTTTAAATATAACATTTGACTAATGATTTTGGTAATTGTTTACGACAGTACATTAAGACCTTTGCATTAAGGTAGGAAAGAACCATTTATCTCGTGGGCGGACTGTCGTAAACAATTACCATGAATGCCATGATTTTTAGTTAGACTAGAGTCTAGACCAACATAGGTAAACTGTGTTATCTTCTTATGTTATGACGTTTAAATTTTATTATAATAGTTCTTATCGATGCTCAATTAATCTGTTCTTGGTCCAGCCCACTGTTCAAATTTTCGATCCCACTGTGACTCGCGACTCAAAAAGTTTGCCCACCCCTGGACTTATCGGTAAAATCACAATCATCAATAAATTCAATACACATAATGATTACTGTAATATAATATATTTATACACATAGTCACATATTAATACATACAAATGATAGATTAGTTAGTACTAAATAATATTACAAAGTATTAAATAAATGTTCACCGTAGAAACTGATGTGGCTGCATTAGATACAGACATGACTTTTGGGTTGCTGATTATTACCAATTAATTTGGTGCAACGCGGGGAATCATATATATGCGGTAAATAAAGCATAAATAAACATTTTCATTGAAGAATTACTAATTATCAATGACCAGATTTTTAACAAAAATATCAATCTGATTTTTTGTCCTGCTTTAGTTTTTCATCCTAATGAAAACTCGAATGCATTATTTGCTTTTTCCCACTTTCAATATGATAGTTTCATTTTAAAGTTTTCATTCTGAAACAAAAACGCCAAACTTTAGAGAAAAAAACAACTACAACACTTTATCACTGTGTCAGGCTTTCAGCTGAGACTATTATTATCCGTTGTCTACAACTTTACATAGGCTATGGTTGCATGTGGTTGTTTTGCAACACAAGGTCGTCTCTTCCATGCTCTGACTAAGTATAACAATGTTTTTTAATAAAGTTGGATTATATAAGAAATTTATTAGTGCTCAAAAGAACTTGAAGCCGATATCTTTACTTGCTTTAAAAGTAAAAGTCCAACATGAGAAGACGATTGTTACATTAAGCGAAACATACAAAAAAATAAAAGGTAAGATTATAAAAGCAAAAGGTTTGGGAAAGCGAAACTAACCATTTATCGTTCTGTTCATTCTGCTCTGTGTATAGATGTTCTGTTTTACTTTTATGTATTTCAAATTATTATATTTATAAATTACTAATAGAGCATATAAAGTAATAGCGTTACGGATGGCCTAGGTTCGATTCTCAGGGAGAATTAAGAACTAAAAGGGAATTTTTCTAGTTCCTAGTGAAAGTTATTAAGTTTAAGGCTTAAGTTTTAAGGGTCCCACAAGACAAGTCCACCCAGCTTTAAATGGATATCTGACTTAAAATGCGGCTGGGCGTTGAGCAAACCACACATCTTCATAATCAGAAGTTAAGGAAACAGATGAATTCTACATTTCATGTGCCCCGTTGACCCTGTTTAGAATTAAGGGAACTTTACTTTATATAGACAGTAATGGTGTATTTTTAGAAATTCTTTAAGCTGCTTTTATTTAGTAATAGCTGGGCACACAAAAGGCTCTGACTGACTGATGTCAGTGAAGAGAGCTGCACTTCAGAAATGTCCAGATTTTTATGTTTTACAAATGCTTTAACACAGAGATGATGGCATAATATGCATAATGAAAGATCCACTATGAATAAAATAAGTATCAAATTAATTTATTTGACAGCCTAGCTTATATTTTGCAATATTTCTATTGTAACTAAGAATCCTTGTTTGTTTTATTAACATGTAAACTACACAGTAAAATTTGCAAATGCAAATAGAAGTCTGTTAAGTTATATTTTAAAAGAACAATAAACCAATGCTAATTGCCTTTTTTGCGTTTTTGAAAAATACAAAGAGTTGATCTCCAAATCTATCTGAAAGATATTTATAAACATGTAAATCTTTTTTGGCTTTTGAATGTAGTTTAAAGTCATTACTTTTTTCAACATGACATTCGTTTTCAAACTTGAAAATGATTTATTTCATCAGTTTTTTTTTTTACAGATTAACATAACATTAAATAGCATCCATTTACAAATAGAATGACATGTTATATGTGTAGAAACAATTTAAGGCAGTATGCTTAGGGGAAAAGTGAGGAAATATATGATTTGGAAAAAAATTGCTTAAAATTTATTATTAGATGAAATGTTTTGAAATTTATTATATTTTATGCAGAAGTGATTGAAGTTTAATAAAAAGTGTAAACAAATGTAAACGTTCTTGATACTTATTTTTTTGTCTTATTGGTGTTTGTGCATATTCACTTTTAAAAAAAAATTATATACATTTTCAACTAATAGCCATCTCCATCAACTAAAGTAACACATTCTAGAAACTTATTCAACTTCCAACATAATTGATATATAATGCATGCATAGGGTGTGAAATGATTAAGTGTATGCTGTATTAAAATATATCTGACCACCCATTTGTAAATTAGAAATCAATAAAAAAACCTGCCATGTGTTGAGAGTTAAAAAATTAAAGATTTTGTATTTTTTTTTTTTTAAAACACACCAGTGTCTGTTTGCCAAATGGCATGGACCTGTATTGATACCATAAATAATTCTTATTTATTCATCACATTAGTCTTTTATATTAATTTTATATGAATTTCTGATTGATTTTATACTGTCTGGAACTAATTTAAGGGGTTTACTTTGGTTCATATGTCAGTATTTACTTTTTTTATTTGTTGATTAATTGTGAGGATTGATTTCATTTGATGTAATATTTTATTTAAAGAGAATTTAAGCTCATAACACGTATGCATTTCACAAAATAAACTCACTATTTCAATTACTTTAAAGACTGTTAATGCATTTTTGTCATCTTAATAGTTAATTAAAAACTAGAATCTGTGCAAATAGCATCAGAATTTAAAAAATTGTATATTTTTTAAGTGTATTTTAATCGAATATATATATATATCATTTGTAAATTTAAAAAAAAAATATTGCAAGAATTTTACATGTCATGTTGTATTATGAAAAAAAAGTCATTCAAGTTTTAACTGCAGTATCCTTTTTCTTAGTCCTAATAATTTTATTTTAAGGACAGACATTTTTTTTATTTCTGGTAAAAATGTTATCTTTTCAGTTAATAAAGATGCACATACTTTACCGAGTGCCCATGCATCAGAATGCTGCTACTCGACATCAGCAAAACCACAAATGACAGTCTCAATGCAGAGATGGAAAAAGAAGAAAAGAAAAAGTAAAGCTCAGCAGAAAAAGGAAATAGAACAGCTGCAGCAAGATTTAGTTAAAAGTAAGAAATCCAACTTTCATAAATCTGCACCATTCTCACACAGTAATTCTCGTAACATTTAAAGATTCATTTGTTTATCCAATAAAGAATTTTTTCTTTGAAGATCTGTGAAATATTTATCAGTTTAAATTGTGCTAATTTTTAGAGCATTTTAGAAAAAAAATGCTCTATTGTCCCCGTTTTGTCTGTCTGTCTGTCCGTCATCACCCTAGATCTCAACAACCATAAGTCCTAGACCCATGATGTATTTATCATTTTGTAGGTCTTGGCCTGCCATGTGTACATCAAAAGTGCATTTCGCGATAGGACCTCTGAGGGCCGTAAAAGGGGGCTTATAAAGTACCGTTTTTTACTATATAAGCTATATTAACAATGGAGCGCCCTATATCTCAGCAATCATAAGTCCTAGACCCATGATGTCCTTTGTCCGAAACGGAAAAGACTTAAATTGCTTGTTTTTTTTAGTAACTTATGTTATAAACAAATTACATATTAATTATTTTAGTAATTATGAAAAATGAAAATAAAATGCATGTCCAATGCATCTTTTTTTTTCTTTTTGCACAGTTTTAACAAAACGAGCTATCCAGTTGGTTAAAAATAAATCTCTACTAGATGCACAGCGCCAGGTAGTCCTGACTCATGCTTACACTCCTTTATCTAGCGGAATGGATCATGAACATGGCTTACTTTCTGTTATTTCTTCAGACTTTGGAGAATCATTTTCAAAGTTTGTCAATAAAAGTGAATTTATAGCACATCATGTTGAGGCACATTTAAAGAGTTCGCAGAAAATAGACAGAGAAGTTAGCTTGCTGGAGGGAAGACAATTTCCTAATAATAATCAGCATGTGTCATCTAATGAATGTCATAGTGATCTGTCCATCTCATTAGATGTTGACAAACCTTATGTTTCACCTGCACCTGTCAGTAATGGTGAGCAGAAACAGTTAGGAGGGGTGGCAATGGTTAATCAACTCAGACATTCATCAGAGAGATCCTACGTCTATTCAGAATTGTTTCCTGGAAATATAGATAGATTAAAAACTCTAGTGCCAGCTTCTGATTCAACAAGTTTTCAAACCAATTTAAAAAACTTTTTGACAGAGCTAGAAACTTTCAAAGACAAAAGTGTCATCAGTACTTTAAACTGGAAAGAGGATAGCAGTCATGCTAAAGAGGCAGAAGAGTCTTCTTCCCTTATAGATAATGACAATAAAGGGTATGATTTAAAGTTTTCATCACCTGAAAGACCTCAGTTTGCGGGGATAAGCAACAATTCAGGGTCTCATTCAAGTGCTAAACATCATAACTCATCTGTGAATCAGCAGTCCTCAGAGTTAATCGTGACACAAAATTTATTACCCTCTGTTTTTATACCACCTAGTTTCATTACAGCTGACGATGGCCAGCATTCTGTAAATACACTCTACGATGACCATATCAATGATGAGGCAGACGTGGTTGGTGAAATTCAAGAGAATGTAGATTTAGCAAGGATTAAGAACCTGCAAGGTGCTGTAGATGCCACAAAGATTGGTAGAACAACCATCACACCATCATCAATCGTTAGCGAGGTTGATAGATCCAAACACAAAGCGTCCAATGTGAAATCAAAACATAAGCATTCAGGTGCCATTAATATTAATGTAAGCAATGAACTCCAAGAGCTGATTGAAAAGTCATTTGTTGATGCCTGCTGTTTTTCTGGCAATGTGAGTACAGTTAATATAATCGTCCCCAATCAATTTGCAGTTAGGTTTTTAAAAATATTACTGTGACGTGTAGAAAGCACAGATCACCCCTCACCATCTTCCTCAGGTTACACTTTCATACCCCTCCTATGTAAATGCCCATTGTAACTGACCATTCCACACAAACATGGACCAGATCACTTTACTGCAACAAAGTTCTCCACTAGGTTGACAGGCCAGGTACATAAAGGGTTATTTGGAGCTGAAACTTGTCCCCAACATGTACCTCAAAAAAAGCGTGATTGCTCCCCCAACCCAACATGACTATTTCTGACTTAATTTGTTTTCCCACACTGCTATAAATTAAAGGGCAGAGTCTAGTTTTATATGTGAATACTGAGTAGTTCTGTGTCATAGTCCTAGTAGTATATGGACCTAGCTAGTTTACTCTTTTGATAATTGTATTTCTGTTTTATGTTGTAAGCTTTACAGAGTTGGTTCTCTCATGTCTATGTTGTAGTATAGTTGAATCATAAAGGTACTACTGTCCAGGGCAAAAATTGATAAAAATTCTTTGGTTTTTTATAAGTACGTCATATTTGACGAGCCCAATTGGAACATAACATTCGTCAAGCCTAATCTGAATGTCACACTAACAAAAGTGAAGAAAGATTTTAATATCTTTATGCATTTTACATCTATAAAAATACTCATAAGACTTTTAGGTAGACGACTGAATGCTTTTCATTTGTAACTAAAATGTTCACTTATTATGATTTTTTTTATACTTTTGCAGGTTTTATTAGCTGTTCGAAATGTCCAGTATCTTTCATTGAGACAAAAAATTTCTTCTGTGAATGTCTTCAACAAACTTATTCACACTCTTGCTAAAAAGGTTTAGAGCTATGGTTATTCCTGAGAATCTTTATTTTTAGTTTTCTAAAAAAAATATATATATTTTTACTCATTGGAACTTTTTTTAAAAATTTCAGATGTAAAATTAAAGAATGGATTCCCTTTTTTTTTCTTTTTTCAGAAAGATCTTAAGACATTGAAAAATTTATTTGCATTGATGATTAAGCAAGGAATTGCCCCTACTTTGCAGACGTATGCAGGTTGCTTAGAGTGTTTTGGAAGAATGGCTAATGCTGATATTGCACAATGTGAGAAGTTGCTTTCTGATGCAAAAAATAGAGTGAGTTAACATTTTTTTGTAAAATTTTTTATCTAACTCATTATGATAAGCTGCTTTTCAGTCTTACGTTTGTCATTATAATGATTTAAGCCATATTGATATAAAAGTAAAATGAACATTAGTAAAATTCTTTTTCAAAAAAAAAAACTGCTCCCAACATTTCACCTTTTATGATTGTAAAATAAGCACCATTTTCTACAAATTTTCATCCAATTTTTTTTTTTAAATTGTTATCAGGGATTGGATATTGCTGAGATAGCTAATGCTTGCAGTTTTGAATCAGATGAGTTTCATTTTGTTTTGCGGGTAATATGTTTTAAATTTTTGAATTTTGGTTTTGCACCATATTTTATTTTATTTTAATTATAACTAAAGTTCCTTCATTTTTTTTTTCATAGTTTAATTTTTTTTTATTCAATTGTGAATGCGTCTTATGATATAAAACAATTTAAGCTATTTAAAACATCATTACTGTGGATTTTTTTCTAATTATATATGTTTGTTATAAACCTATTTGTTTTAGGCTATAAAACTTGTGGATCCAGACTTTAAGCCTAATCCTCCAAATTTTGAGATGAAATACTGCCATGAGCTGCTTAACCCTCTGAATGAACCAAATGAAAAGGTGGTGTAATTTTTCAGTGTAGACCATGTTCATTTCGCTGCATGTATTTTGTTAAAATTTCAAGTCATATTTAACAAACTTATTCGTGGAGAACTATGTTGTTTAAGATTCAGTTAATCATATTTTCTTCAACCGGATATTTAATACATGAATGAGTAATTTATTAAAATGATAGCTCTATATTTTTTTCATCAATGGTAGTTTGAACAGTATTTTCAACCCTTATTCTTTATCATTGCCTGTGACAATGAGCAGGCTTTAGAAAAAAACCAGTACGCCATTGAGATAAGTAAATCAGAAATGCTGTCCAGGGCCTCAGCGCAGCTTAAAATGGAACAAGGGGGGGAAGTTGTTGTTGCATCTGTGTACAACAGTGGCAAAACAGACATAAAAATAGTAAGTACATCATTTTTTTTTCCCCACTTTTTATAGACAAAAACCTGTATTTATTTTACTCTTATAAACCTAACTGCAACTATGTTTATATTACTGAGATTTTTTCCTTTTTTTGTTTACTTGTAGAGAAATCTTCAGAAGAAAGTTATGGATAATTGGAATAAAGTCTTACTTCAGGCTTTTAATGCTAGAGTCACCTCTTTAGAGAAAAAAGCTAAAGGTAATAATAACTTACAATATATAATTGACAATAAATAATTTTTTTTGTAGTTTATGAGATCATCTGATGAATTCAGAGAACACGATCAATAGAAAGACATTATTTCCTCGGCCGTTGATATAATCACTAGAAACTTAAATCTTTTTTTTGTTCACTTATGTAAATGTGCTGGGGAGGGAGTGCATGCAGAGTGGAAGGGGTAAATGTTGTTACTGGAATGTTTGACTTGTCTTACAAATTAAGGCACCTGAAAAAAAAATAAAAAAGCTGTAATGCACTTCTATAAATTATCACTCAGCGTTTTTCACTGATTATATCAATTTTTTAAACAAGTTGTTGAATGTGTATTTCACTTTTTAAAAGTCTAATAAAAAGCTTGTTTACATGGTGTTTATTGTCCACACTTTCAAAAGTTTTTTTTTTTATAGTTGCTGAAGCTCTTCAACCTCCTGACACTTCTGAAAGCCTTAGTCTGTTTCAGGAGTCCCCTTTTTTTCCCCCATAGGTGAAATAGGCTGCTAATTGTTGCTTTCTTATTAGATCATTCTAAAATGAAGGCTTGTTTGCGTATAGAACTGATAAAATCTTGCAGTTTGATTGGAGCTATGATGTTAAGCATTTGAGATGTATGCTAATTATTCAGACTAGCATTAGTAACATTAATCTTTAAAATATCAATTGTTTTTTTTTTTATTGTTCTACTTGTTTTTCTTCTTATTTTTTTTTCAACTGCCCTTTTTGGTGATGCATTTTTAGGCAGTTAATTTTTTAAACCAGTCTTTAATAATTCCTCATTTTAAATATACTAAATAAAAAAATATTAATTGTACAGTAATGTACACCTCATACATTAATTGTACAGTAATGTACACCTCATACATTAATTGTACAGTAATGTACACCTCATACATTAATTGTACAGTAATGTGCACCTCATACATTAATTGTACAGTAATGTACACCCTCATACATTAATTGTACAGTAATGTACACCCTCATACATTAATTGTACAGTAATGTACACCCTCATACATTAATTGTACAGTAATGTACACCTCATACATTAATTGTACAGTAATGTACACCCTCATACATTAATTGTACAGTAATGTACACCCTCATACATTAGTCGTACAGTAATGTACACCCTCATACATTAATTGTACAGTAATGTACACCCTCATACATTAATTGTACAGTAATGTACACCTCATACATTAATTGCACAGTAATATACACCCTCATAAATTAATTGTACAGTAATGTACACCCTCATACATTAATTGTACAGTAATGTACACCTCATACATTAATTGTACAGTAATGTACACCCTCATACATTAATTGTACAGTAATGTACACCCTCATACATTAGTTGTACAGTAATGTACACCCTCATACATTAGTTGTACAGTAATGTACACCCTCATACATTAATTGTACAGTAATGTACACCCTCATACATTAATTGTACAGTAATGTACACCCTCATACATTAATTGTACAGTAATGTACACCTCATACATTAATTGTACAGTAATGTACACCCTCATACATTAATTGTACAGTAATGTACACCCTCATACATTAATTGTACAGTAATGTACACCCTCATACATTAATTGTACAGTAATGTACACCCTCATACATTAATTGTACAGTAATGTACACCCTCATACATTAATTGTACAGTAATGTACACCCTCATACATTAATTGTACAGTAATGTACACCCTCATACATTAATTGTACAGTAATGTACACCCTCATACATTAATTGTACAGTAATGTACACCCTCATACATTAATTGTACAGTAATGTACACCCTCATACATTAATTGTACAGTAATGTACACCCTCATACATTAATTGTACAGTAATGTACACCCTCATACATTAATTGTACAGTAATGTACACCCTCATACATTAATTGTACAGTAATGTACACCCTCATACATTAATTGTACAGTAATGTACACCCTCATACATTAATTGTACAGTAATGTACACCCTCATACATTAATTGTACAGTAATGTACACCCTCATACATTAATTGTACAGTAATGTACACCCTCATACATTAATTGTACAGTAATGTACACCCTCATACATTAATTGTACAGTAATGTACACCCTCATACATTAATTGTACAGTAATGTACACCCTCATACATTAATTGTACAGTAATGTACACCCTCATACATTAATTGTACAGTAATGTACACCCTCATACATTAATTGTACAGTAATGTACACCCTCATACATTAATTGTACAGTAATGTACACCCTCATACATTAATTGTACAGTAATGTACACCTCATACATTAATTGTACAGTAATGTACACCCTCATACATTAATTGTACAGTAATGTACACCCTCATACATTAATTGTACAGTAATGTACACCCTCATACATTAATTGTACAGTAATGTACACCCTCATACATTAATTGTACAGTAATGTACACCCTCATACATTAATTGTACAGTAATGTACACCTCATACATTAAAGTAAACAAGTTAGAGACTTGGGGGGGGGCTGGGATGTTGAATTCACATTTTAATAATTAACTGCAACCATCAATAGATGACATTAGAGTCAACCCTTAAACTAACATTGATGTCTGAATGCTTATCGTTTAGTTTTTACACTGGATTTATCTACCTTGTTAATATTTAATATTTGATGGTTTGTTTTTACATGGCATAAAAAAAAACTTTTTTTTATTAAACAGATAATGGAAATATGACATTATATCCTTATTTGAAGCTACTTCCTGCTGAAGATTATATAAAGATAATATTTAATGTAAGTTTTTATTTCACAATATCTATACATTCTTTTGACTCACCTATTTCTAATACATGTGTTTTTTTTTTTTGTTGAATTAACTTTATACTAGACCAATAAAAATATTAAAGGGTCATTGTAGCATATGTGTAGAATTAATCTTTTTCTGTGACCACAGCACATAAAGGGGGTCGTGTGGTTAGCACAGCATATAAAGGGGTCGTGTGGTTAGCACAGCACATAAAGGGGGTCCTGTGGTTAGCACAACACCCAGACAACTAAAATAGGGTACCTATTTAAAGCTGGGTGGACTTAAATGAATTTTAACCAATTTTTTGACTTGGGGAAAATTCTCTTGGTTCTCACGGAGAATCGAACATGGCGGCTACACCACTTTGTCATTTCATATAAACTCCCCATCAAACTGCTCTCATTCCAGCTTCTCTGGCAGTTAAATAAAAAAATTATGACTTTTTGATCTTTAATTATGTTTCGGCTGTTGATAATGTTCTAATCATTTATGACCTTTTGATCATTAATTATGTTTCGGCTGTTGATTAGATCTTTTATATTTTCTAAAGTGCCTGAGGGAGTTGTTTTCATCTACTGAAGGATACAGCCCAGCACAGTCGACCATTAAAAATATTCTAGGACAAGCTGTTAATAGAAAGTACAATAATGCTTATAAAACCTCCACTAATATGGATGAAAAGGTGATTATTGGATAAATATTTATATTAAGACTTTGTATGTTCTGTTAACATAAAGTGCTTTAGAATTACTAAAGTATAACAAATATCACAATTAAATATAATGTAACAGCACAGATATTAAAATGAAAGAGGTTGAAGCTGTAACTTTCACCTGGTTCAGTATTGTTGCTTAATTTTTTCAGATGCCACTGGAAAAAAAAATGTAATAATACTTGCAAAATTGATGTTTTTTATTTAAATTTCTTTTGTAATGTCTGCAACTCATGGAATGTGACTTTTAGCCATATGTCACTTGCAATTGTAAAAAAAAAGTTAAAAACTTACTTTAAAAAAAACCCAAATGGTTCCTTATTTTAATCTGCACCAATGTTTCCAGGTATTAAAACTCTATGACAGCTACATGGATAATTACTTGGACAAAGACTACACTCTAGACAATCACAGGTGTATGTGGCTCAAAGCTATGGGACAAAACTTTGACACAGTTAACATGGTAAGATTGTGAAGCAGTTTATAAATGGATGCTCAAAACTCTACAAAACAGATTAAATATTGTTTAAATTATGTAGATTAAAAAAGTGCTCATTGAATTAGCTTTAGACAAAAATCTCTACTTTTTACTTTTCAAACCATTTCAACAAATTATTACTTTATTTCTAATAAATATTTGAGCTGTGAAAAAAAAACAGTTCAGCATTAAAATTCTTGTTAATAAAACCGAATCAAAACTAGAAACTTGTATAATCACATCATAATGAAGTCTCATCACCCCTACTGCCTAGTATTACACATAGGATTATCCTTCATACAAATATTTGATTTTTTTTTAATGTCTCTAGGATTTATCACAAAAAAAATGGCCAAGTATCATCCACAAAGAAGTGAGTAATTTTAATAGTCACATTTCTGCCACTTGATTAGTTTTTTTTACAATATAAAATTTATTCTGTATTGAGCATGTTTAGACTGTGACAGTTTTTTTTATTTGTGAAAGCAGAGGCTATTTTAATTTTTTTTTTGTTTTCATAAATTTCAATTGAGTTGATTTAAAATTTGTTTTCTGCCATTTTCAGATTGGAAATTTTCTCTTAGAAATGATTTTGTATGATCTCAAAATTAATGCTAATTTACTTCGAACAAGTCTTCCACAGTAAGTATCATTTTATTAATAATGTTTTTTTTTCATATCTAGTAATTATTTTACTTAGCTTTAATGTTTTGTAAATTATTTTTTTTCGGCTTCCATTTCATAATGCATTGAGGTACTTCAGGTCTATTAATTTAATGAACTGTTTTTGTTTCATCTAGGAGAATGGTTCCAGCCTTTAGCACAATTTTTAGACCAGATGTTACAATGATGAGCACATCAGAAATCAAGGTGACTGTTACAAACAAAAGGGGGGAAAAAAATCTTGGGCTATTATTTTTATTCTACACCCTTTGTGGTCCTCATCTCCTATTATTGATCATAGCTATTTGTCTTATGAAATCATTCCTTATTATTCGTCAGGAATACCCACAGTATAAACATTTTTCAAAGCTTTTTGACTTAAAGAAATTCTTCATGTTTTCTCTTTTGAACAGCTTCATCCAGTAGTTGCAAGACTTTTCAAAGTTGATAACATTGAGTCATTTACTTTTGACCCTAGCATTGTTCCTATGTTAATACCACCTGTTCCCTGGGTGTCTAAAAACATCGGAGGTCTTATGCTGGGTTCTCGTAAGTTATTGCCTTTTTTTTTTTTTAACATTTTTTTTTTCTCAACTTAAAAAAAATTAACCATATTTTTGCCATTTCATTCATATATGATATGCTGTTATTTGTTTTCTGTAGCTTCTTTGATTCGCATGGGGTTTGACATGCACCATGTGGACAGTCTAAAAAATGTGAAATCCACACAGTTTCCAGCTGTTCTAGATAGCCTCAATACCCTCAGTGCTTGTGCCTGGAACATAAACAAACCGGTAAAAAAAATACTTTCCTAAGTTGTCCAATGACGTGAAGTATTTATTTTTTGTTACAGTACATATGTGGTTGTTGGTGTGTGTAAATAGCAATTACTGGTAATAGTATTGGCTTTGAATTCTTTTAATGATAAACTAAAGACTTTCTAATCTTTCTGATAACATGAAACCTATTTTACATGCAATTAATTGTATGTCGAGCAAAGTTTTTGTTTTTTTTATTAAATTACTAGAAATTTTCAGCATTTTAATGTTCTCTTATTCCCATTCCCACCTTTGCCTTAGATTTTGGACCTACAGATAGAAATTTTTAATAGTAGAGGAAATTCACTTCTTAAAATCTCACCACCTGCTTCCGACTTTCCGCCCTTGCCGACGATTAAAGCGTGAGTTTTAAATTTTATATCTAACATGACTGTTAGATATATTTTTTTAATTGCTGGTGCAGTAACCTAAATAGCACACAGAAAATCATTCATGATTCTAAA
The DNA here is from genome assembly GCA_021962125.1 of Bulinus truncatus. Lineage (NCBI taxonomy): Eukaryota > Metazoa > Mollusca > Gastropoda > Planorbidae > Bulinus > Bulinus truncatus. The sequence continues at coordinate 2,826,506 of JAGDYQ010000091.1, read as the reverse complement.
TGAAATGGTTGTGTCAATTTATATGTCGACAGAGACATGAGCGTGAAAGATAAAGCTGCCATTTACAGGGAGAGGATGCATCTTCAGCAAAAAAAACAAGATGTGCATGGCTTGTGGTGTTCAGATCTGTACAGATTATCTATTGCTAACAAGGTGAGGCTTTCTGATGTTATTTTAGACAAAAAATTGATCAAAACTACACAAAATTTCATGAAAGTAACTTATTACCATTATTAAATATTCAGATAAAATTAAAAGTTTTATTTATGGTTACAATTTTTTAAAATAATATAATCTTATATACACATATTTCTGTCTATTTCAGTATCGTGATGAAATATTTTGGTTTCCCCATTCCTTAGATTTTCGTGGGCGGACATATCCACTTCCTCCACATTTCAACCATTTAGGTAAAAATAAATTTTATTAACCTTCCTTAACCTTGATTTTTTAATGGCCTATCATCATGGTTTATATAAAATATATTCTTTAAATAATTTAGTGCATCAGAAAGGTGAACATTATCCAATTATTATTTTACAGGAAGTGATAACGTGAGAGGTATGTTGCTGTTTGCTAAAGGTAAACCACTTGGAGATAAAGGTTATGACTGGCTTAAAATTCATTTGGTAAATCTTACAGGCTACAAAAAAAGGTAGGTGAAAAGTTAGTTTAAAATCCTTTCTAAGTAGTAAAAAAAAACGTAAAAAAAAACAAACTTAAATAACAATGAAACAAATTAAAACTTAATTTTTGTGATTGCTTGAATTGGACAGATGTTCTAACCAAGAGAGGCTTGAATTTGCTAACAGTATCATGGACTTGATTCTCGATTCTGCTGACAACCCTATGACAGTAAGTGATAAAATAACTGTTGTGTGTATTATTTTATGTAACAATCAGTTAGGTGTTTTCTATACTTAGATGCTATCATACAGTTTTTTCAGAAATAATTTTTTTAAAAAGATTGTATAGAAATGCAGTATGACAAAAGAAATACCGTCCTCGAGATTTAATTTGTCTAAAGTTCTTGTTTTATGTCTTTGTGCCTTTAAAAAAATGCTCATCTTAAATAATATTTTTGTAATTGGTACAACTTGAACTAATAGTGCTTCTGAGCGTAGATTGCTGTGGTTTCGTTGGTGATGTATCCCGAATTCATTTCTACATATACACGTATAGATTTATATACAGTTCCATCTAAGACTTTAGTTATACATGTATAAAATGATTCAACATTTTGTATAAAAAAATAATTTAAACGTTAAAAAGAAATTAACTTATACAAACTTGTTCATAAAGTAAACTGGGTGAATATAATACCAGTACAGTGGAGTTGGTTTGAATTTCATATTTGTTGGCTTTACAAAATACTATGTATGTGAACTTGTTTAATCAAGCCAACAAATTATTTTTTAAAATTTCCTTGATTTGCTGCATGAATCGCATCCCTTGGTCAAGCAAAATGTTTCATTTCTCGGCATCTTCTTTAAACTTTAACCAGGGTGAAAAGTGGTGGCAAAATGCTGATGAACCATGGCAAGCTCTAGCATGTTGCATGGAGATTGCCAAAATAGAAAGATACGAAGGCAGAAAAGAAGAATATATTTGCCATTTTCCAGTGCATCAGGTTGGTAGTGTTTCTGTTTTTTTGTTTGTTACCTATTATAATTATTCAGCATGACAACATTAATTTGATTAAAAAGTTAAAAATATAATTTGACCTACAATTATAAACTTTTTCTGTTTTATAAGTATAGTTTGTTGACTATAAACTTAAAAAATATAACATTTATTGCATGAAATTACATTTTTAAATCACACCTCGTAATGTTTGGTGGTAAAAGGTGATCGGTAAATGAGTGTCTAAGTAAAGTTTTTTTTTTTCTGTCATAATCCAAATATATTTCTATATAATTAAATTATGATTGGCCTGCAGGATGGTTCATGTAATGGACTTCAGCACTATGCAGCTCTGGGAAGGGACCAGGCAGGTGCCGAGTCTGTGAATCTCTATCCATTTGATGTCCCTAAGGATGTGTACAGTGATGTTGTGGAATTGGTGAGTTACTTTTGTTAATAATTGTATCATAGCTCATGAAATTCATTGCGGTTCTAGCACAATAGGCTGAGAAGCGTGATAAAAAAAATCTTTTGACATTGAATCAAAGGAGGCTGCTGTATATATGTAGCAAAATTATTATTTAACATTTATCTACATATAAATAAGCGTTTAAGGTGTGAAAGAAGCAGGCTTGGGATGTTGGCACTTTTGCCCGGTGTCTGAGTCAGTCCAGTGTCAGTGCGAAAACCTACTGATACGAGACAATAACTTGAGCGGAAAAAAAACAACTAAAACTTGAATTAAATAATTCAGAAAAACATTAGACAATTTGACGGCAGCCTTTAGCTTAAAGTATTTATCAAGCTATTTATTTTCTTTTTCAATTAATATTTGTATAAATCAGTTTATTGACGGAAATATTAGCCAGTCAGTGTCAAACAATTAATGGAGGCCAGGGTAATACTCCTCAGCTGCCACCATTTTTATTGATCCAGAGTATAGAGCTCTCTTAGATGAAGAACGAATAAAGACAGCACTCTATGAAATAGCAAAAAAAAAAAAAGTATTAGAGAAGAGTCAGATGCAACCAGCCTTCAGCAGCTGTCTTTTGTTTTTCCAATTTCTAGTTGTTGCATGTTTTTTCTTCTTCTGTATATTGTGTGTCTATGATTCTTTCTATATCCAGTTCTTCCTACTCTTACGTCCACTCTCTACGAATGTCTCAACCTAACTCTCGTCTATATTCACACTGAACTAACTGTTATCTGCAGCCCAGTTTGCTGATCTACTGGATACTAAGAAAGTCTGCTGATCGCTCTCTTTTAGGATTTACTTATTCATTAGAATGATAACGTCACTAGATATTGAATAGGGAAAATGGAGATACATTGTAAATGTAACACTTTCACTACTGAAAAAAAAACCTATTCATATTTTCTTTAAAGGTTGAGAAGATTAGACTTAAAGATGCTGAGGAAGGCAATGAAATAGCTAAAGTTCTGGATGGCTTTGTCAAACGAAAGGTTAGTTGAATATTTTGAGCATTGTTATTATAATTTTCTTAAGTTGTTAATCACATCTTACAAAACCATTAAGTAGTAAAAACAGAGTTTTCCAATGTATTATGCACCCAATGTTTTTGTTATATTGAAAAGAACTTGTTTTAAGATTGGGGATACTCTCTTAAAAAAAAGAAAAAGCAAACGAAAATAATTATTTTTTGAAACACCTTTTAAAGAGTTAAGTTACAAGATTTATTACAAAAGCTTCAAACTAATGTAAGATTCTCCTACTCCCCCATAGGCAACACTCAATTATTTCCTTTGCTTCAAATTAATAGTAGCACATAATTTTTTCCCCATAATCAAGACATTCTATCAAGTTTGTCAAGTGAGACTGAAATTTTCTTAAAATTTACTGAACCACTTACAGGAATAATACAATGTAATGATATAATTTTTAAGCATATTATTTTCTTTCTCATTATAACCCCTTTACTTCCGTTACTCAGGTTATCAAGCAGACAATCATGACGACAGTCTACGGAGTGACGAGGTATGGTGCTAAAGCCCAGATCCATCGCCAATTAAAAGATCTTAAAGAATTCCCCATTGACCATGCATGGCCAGCCAGTATTTACCTGACACACACAACTTTCAGTTGTCTGAGAGAAATGTTCACAGCTACTAAGGACATACAGGTTTTTCTATCTTTTTTTTTTATTTGCAGATATTTTCATGTACATGTTATCAAACTATTTAATCCTTGAGAAGATATTATTGTAAAGAATTGAATTTAAAGCTTTACAATGGGTATTAGAAACTAAAAGTAACTATCATTTATGATTAAAAGAATACTTACTCATAAAAGGCATGGCTGACACGATAGTGTTAATATGTGAAGCACTGGGTCTCCAGTCAAAGGATCAGAATTATTAATCATGTATGCACTACAAAAGCTTAAAGGACATTTCATAAAAATAATAAACTGGGGGGAGTCCAATTATGTTTTTGAAAGATAGAAAAAGCTGCCTGTAGTTATCTCCTAATTCCTTTTCAAAAAACAATAAATTGGCATATATTGTCTGATTACATTTTTAACATTCTGATAATAGAGGCATTGAATGAAACATGGCTGAATTAAATACCTAATTAACATTGCATTAGACATTACATTTTTATAACAATTAGCAAAGGACAATGTCGATGTTTAATTGTCTGGATAGAAGATACTTGGGAGCCTGAACCTTTTAATGTTTTTTATTTCATTAATTGTATAAAGACCACCTGTCCGTTGACATAGTTTAATAAATGGGATAAGGGTTTTTTTCTGTTTCGAGTTGTGAAAAAATTAAAGTTATCACACTTAGCTAGTAAATTGATGTTACAGTGGTTTGCACATAATTTCTTGGCCTTTAGACAAGTAGTTTTTAAATCAGGATTCAGGAATGTGATAAATTTTGTCTTATAATGTACATCACAGGAAAATTATTTCAAAATGCTATAACTTAGGACAGAATCAAGATTTTGTATGACATAATCGTTTTTCTTGTAGCTTTTTAAAAAAAAAACTACCAGATCACAGGCACAAAAACATTAAAAGGAAGCATGCACATTTTTACACAATGCATCATGATTTTCAGTTTATTAATTATTTTCACAGACTTTGTCTCTCCCCCCCCCCTTCCTAGAAACTTATATTTATGGATTCATTTCGGTATACCTATATACTGAAAACCTGAATTTCTGTTGTTGATGTATTTAGTGTCAAGCATCCCATTACGTCTTAAGTTTATCGTTAAAACAGTATTTACACTTCCTCACTTCATGAACTTAAACACTTGTTAGTGCACTGAAATATTCATGGTCTCTGAGTTGTTCATGAACCGAAATGTCACTGTATGTATTTGCACACATCATACATATCATTTTAATATCAAATACCATGCTACATAAAAAGATTATTAAAAAAAAAAAACAATTTGAATGAGAATTTTGATTTTTCATTTCAGGATTGGTTGACTGAGTCTGCACGTCACATATCTGCATTGGCTCCTGTTGATTGGGTCACTCCTTTAGGATTTCCAGTGCTACAACCTTATTATAAAAAACTGTCCAAAGCAGAAAGCAAACTAGACAAATTGTAAGTTTAATAAAATTTTAATATTATTTTACGAAATGTTTACTATATTCTGAAAAGCATTAGTTAAAAAAGTATATACCCTTGTATAAAAGTTACAACTTTTAATACGTTCAATACAAATTAAAAAATTTTGTTTTTTCAACTAAAAGATTTTTGTATGAAGATTGGTAAGAATAATGATTTTGTTAGTTTGTTGCGCCCTTGCTTTTTAAATGCTCATCTTAAAGTTTTATTTAATCTTATAGCAAACCCAATACCATGAAACAGAAGAATGCTTTCCCACCAAATTTTATCCATTCTTTGGATTCCACACACATGATGTTAACATCTTTATATTGCATGCAGTAAGTAGATTTTTTTAAAACAAAAGAGTAACAAAAGCAAATTGAAATCATTTTATATTTATTAATTAAAAATAAGCTGTTTAAGTAATCTTCTGGGAAAGGGAAAGTTTTGCTTGTCCCACAAAATTCTATACGATTTTGCTGCAGAAACAGATGAATTCCTCACGTCTGCCCTGATGGTCTTAAGGGCTAATGGGAACTTAATTTTTGAAGTGATCTTTACAAAATCTTTTTATGAGTTATTAAAAAATCTAAGGATAATATTAGACCATATTTTATATTGCCAGTATTCCATTTTCTGAGTTCTTCAACATAGTTCTCTGCTTATGTCTACAGTGCTTAATTTATTTCTCACATAATACGCTATGAAATTTTTATTTTAAATTACTTTATATACTTAAGGCACAATTGGGTTCTGTAATTTACTTATTGTCATATTATTTAGCAGTGTGAAAAACATGTTACTTAACGACTGTTTCTTTTTGTAGTGCAGGGACAACTTTTGTATCTGTTCACGACTGCTACTGGACACATGCCTGCGATGTGCCAATCATGAACAAAGTAAGAAGTTTAAAACATGCCTGATTTTTTTTTTTTTAACCATTCCATGCTGGCGCATTTATCTCACACTCAAAATACTTGGCTCTACTTGTTGTTTTTTTTTTTAAATTCTTTATAAGCTCATTACCCTCGGTGTTGTTTTAATTGTAGATCTGCAGAGAGCAGTTTGTGAACATGCACAGGCAACCTCTCCTGGAAGATTTATCTGAGCATCTTATTGAACAAGTGAAGAAGTTCTATCAGTTACCACATTTGTAAGTGATTTTTTTCAGTATTATAAATAAACTACTTTATCATGCAAGTGGGGGAAAAGGGGCATAGAAAGTAGTCGTAATTTGTTTGTCAAAGCTAAATATTTTTGAAATTTCTCATATCAGCTAAATTGGGGAAAATAGAAGCTTGTTAAAAACATTAAGTCGTCAAGTTTTTTTTTTGCTGATATAAAAAAAGCTAATTTTTAATTAATTTTGGTGTTTAGGTTATGTATGATTTATATTTCAGACAAGATGAGCTGAAAGACAAAAGCATAACTTCCTTACTTGAACTTCTTTCCAATATACCCAAGAGAGGTAAAAGTAATTTTTTAGTAATTATAATAATATGTCACGCCTTGTATAGCAAATGATATCCTTGAATAGTAGTTAAGAATTAGAATAACTTCTCCTGCAGAAGAGAAATATTTACATTTTTTTCTTCGAAGTCAAATTTGTTAAATGCTTGAGTTAAGCTATGCAACAAAACTTCCATTATTTTTAATGAAATGACTAAGGGCCCAAAAGTTGTCTTTTTTTAACTTTTTGACAGGATTTGTTTAACGAAATGAATGCACAATCTTTTTTAAATTTCTCGTTCTCAGGTACTTTTGATTTAGACAACGTTCTCAAGTCAACATATTTCTTCAGCTGATTCAGTGATTTCTATTAATGAAAAGAAAATTTTTGTTTAAAATGATTAAGATCTGTGAATAATTTGAGATAACCAGTTTATTCAAGTGATTTATTTCAATAGTTTAACACAATTATGTGGAATTACAAAAGTAATTAAGTGGATTCAGTTTTCACAGTTAATAATCCTCAGCAGTTTTATTATGATTTTTTTTAGATATTATTGCTAAATTATGCACCATTAATTTTGCCCCTAGATAGTTCAAAGAAAAAAGTGCATCTTGTTTTATAATGAGGTTTGACCTTCATTCATACAAGTCATTTACTGTACATGCACATGTACTAACATTTTATCTGCTTATTACCCTGTTTAGTTATTAACTGGTTGTATTTTTGAGAAGCATCCGCTTTTATGAGGGACAGTTGGCTGTGCGCTGTAAATTGATCAATTGGTGAGAACCAAGGAACCAGGTTCTGATGAAAGTTGATTTAAAGCCCCCCAAGTCCACCCAGCTCTAAATGGGAACCTGACTTAAGTTGGCAAAATAAAGAAGACTGGGCGTTGTGCTAACCACAATACACCTTGATATGAGTTGGTTACAGAAACAGATGAATTCTACACTTTATCTACCCAGATGGCTCTTTAGGGCTGATGGAACTTTACTTTTTTATCCGTTTTTATACAATTTTGTCAGATAGGATGACACAGTCAATGAGCTTTACAATGGGGCATTGAAATGTAGAAAAAAATGTCTTAATTTTTTTTTTAAATCAGAGGCATACCATACATTAGTCTGGCATTGTACACTAATGAAAGAAACATGAAGTGAGATAAATGTGGGAGTTGTCAGAGAAGAAAATATACTTTAATGGGTCTTATTTATTATTATTTTTTTTTAATTTAGAAGATAATTGTTACATACATTTTTTTTTACTGTTTTTGTCCGTTTTGAAATGTGAAACGTAAGCTATTAGGCTTAAATAAGTGACCAGTGAAGAATATTCCATATTATTATTAAAAAAATCAGATTTAGGGTTTTTTACTTTTAAATAATTCATCTAGTAAAACTTGGGCTTAAAAAAAATTTATCATAACAGAGACAGTCATGTCAAATGAAAAGGCTGCAAGCTTTTATGTCAGCCAAAGAAGTTTAGAAACCCAAACAAGTACATTTTCTATTTAATTCTTTATATGTCCTTCAATTTTTTAATATTGTTATCTTTCATTTTTAAATATTTTGTTCTTTCCAAAATTTATGAAAATTTACGAGTGCATTTTACCATCCATATTTGCAAATGTTTTGTATTTTTCTTTTTAATTACACGACTAGCAGTCTTTTTTTGTATCTCTTATTAGAAAGAAAATTGCTAATCTTGGAAAAAAATTAGCTTATGTTGATAATAAAATTTGGTATCATTTTTTGTAAATTCAGATATATTGCCAAGTTGGTCTGTGATATGTATGACAAATAAAACTGAGAATTATTTTAATGTTTTTTTTTATTGTTTTTTTTTTAAAGAAAAGTATTCCTGTTGATTGTAAGATTTTCTAAAACTGATCATTGGACTATAATAATATACAGGAGTGATGCTGATTAAAATACACATTATGGAAATGTCATGTTTATCGCAAATAATTGTGTTTCATAAATAATGACAGGTGTGTAAATATTAGTCTTGTAATGATATGTCATCTGTTGGTCTATTAAACCTCACCTGTTGGTCTATTAAACCTCATCTGTTGGTCTATTAAACCTGTTACCATTAGGCAAGTGTTGTGTATTTTTCTTTCTACATCTCTACTGTACAGGTTTAATAAATCCAATTATGCAGCGGTAATAATGACATTTAAAAAAAACTACATCAAGTCACATTGTGGCAAACAAACTGCATTTTTGTTGAATTCTTCAACCAATGATTCCTCATAATTTTCCAAAGGCTGTGTATGGCAAAAGCTAACTGCTGTTCAACTTTGAAACGAAATATGTATTTTTTTATGTGCAACATAGTAGCATACATACATACATACCAAACTAATATTGTGTGACCTCTTCTGTAATATGTGGAGCTCTGCCCGTTACAAGTTGTGGGCATACACTTACACAGCTTAGAACTTAGAGGGAAAAATTAGTAATAAAATACCACTCACAACAATTTTTAAACAAATGTTGGCAATAGTTTATAGTCATTTAACAATAAACATAGTTTGATTTTATCAATGTTCTTTACTTCATTAAAAATTATACTCAATTAGCTTAGACTGTCAAAAAGATTTAAAAATAAACATTACAACTTTTTTCATGAATGAAAAACAATTTTAATGAGAATAGTTTTTTGATTTGAGTCATTTATAAAGATTTTTTTTTTAAATATTAAACATTTTCAATCATTCATGTTATTTAAGCATAGATGTGTCATTAAAGTAGCACTGAAAGCTCAATTATATAGGCAAGTGAGGGCACCTTTGTTGTTTGTGTTTAGGTATATGTACTTCCTTTTCCCTATGTCGCATGACCCACACATTAGTAGCTCAAATTTGGGACAATTCATAATAGATTTAACATAAAATCTGAAATATCGAAGTAAGTAAAGACTATCTGCACACGAGATTAATGTTGCTTACATAGGTAAAAGAGATAATAAGTGGTACTGACTACTTTCTCATCCTCATCATTACTGTTATTAGACTAATCAACTAATCTAATGCAGAGCCAAAGGTCTAAATGTGTATCAAATGATAAAACGAAGAATAACTGGCTACCAATTCTAAGTTACTTAGGCTGCTTATGGGATAAATGGTTCTTTCATATCCTAATGCAAAGGTCTTAATGATTGTCTTTAACATTTATTGGTAAATGAATTAACGCAGGTTGAATTTTTTTTCACCTACGGAAGAATTATTTCAGTAATCCTAGATGCTTACCATTCTTGTCACTTGTGACCATTTCTAATTACTAATTAATACTTAGACGACTTAGTTATTAGTACTGTAGTAGTTCTAGGTTATTAGTAACAAGTTCTTGTTACTAGTGCACTAGTAGAATAACTAAAAAATTATACCTTTTCCTTTATTTTAGACGTGATAAATAAAATTAAATATTTCCAGTGTTCCAGAGACAGAGAGCTTGGTACTCATCATCAGTTGAAGTTCTTTTTACAGGTAATAATTTTCTTTTTAGACCTTTGCCTTTTTTTTTACATTCACGGAATTTACTCCAAAATTATAATGATATCATGAATTTTTATTTTCAAATTTTGTTTTATCTCTGTCTACAAAACAAAGTAAAAGACAGTACCAGCATTACCAAGCACAGAAATACTAAAATACTTTTATATATTAGGCTTATATTAGCCTACAGCCACTATGCCTCTATATAAACCCGATTATAGACCAGACTTTTTGAAAATCACATGACTTGGTCTTGACTCTTCTTATGTTTTTTTTTCTTGGGCTTAGTCCATTAGGCTTAAAAAAAATTAAAGAAAAATAACAAAAATTACATATGTTGACTGAAAAGTTTGTAAATAATTTAAAACATATTTTATTTAAATTAAAAAGTAAGTATATAACATTTTTAAAGTAAATTTTCAAGGGGGAGAGAAGTAGTAAATGTTAATTGCAGATAAGTAAATGACTTCCTTTTGCTTGAAATTTAATAAAGATTCATTTATTTGTATAAAAAAAATAAACAATCTTTCAAAAAGAAAATAAAAATTAGTAATAATTTCAAACCAAATTAAATAAAAAATCAAAAAAATAATTATAACCATCTTTGAAAGGACCCTGGCATGCTTAAAAACATTTTTTATAAAAGTGAACTTTAAATTTTAATTCTTAATATTAAGATTTTTTAATATAAAAAAACAAACAAATACTAGATCTTTTATTGCTATTCCCTCAATGAACCGAATGTTAAGATTTTGCTGTATTACTCTCTTTAGGCGATGGATTCCTTGGATTCTAAGAAGCAATTATTACTGCATGTACAGATTGGCTTGAGCATCCTCCTTTGTTTATTTACTATGGTGCATTGTCAGAACGTTTACACTCAAGATAGCCAAGCTGTCAACGCAAACTTGACATGTGAAGATGTCTACTTAGAGTACATCAAGGCTGTGAATAATTTCACCCACTGTGAGCTCAGGAACGCACAACCATTTAGACTTTGTAGCAAATGCATTGAGCACTATGAATTAGCATTCACTATTTATAACGAGCAATTGGTAAGATATTTATAACAGACGTTTTAAAAAAATGATTTAAACATGAAACTGTCGGGTTAGAAAAAGTGGAGTAAGAAAAGTAGTAAGGCAGGGTAGAGCCCATATGGGCAAGTAGTATTATTCAAGGCAGAACAAAATTTGATTGATTTACTTTTGGTTGTATTCTGAATTATTAAAAGAGACAACATATACTTGTATTATTTACTAAAAAAAAGGAAAAGGTTTATCAATATACATTGTTTTTCTTTAAATTAATTAGAATAGTTGCCTTTAAAAAAAAGAAAGAAATGTTTAAAATAAAATATGCTGGTATTGCCATATTTTATTGAATATACGGCCTTATGTATCTTACAATTACTAATACATAATTGCGTAAATGCTAAAAATGGTAGAAAATTAAAGACTAGTGGCAGTGATTAAAGATATTATGAAATATTTCTCTAGGTTAAATTCCTTTAAATCTTCAGTGTGAAATGAGGAGAGACTAAAAGTAATGGTGTACTTAAAAAAAACAAGCAATCTAAGCCTGTTCCATTCTGGACACAGGACGTGTTAGAGCATTTTCGTATTATGTATCAGTACGTATGCTATCTTTCAGTAAATATTTGTAAATTTTGTAAATGTTTATAAATTCAATTGTGTAATGCATATAGCTTAATTGTTGTTTGATAAATTGTTGTTGCCAATCTTGGTGAAAGTAGTTGAATGTTGAAGTTTGTTTTGGAGAGATTTTCAATTTCTGCCCCGGGCTCTTTGAAATCTTGATTGAAGTCCCAACAAATGATGACTTTTGGTTGATTGAGCTGTGCTGCAAAGTTGTCATTATGGGTTTTATAAAAAGTAAGGGAAGTAAGTCATGTTGAATAACTGTTACAAAAATAAATAATGATTTCGCCCCTTTGTTTAGCTTATAAACTATATATAATATATAAGCCCCTTAGGAGCCCTGAAGCCCGGTCCTGAGAGGTCCTATCGCAAAATAAACTTTTGATGTACACATGGCAGGCCAAGACCTACAAAATGATATATACATCATGGGTCTAGGACTTATGGTTGCTGAGATATAGGGCGCTCCATTATTAATATAGCTTATATAGTAAAAAACGGTACTTTATAAGGCCCCTTTTACGGCCCTGAGAGGTCAGATCGCGAAATGGAAAAAGTCATTTCTTGGCAGGCCAAGACCTACAAAATGATATGTACATCATGGGTCTAGGATTTATGGTTGTTGAGATCTAGGGTGATGACAGACAGACAGACAAAACGGGACAATAGAGCATTTTTTTTCGAAAATGCTCTAAAAATCAAAACAAATTAAAAATAAGTTTTCCAATTTTTATCTGATAGTGAAGAATTGTGTGTGTATTCATCCATTTTATTTTACTGAAAAAAAATGTAAAAGTATTCTAGGGACTAGTAACTTCATTTTTATTTGTCCTTTTTTTAATTTATTTCAGACTGATCCAAATCTGGGGGATTGTTATACACGTTTTTTATTGTCAGACAACATCCAGATTATTCCGAGTGTTCAGAAGAACATGGATAGCATTTGGACACAATCTGCGTGCAATGGTAATGGGATTTGTCTTTTGTTTTAAGAACTTGAAACACTAGTTATTTTGGTTAGTTATGACAAAAAAGAAACTTGCTTTTTTTCTAGAACTATATAACACCTTAGTATAGTGGCTATTGTCAAGTGAAGTTTAAAACCTTCGTACGGTGTCCTATCCCTAGTTATCATCCCTTGATTAGTTATTTGTATGATGCCCTTTGGTTGAATGCTAGTGTGCTGGTGGATGTGACCTGATTTTTGGTTAGGTCAAACATGCTTGTGTGATGGATCTGACCGTTAGAGCGTGTTATTGATTGGTCGAGTATCACATGACTGTTGGGAAGTTACATGGACAGTCAGACCGATATTGTAAGTCTCACTGGATAATGAGTCAGAGGAGTCATGAGGGCAGTCTCACGTCAAAGTTTCACTGGTTACTGTCATAGTCTCACAGGACTAGTCTCATGGAGGATGAGTGAAGACGTTTCTTGTGTGTACAAGGTTGTTCTCATGGATGTTGTGTCGAGATGGGGTTTATTTCGCATTCGCTTATTATTCTGGAATTGAAATGGGACATTGGTTAAACATATTTTGAAATCTTAAATTTGAGTGCCGTGTATTCATTTTGTGGTTTCTATCAGCCATTGAAATCTTCATGAGGTCATCTTAATGATGTATTGTCCAGGGGGATGTGGCTATAGTGTTGTAGAATGGGCCTGTAGTGTTGTTGTTCACTTTTGTCACGGTAGATTACAGCTTCACAACCCAGTAATAACTACTTACTTTTGCCACATTGCTGTAGTTTTGTGGCTGGTTTGACTCCATCAAAGTGTTAAGCTTTATGAGCTCATAAACTAATTGACAGTACTTTAAGCTAAAAAAAAATAAAATTGTGGGACGGATGGCCGAGTGGTGTAGATGCTCGTCTGTTGACCTGAGAGTCCTGAGTTCGATCCTCGGTGAGGCCCATGGAATTTTTTCCAGGTGAAATTTGGTACACAGTTGTCCCACAACTCCACCCAGCTTTAAATAGGTACCTGGCTTAAGTTGGGGAAGTAAAGGCGGCTGGGCGTTGTGCTAACCACACAATCCATTCACATGCAGAGGTTATACAAACAGTTGAATTCTACACTTCATCTGCCCTGATGGCCCGTTAGGGCTAAGGGAACTTTACTTTTTTTTTTTAAGCTAAAAATGTTTTTTTATCATAGATAGTAAAATAATCTGCTTTAAGCTGATTTTATTATAACCTATCTTAGTTTGCTTTAGTATCATTAATTAACTTTAAAAAAATACATACAACTTCTTTTCTAATTCCTGTTTCAAGGTTATGCTACTAATTACAGTGTGAATCTGACGACTGGTTTAGTAACATATTCAGTTTATCCAGACATAATACAATTTTTTGAGCTGTATGAAAATTTCAGCCGCTGCATGAACAACACACCTTTGGTAGGTAGAATGAAATCAATTATTCTAGATAGCTTTTTAAGATTTCTTAAATGTTTCTCATGCAAGGTTTTTAAATTTATAAAAAAAAAAAAAAAAACAACTTAAAAAAATTAAGCTTTTTTTTTTAAATTGACTAGAAATAAAATCATACAAATATTTATACACAACACTGAACAGTATGGTGATGTTCATGACACCACAATCCGACTGGAATGTTTTAATATGGTGCATTGTCATAAAGAATACACACATGTTCAAAATTTCAAATCACTTGGGCTTGGAGAAGTTGGTGATCTTTTTACACTGATTAGAATGGCCAGACTTAAAAACAAAATCCTTTACAAAAAAAAAAGGCATATAATGGCAGCAACTGCTTACACAACGGTTTAACTTACTGTGACTTAGTCAAAAAGACTTTCATAACCTTACAAGACTTTAAAGAGTAGAAGCTTTAGTTAGCATAACTGCTTTCACCAAAAAACAAATGCAACTTTGTTTCACTATTTACCAGTTTAAATGAAATTTATTTTAACAGATGTATGAAATCAGTACTTAAGGTTAATTGTCTATACATATGCGTTGTTACAATTTTAGAAAAAAAATTAATTATTTGTCAAGTGATTAGTGACATTTTTTAAAAATTGTACACAAAATTAGAGCACATGTCATCTTGAAAATAAAAAATAAAGCTTTGAGAAATAGTAACTTTTTAATCATGTATCGTAAAAAGAAATTCCCAAATCGTTGGAATAAGGGGGGGAAAAAAGCTATTGTGTGATTTGAGGTCTAATGGGAAACTAAGGCTTCAATGTTTCAAGCTGATTTTTAGTTTGAGTAAAGAAGTTGTCTACATAGATCCACATAAATAACTTATGTAAGTAGGGGAGGTAAATGTTTATACATTTGTTCTCCTTACTACCCATTCTTTGGACACCTGTTTTCAACTGGTCATTATGCCATTGTTTACTTTTTTGCTTTCACCTAGCAGTAACGATCATTTTAAATTGCATTGGAATGTATTCCATGATGGAGAGCTAGAACTATGGATCTCTGGCCAACTGTTTAGAGTATTAGAATCTGATAATTGTTAACCTTATCTCAGTTAAATAAAACTGATTTAACTGATGGTGTATATGAATAATTAATAGAAACATCTGAAACTAAATTCTACAATTCTGAATGGGGTAATGTTATTTTATTTTACTTATTGTGTAAAAAATATTTTAACATTCTGTTAAGTATGTGTCAGAACCGACAAGCATGTTGGATTGGAGATGAAAGGGGCGGTTGGGGGAGGGGGGATTAGTATCAGAATCTACAAATTTTGGTACCATCCCATCCATCACTAATAATTTTTTTGTTTGTATTAGAAATCACTTACATTTTTATGTTTGTTATTCACAGGTATATTTCTCAATAGATGGTTTGGATGTGACACCCCAAAATGTTTGTACAGTATGTCACGACATGTATGCAAAATTAAATAGTCACTTCAATAACTTGCAGAGTCATGTGTCCACCAGCAATGACAAAGATGATAGTAATAACAATGTCATCTGCATGGATGTTGTCGACATTGTAAGTGAACATGCTGTGGGTATAATATTGTCAGTAAACAATGTGTCATGTGTTACTTCACATTTTTTTATTAAGCTTAATTCTCTGTCATAACATTAATTCTGTGAATTGTTATGATGAAATTTTTTGTTTTAGAAAATAAGAAATTTTTTTTTAATATAGTCATATATGAAATAGCTGGTCAATATTTAATATTCTAATAAAAAATTAATAATATGTCTGAGTATATTTTCCTAAAATAAGCTATGTGGATTCATTCTTATATTCATGTGTATATAATATCTGTGTTCATACGTATATTTATATTATGAATGTAGATGTTTAAAAAATAATTTTGCACATGGTTTTATTTTTAAAAAAAATAAATTTTTTAACTCTTAAATTATTTATGATGTACATTGAAACAGATGAATCACACACGCTATCAGTGGAGCATGAAACTGAACTGCAGTCGTCGAACAGGTGACACCACTGCTGTGATTGCCATCACTTGTGTCGTGGCAGTCACACCAATATTTTTTTATGCCTTGTCTAAAGTAACTGGCAGGGAAGGCTTTAAGAAATTGTATAAACGTAAGTGTATTTACATTGGATTTTGATATTCTCATTTAATTTTTGACCGGTTTCTGCTCTTTCGATTGTATAACATATGTAATTTTAGTTAACGGCTTTGCGATGATGGCGAAAATTGTTTATTAAAATAAGTAATAAGCCATATTAAATAGTTCTGGTAGTAAAGCATCTTATCAACCATGCGGTTTATAAGAATATTCACTATGGTGGATTTAATTCATTGGTTTTTAACATCCACACATTTTTGCTAAACTATTGTGTTAAATTTAAAAAGTAAAGAGTCCTGAACAGGACGGGCCCTTCACAGAGCAGGCTAGGGCCTTTACAGAGCAGGCTAGGGCCTTTACAGAGCCCAACAGACTAGTGCCTCTATAGTAAATTTTCTACTGAATGCAGTTTTGAATAACTTTTTATGTTCTACTCACATTTTCTCATTGACTTTTTTTTCATTTATTTTTATTGAGATGCATCATAAAGCAACTTAGTTCTCTCTTTACTTTGCAGAGAAACGTCTGACGTTGTCCAGTACGCTGAGTGTTTCTGCACCCAGCACTGAGACGGGCTCGGGTCCACGATGGTCCCAGCGATTGCTGACATTCACCAGCTAAAGATGTGCCTCTGTTTGAAGTCAGATCTAGTCTGTGGATTTTTTTTTCGGCTTTACTTGCGTGATATTAGTTTGGAGTCATTGTTTCATTTTGGATTTTTTTCAAGATGAAAAGTTGTTTTCCCTTCATAAAATCTTGTATATTATGCATTACAGTATTCTTAAAATTTTTCTTTTCAAAATCAATTTTCTTATAGATTTTTTAAAATCATTCAGGCGTGACTTTATTTATTTTATTTTCTTATACCCAAAGTTAAGATTCCCCCCCCCCCCTATTATTACTTAAAAATATAAAGTTATAACACTTTTTAATATAAAACTTTTCAACACAGGCCTATATGACAATGGCTGCTTTTACAAGCTAGTGTAATTGTGTTCATTGGAATTGTGTACAATTAGAATAGATAATTTATAAAGATTATTCAACACTACACGACCTTACACAATGTTCTTAAATTTCATTACGACAATGTGTTTTTCAAAGTTTGTATGTATATATATATAAATAAGAGTTAATTTATAGTTCTCTGATATGGTTAAGAGATAACTAATGAAATGTTAAGAAAAAGGCTGTAAACAACAAAATAATTATCATTTAGTTTTGAAGATGTATCTTTAGGACATTATTGTCTAAAAATATGTATGAGCAGTCACCTGTATTCTGTCTTTGAACAAAATATCGATTGGTTTATCAATAAGCTAGATCTGATTTTCATTTCATTGAAGTAAAGATGAGTTAGATTTAACCGTTCATTCTATCAATAGTCACAGAGATGAGAAAAAAAAAGATTTACTTTTTTTACTTTCTCTCATATTTTGTTAATTTGTTTATCAGCCAGAAAAAAAATCAATCTTGGCATCGACTGGATAACTGAGGTCTGTATGTGTGATGGCTGCCGCAAGGTTGTAACTGAGGTCTGTATGTGTGATGGCTGCCGCAAGTTTGCTTGTTACATTTCTGCGAGGTTTTGACAAGGTGTGAGTTTTGCAGATTGTTGAAATAATTGAGTACATGTATACTGTTTTAGGTTAATGAATTTAGCCTAATTATATACATATATATGTCTATAAATATATGTATATATGTATGTTATATATATATATATGTTAGTATATATATTTGTATGCTAGATATATCTGTATGTTATATATATATATATATATTATACTTATATATATATGTTATATATATGTATTTTATATATACACATGTTTTATATATATATATATATATTTATTTATTTATATATATATATATATATATATATATATATATATATATATATATATATATTGATAGCCTGATCATGTATATAAATATACGTATGTAGGCATGTACAAGTACAGTGGATTCCGCTTAATTGGGACACCGCTTAGTTGGGCCAGCCGCTTATTTGGGACAAATCTCAAAGAAACCAAACCAAGAAGCCAATGGTAAATTTGTATATTTAATTGAGACAGCCGCTTAATTGGGACAAAAAGCCTTGGTCCCGATGTGTCCCAATTAAGCGGAATCGACTGCATATGATTAGGCTTGCAAAATGACCGGAGACACTCATGCCTCGCCTCGTCACAGCTGATAGTTGATTCATAGTGCGTCACTTGCCATGAAAGAATTGCACATCCACTGCTGGTAGCTATGTCAGTTCTTTTGGTTAGGAGTGACCAGCTAGTCCAGCGGTCGGGGAACTTTTTTAATCATTACCCCAAAATATTTTTGTGTAAGTTGATATTACCCCATAGCAAATAAAAAATATATATTTCTTACTCACAAAAGTTTCATTTATACCCCCCAAAAATATTTAATTTTTACCCCCATCTGGACTAATTTACCCCGGTTCCATGACCGCTGAGCTAGTCACATTTATTGCCTGCATGACACTTGTCACATTTTTTTTTTAGTCTGTGTCACTCGTATCTACTATTCCTCAGACATTTTGTCATCTTCTACATAATGCTGTATACATTGTTATTTGAATATTTTTTTTATTTTTCTCATTCAGAATAAATGCTTCACTGGTTGAATCTTATAAATTTTCTCAGCGCGAAAATGTCACTGTTTTTTTTTTTTTTAGAAATGTCACGGGTTAAGAGTACATCTTCTCTGCGCGCAATGTTTTTAAAGTTACTTGATCCAAAAAAAAAATGTATATTTCATTTATATAGTTTATATAATATTTTTTTGCAGAACAAGTAAGAGAATATTCTTGAGATGAAGTGTTTATAAGTTTTTTGAAGTTTTTTAGAGAATACGGGTCTGTTTCCATAAATTAGTCAAACTTGAATGTCTAAGGGAGGTAATCTGGATTATTTGAAAATAAAAACTGAATACATGTACAATTATACATGGGCCTATATCTTGGTTCAGGACTGGATCAGGGAAAGTGAATCTAAAAAATAATTTTTTTTTTCATTGTCTGTTTGTCTGAAATAATGAATGTATGGTACAAATGTACAATGTATAAGTGTTGATACTGTATGGTACAAATGTACAGTGTATAAGTGTATGATACTGTATGGTACAAATGTACATTGTATAAGTGTATGATACTGTATGGTACAAATGTACAATGTATAAGTGTATGATACTGTATGGTACAAATTTACAGTGTATAAGTGTATGATACTGTATGATACACTTTCAGTTGATCTACATGTCTTTCAGAGTTTTTATTATCATTATTTAATTATGAATAGTTTAATGATTTGACCACTATTTGACCAGCTTTTGAATGTTTCTACTGAATTATCATTAAAAATGGACAAATGACCAATTACACATAGCCAACTTTTTCTGTGTTCATGATTTGAAAGTGCACATGCTGAGATGAATTATCACACAAATTACACCATTTAGTTTTTAAATATTATGTTGGATGAAATTTAAGAAGCAAGGGGCAATAAACCATGCAATAAAAGAATCAAATCGTCTTTCCCTGATTTAAAGTTGGATGTTTGTCTGTTGATACACAAAGAGACTTAGGAGTCTGTTACCCTGTCTGAAACAAGACGTAAACCTGTCTAAACACAGACCTGTTAAACCTGTGTGTGTCTAGCAGCACACCTACACAAATCCCCTACCGATGGACACATCCATACAAACACACAATCCCATTTCATCACAACACACGGCCCCGCCCACCCGTCACATAACATCAATCAACGTGTCCACTTACACTCACATCAGCCCCGTAGCATGAAAATTCTACAGCAGGGGTCCAGGCATTCTGTAGCAGGGCCCAGGCATTCTATAGCAGGGCCTAGGCATTCTATAGCAGGGTGGTCCAGGAAATAAATGTCACTAAGTAAATGAGCAAATAAGCAGAGAGGGGCGGGCCGGACACTTGTTGGGGAGGGGGGGGGGGGGGGGGGGGGGGGGGGGGGGGCAGCGGCTCTCAACATTGATTTTTTCGCGGCTGTAAGCCCCCCCCCCCCCCCACAAAAAAGGTGCGAAAGTATATCTGCAGGTACCCCCTCCCCAGCACGTAAGTTCACGAAAAAAATGTACTTATTTCCATAATAGAATGTGCTTACCTGTCTAAGGCGACAGTTGGTTGTTTTCAACTATAATTATATAGGTCGTTTGAGTACCCTGGCATAACCTTCTCCCCCCCCCCCCGTGCCCTTTGGGTTTCCACTTACCACCGGTTGAGAGGCCGTAGTGATTATGCCCCGCCCCCCTTTAACCCCACCCTTTAAAGCCTTGTTATTCATTTCCGGCCATTTTCTGCATATGGGGGGGGCGGCATCCTGTTGTCATACTTTGTCTAGGGCCGCCTAGTTCCTGGTCCGGACCCTGATAGCACCAGCTGCGTAGCGTGTAATCAGCCCCCCCAGGAGGCGGAAGACGATTTTGCCGCCCTCTCAGGTATTTCAATTTAATCTACCTACATTTTGCCGCCCCCCCCAAACAGTAAATAAAAAGCGCCGCCCGGACCGCACCCACCGCGCCCCCTAGGTACGCAACTGGATAGCACTTTACCGGGCGGTACATATATATATATATATATATATATATATATATATATATATATATATATATATATATATATATATATATATATATATATATATATATATTGGATACGGACTAAAATGTTGATATTTTAGCTACATGTACATAATATAATTCAAGTTAATTAAACAGTAAAACAACGGAAAAAAAATACTAAAACGAAATGACAGTACAACGGTGATTTGTTTATCTCACACGTTCGATGAACCGGTAGTGTCCGATTTTCTCATCCTCCCCCATAGGCTGAGAGTGGTGACGTGACCATGGAGGACATAGCTGATTGGCTAAATGGCCAGCCGCCTTTACTCCCCCCACCTTTCTCCCCCTCTCTCCCTCTCCCTTTCCCACCTCTCCTCTCCCACCTCTCCCTCTCTCCCACCTCTCTCTCCCTCTCCCCCTCTCTCTCTCACCTCTCCCCCCTCTCTCCACCTATGCAACGTACGTGGCAGGAGTTTATTACGGTACTATATTTTCATGAGCAATGATAATGGACTGATAACTCAGACCATTCATTAAAATCAAATTAAACACTGATTAACGACCGGCTCAAACATTGACCTATAATCACCAGTCATCTCTGATACCACGAACTCTATCTATACGACCAATCAAAACGAAGCGCTTATTATACACGTTTTAGAAATTTTTTTAGCACAAACGATTATCGAGGTTGTGTTTTTTCCCCTAACCTACCAGATCCTAGCATCACCATGCCGCGGTATTACACAGACTTAGTTTTCATCAGCGCTGTTTTGACTTTATTAACATTCATTTTAACAAATGGACCAGCCATGGGTAAGTCTATATATTTTAACAAATGGACCAGCCATGGGTAAGTCTATATATTTTAACAAATGGACCAGCCATGGGTAAGTCTATATATTTTAACAAATGGACCAGCCATGGGTAAGTCTATATATTTTTACAAATGGACCAGCCATGGGTAAGACTATATATTTTAACAAATGGACTTCAGCCAATGGGTAAGTCTAAATATTTTAACAAATGGACCAGCCATGGGTAAGTCTATATATGTTAAATAAACAGGACCAGCCATGGGTAAGTCTATATATTTTAACAAATGGACCAGCCATGGGTAAATCTATATATTTTAACAAATGGACCAGCCATGGGTAAGTCTAAATATTTTTACAAATGGACCAGGGGCCATGGGTAAGTCTATATCTTTTAACAAATGGACCAGCCATAGGTAAGAGATATATATTTTTAAAATAAATGGATAAGCCATGGGTAAGTCTATATATTTTAACAAATGGACCAGCCATGTGGTAAGGTCCAAATATTTTAACAAATGGACCAGCCATGGTAAGTCTATATATTTTAACAAAACGGACCAGAACCCATGGGTAAAGTCTATATATTTTAACAAACGGACCAGCCATGGGTAAGTCTATATATTTTTACAAATGGACCAGCCATGGGTAAGTCTAAATATTTTAACAAATGGACCAGCCATGGGTAAGTCTATATATTTTAACAAATGGACCAGCCATGGGTAAGTCTATATATTTTAATAAATGGACCAGCCATGGGTAAGTCTATATATTTTAACAAATGGACCAGCCATGGGTAAGTCCTAAATATTTTAACAAATGGACCAGCCATGGGTGAGTCTATATATATTTTAACAAATGGATCATTCATGGGTGAGTCTATATATTTTAACAAATGGACCAGCCATGCAGGTAAGTCTATATTTCAATGACTCAAAAACATCAGCAACACGTCTTCACATGTCCACTGACCACAGACTCATTCCTTCCCTAGTTTAAGTTGCCTGGTCTGTGTTAAAATACCTGACTAGCCTTTGTCGAGACTTCACTTGCATGTTCTGTGCGAGGCTACAATAGCTTGATCTGTGCGAGGCTGCAATAGCTTGGTCTGTGCTTGCTCTGTTCGAGGCTACATTTGCTTGGTCTGTGCGAGGCTACAATAGCTTGGTCTGTGCGAGGCTACACTACCTTGGTCTGTGCGAGGCTACACTAGCTTGGTCTGTGCGAGGTTACACTTTCTCCTAGTCTATTTCTATATTTTCCCCTTCTTTCTCATAGAAATATCTAGAGAAATCAATCTATTTACCTGAAGGTTTCTCTATAAGATTTATTTGGTTTATTGTTAATATTTGAGTTTAGAAAACTACTAAAAATACAATCGATCACATTTCAAATAATGAACATCCACACACAAATCACAAACAATAACAGAAATACATACAATTATCTTGAAAATTCTCATCAACACTTAAATACAGTTACATCTTCACTGTGACAACACACATCTTCAAGGTACACCAAACCCAGACAACAATACACACATCTTAACACAGACTTAAAGACAAACACATCATCAGCACACTTAATTACACACACACACTCACACACACACACGGAAACACAGAAATAAACACTACTCTTCGATACACAGTTAACATATACGCATTCAGACACAAACACACACACAGCGAAATATCCTCTTTGTTTTTAACCGTTTCCATGAGGTAAAATAATGTGTCAAATGTATGTATGTATATATATATATATATATATATATATATATATATATATATATATATATATGGTATGTGTGTATGTGTCATTAAAAAGCATTTTTCTTTTATCATCCATCTAGCTGGAACAATAGATTTCAGAGGTGTCGTTAAACCAGAAGGGAATGTTAGACCGGAGGGCCCTATGTGACTATAAGGTAATCAGAGATGTTTAGTAGTCCGTGTGCTATGTGACTATAAGGTAATCAGAGATGTTGTAGTAGTCCGTGTGCTATGTGACTATAATGTAATCAGAGATGTAGTAGTTCGTGTGCTATGTAATTATAATGTAATCAGAGATTACGCCATAAGCTGTTCATAAGACTGTGCGCCAAACATATGGACATCAGCACACCAGATGCAACATTGGTTACGTTTCAAATTGTAATCTGGGGCCCTAAGTAGTAGTATAGTAAAGTTCCCTTAGCCCTAACGGGGCCATCAGTTCAGATGAAGCTTAGAATACATCTGTTTCTATAACCTCAGCATAAAGAAGGGATTGGTGTGGTAAGCACAACGCCCAGCCGCCTTTACTTTACCAACTTAAAGTCAGGTACCCATTTAAAGCTGGGTGGACTTGTGGGACGACTTTGAACCGAATTTCACCTGGAAAAATTCCCATGTTCCTCACCGAGGATCGAACCCAGGGTTCTCAGGTCGACAGTCGAGTATCTACACCACTCGGCCATCCGTCCCACTAATCTGGGGCCCTAGTCATATGTAATTTGGGGTGAAAATTCATAAGGGGGCCCTATACATTTTGGGCTCTAGGCATATGTAATTTGGGGGTTATATTCATATGGGGGCCCTAGACATTTTGGGCCCTAGGCATATGTAATTTGGGGGGTAATATTCATATGGGGGCCTTAGACATTTGGGGCCCTAGTCATAAGTGTAATTTGGGGGTTATATTCATATGGGGGCCCTAGACATTTGGGGCCCAAGGCATATATAATTTAAGAGATCTAAAAAGTGGGGGCCCTAAAACATTTGGGGCCCTAGGCATATGCAATTTGGGGGTTATCTCATATGGGGCCCAGACATTTAAATTAAAGGCATATTAATTTAGGTTTTATTCATATGGGGGCCCTAGACATTCGGGGGCCCTATTGAGGCGCAATTTGGGGGATTATATTCATATGGGGGCCCTAGACATTTTGGGCCCTGGGGACATTTATTTCTGAAAACCCATTATTCAATGACTAACTATCAAATATGTCACATTATTCAATGACTAACCATCAATATGTCACATTATTCAATGACTAACCATCAACATGTCACATTATTTTCAATGACTAAACGATCAACATGTCACATTATTCAATGACTAACCATCAAAATGTCACATTATTCAATGACAAAACCATTCCACATGTCACATTATTCAATGACAAAACCATCAACATGTCACATTATTCAATGACCAACTATCAACATGTCACATTATTATTCAATGACTAACTATCAACATGTCACATTATTCAATGACTAACTATCAACATGTCACATTATTCAATGACTAACCATCAACATGTCACATTATTCAATGACAAACCATCAACATGTCACATTATTCTATGACTAACTATCAACATGTCACATTATTCAATGACTAACTATCAACATGTCACATTATTCAATGACAAACCATCTACATGTCACATTATTCAATGACAAACCATCTACATGTCACATTATTCAATGACAAACCATCAACATGTCACATTATTCAATGACTAACTATCAACATGTCACATTATCTAATGACTAACTATCAACTTGTCACATTATTCAATGACTAATTTCAACATATCACATTATTCAATGACTAACTATCAACATGTCACATTATTCAATGACTAACTATCAACATGTCACATTATTCAATGACTAATCCGTCAACATGTCACATTATTCACGGACTCAACTATCAACATGTCACATTATTCAATGACTTAACTATCAACATGTCACGGCTTCTCTTTACAGCCATCCGGTCCTGATGATGCACAGCTGTCTTTGACCATTCGAAAAGATCAAGTAAGTGGACATTCATGAATTATCCAGAGAAGATGGACAGATCCATCCATCCATCCATATATCCACGTTAATTCATCCATCCACATCCATCCACATCCAACCATCCACATCTAACCATCCTCATCTATCCGTCCATTCACTCATCCACCCACATCATTCCATCCACCCATGTTCATTCATCCATCCACATCCATCCACCCAGGCACATTCATTCATCCATCCACATCTAACCATCCACATCTAACCATCCACATTCATCCATCCATTCACCAATTCATTCACATCCATCCATCCACCCATGACTTATCCATCCATCCAAATCCATCCACATCCAACCATCCACATCTAACCATCCTTCATCCATCCATCCATTCACCCATCAATCCAAATCCATCCATCCACATCAATCAACCTCAAAACTTTGAATCCAACCATCCTCATCCATTCACCCATCCATCCACATCCATCCATCCACATCAATCAACCTCAAAAAATCCACATCCAACCATCCTCATCCATTCACCTATCCATCCACATCCATCCATCCACATCAATCAAATCCCAAACATCCACAATCCATCCATCCTCATCCAACCATCCATCCATATCCGCATCCATCCACATCCACCCATCCATCTACATCCATCCATCAATCCGTCTGTCAACAGTGTAAATAATTTTTTTATCGCACTAAACATTATTTATTTGCAACCCTCAACTAAATATAAGGTCAGACCGCAAACATCCGCGGCCTTCTAAATTTAAATCTAAAAATAAATAAATAAAAAAAAATTGTTCATTCCCATTATTTCCCCCCACCCTCACAAACCGCAGAAGATGGTCCAGTTTTGTTAGCCAAGGTACGAGACGGCTCCCAATCGGCTGAACAGCAAGATGGGGCGGAAGTGGTTCGAAAGACGTCACAGACAACAGCACCGTGATCCCGAAGAGCATCCATTTGGAGGACGCAGAGTTCGGTCCCCAAGGCGGACGAGTCGGGGGTGTACTCTTCTGCACCGTGAGAACGAGAACTGCCAACTACACCTCCAAGCTCATCATGATGGTTGTGTGACGTGATGATGTCGTCTGCTGTTGTTCGTTCTCCTTCTCTCTCCCCCTCTCTCACGTCGCAGCAACCAATCTTCGTTTGTGTGTGTGTGTGTGTGGAGAGAGAGGGGGATGGGAGATTTTATTGTATTCTGCTTTTAAACAAACAACAACAACCAAAAAAAAAAAGGACATAAAACAAAAGTTCTCTGTTGGTTCTGTAGAATATTTATTTTATACATTGTTACTTAATTATTATTATTATTTTTTTTTTTAATTTGTAAAAGCACAAAGGGATCATTACAAGGGTCTTACATTTATTTGTGTATTAAATTGTTAAAATTGCTGCAGCCAGGAGTTCTAGGCCTTCCCCCCAAACCCGATAAACTACAGTAACGGGGGGGAGGACATTCCCTCCCTTATTTTGGCTCAAATTAGATAAATAGAAACATTATAAAAAAAAAAAGCCAAGGGCACCACCGTCCCTTCCCCAAGATAGGGAGGGGGGCCCTGACAAGTGTTGGGTGTGTCTCTCACTCAGCGGCCCATCACACGTGACGTCTATCTAAGTCAACGGCCCTGCTTACAATAGTATAGAAAAAAAATATAGAGAGTGCAGAAAATGTCAATCAAATTTTCATGATAGTGACGTATTGAGGCCCTAATTATTCAGAGATAATATAAAACATATCAACGCCCCCGTCATTCAATATGTCATCTCGCACTGTAAATAAAACCATTTAATATGTCATTTATTATGACGATATATGGAATGTAGGTAAAAAAAAGACGTTTTCTCAAATCTTAAAAATTATTGAAGAGCAGTACATACAAAAAATAAAATAAATCCTTGTGGTGAGCCGATCCGAGTTTTTAAGTAGGTTTGCTTTACAACATCAAATCCTTACTCAATCCAACATGGCGGTTGTTTTATAAAACATGAAGCCTCTTCATGTGCCGTCTGAGGCGGTGTGGGTCTGACTTTGAGAAAAAATTGATTTACATTTTTTAAAATTTCCCCATCTCTATTGTAGCGTCAGTAGTTGACAGCTAGAGAGTCTATGAATCATTTTTTGACTGTATGTTCCTGGCCCTGATAGATGACCGTCAGTTCCTGGCCCTGATAGATGACTGTCTTTTTTTTTTCAGAGATGACCACTGTCTCTGGCCCGGTTAACAAGCTTTCAATGACTGCAACACATTGCTATAAAATGAAAGTGCTTCACTATTAGCTTTTTCCTTACGTTCAACATACTTAAGTACTGACAGGAGGGTAGGTGCAACGGTGGGAGCACACTAATGGGCGAACTAGTGATCATTAAATACAGCTGAATAAATGTGATCAAAACAGTCACTCTTCCCTTTCCTTAATATCCCATCCCTACTTTCCGGTCAATAGAAATAAAACGAAGACAATTATGTGTAATGTTTTAGCTTATTTGACATTTAACCATCAAACAGAAAGTCAAGTACTAACGGACATACGCCGGTTTTCAAAACGTTCAACAGAATGTAATATATAAACGGCCATTTTCGATTTTTCGTGAACAGCTTTATTCTTTATAACTACATGTATTTATTTCGGCAATTTACTAAATGGCGTATCCGGTACATTTAGCACTATATAAAATTATACACAATATTTCTCACCTATCTATCTATCTATCTATCTATCTATCTATCTATCTATCTATCTATCTATCTATCTATCTATCTTATCTATCTATCTATCTATCTATCTATCTATCTATCTATCTATCTATCTATCTATCTATCTATTCATCTATCTATCTATCTATCTATCTATCTATCTATCTATCTATCTATCTTATCTATCTATCTATCTATCCATCCATCAGTCTGTCTGTCTAACGTTAAGCGGCTCTCAGCCTGTACACTCAAAGGTTGGAAAGCAAGTTCGCAAATAGATGTAAATTATTTTCATCATGTTGCTTGACCTGGCGACACCTGTGTATACACCAATGAACAATAATTGAGAATTAATGGTTCAAGAAATGGAAACATTTTGAAACCTCTATTGACGCTCAAGGTCTTGTCTAATAGAATAAACAAAGATGGGGGGAGGGTCCAAAAACATTCCTTAATGATTTTTTAAATGTCCTAGACCCGAACTATATGCTAAATAGGTCATCGTTAATAATTATTTGACGAAAGGGCTGACCCCAAAAAACAAAGTTGAATATCATGAATGGCTTCAACATAACATGTGTATAAATATATCAGCTGAGCTGAAGAGACTGCTTGCAGGGAGTCATTCTGTCATAGCGTCTGCTTTTCACAGAAGTCTGAGCTTTACAGGAGTCACTCTATGACCAAACAAGAATTCGTTGCTAAACTGAACCGAATAAATAAAAAAGTATGGCGTGGCTGTTGGCGGTCTTAGTTTTGCTGACGTGTGGAAGTAAAACAGGTAAATTTTTCGAAAATCTTTTTTTTTTATATTTGTATTTCTTTTTGATTCACGGGTTTCTGTTTTATTTACGCTACTAACCTATGTAGGGCCGCACCCACATGTGTGAAATAGGGAACCACACTGTGACAAATATTTTGGTTTCATATGATCCACCATAAAAAAACCGGTTTTTTTTTTGCTCTCAACCCATCTGCAGTGGTTACTTTAATAAAGCTTTCATTTTTTAATCTTTGAAGATTTTTACACACTTTAGTTTCTAAAATATAAAATGATTATTAAATTATGCTCAATTAGATTGTCGATCCTTAAATGATAAATTAAAATGCACCAACCGTTGATCTGCGATACATACTTGGCGAACCGCCGGTTCAGAAAAAATGGATTTCTGTCTGAAGGAGCAGCCAAAAAGGTCTATATTTTTTTCCGGTTAAATATCTTCCATCATTATGGTTTCTCTAGCTGACTATAGAAACACGAAATCTATATAAATATACTACTGTCATTAATATCTTCAATAACTGGTCTGTACTATAAACAATCTAATACATACGTATTTTTAAAAATAGACTGGGGAATTTGTAAAGATGGTTAAAGGGATACAACTCAATTATATGGAGTCACTTGTCGGTCCGGTACCGGGCCTCTTTGATCTAGTTGAACATATTGGTACAAATCCCCAATATAAACTAGTAGGTTGAAAGAATGAATTAAAACAATCTGAGAATACAGAAAGTTTCCTAATTTTGTTTATAAAGACTAAATTTTTTTTTTTTTCATTTGGGTTAAACATTTGAGCCTCCATCCTTCTTTCTCTCTCCCAGGTGCACACCCATTGTCGTTACAAAGCTCTGCCAAGGTGTTTGTTGATTACCGTTTTAATGTTGATTCTTTTTGTCATCTGTGTATAGAACTCAAAAAGGACCCTAACGGTCCAACCTAAAGTACCTGTTGGTCTGGTTAAACCATTGGAGATAAGATGTACTTTTGAGGTCGGGTTTGACTAGAGTAAAACATCTTTAAGGCATCTATCTATCTATCTATCTATCTATCTATCTATCTATCTATCTATCTATCTATCTATCTATCTATCTATCTATCTATCTATCTATCTATCTATCTATCTATTCATCTATCTATCTATCTATCTATCTATCTATCTATTTATCTATCTATCTTATCTATCTATTCATCTATCTATCTATCTATCTATCTATCTATCTATCTATCTATCTATCTATCTATCTATCTATCTATCTATCTATCTATCTATCTACCTACCTACCTACCTACCTACCTACCACTCCTACCTATCTATCTATCTATCTATCTATCTATCTATCTATCTATCTTATCTATCTATCTATCTAATTCAATCTATCTATCTAAATATCTATCTATCTATCTATCTATCTATCTATCTATCTATCTATCTATCTATCTATATCTATCTATCTATCTATCTATCTATCTATTTATTCCTCCATTCGTCTATGTAGAAATATGTTTATCATTCCACCAATCGTAGATCTGTCTTTGCCAATCAATCTATTTATCATTCTGTCTAGCTATTGGCCTTTTATTCCATCAATCGGTTATGTCAACCGATTTTATCTTGTTAGTCTTTTTGAAATCCATACATATTTATTTATTTCATTTCTCATCAATGCATACACACCCACAAAAAACACATACACACATTATATACCCATACACACACACACACACACACACACATTCATATATATATATATATATATATATATATATATACATCGTGTATGAAGTTCTTTTGAAACTAATACATGGTCAAAATTTTTTCCTCATCTATTTTGTCCATTACTGACACACTTTCACCTCAACCAGGAGCGCCCAAGACTTAGGATAAAAACCTACGACATACAGATACTGAATGGTAAGATTCTGCTAGTTGTCATAGCAACAGTGGCGTAACATGGTATCGATACATTCCAGACGATAATACTTACTTTTAGAGTTGCGCGCGGTGAGGAGGGCAGTGAGGCATCACGCAGTTTCGAACTTTCTTTTTTAGGAAACGGGGTGGTCGTGCGTAGGTCTAGCGCGATCGGCTGTCAGGCAAAGAGTTCGAACATCAGTAAGAACCTATGGCTGTTTTAATGTCCTGGTGAAAGTCCACCCAACTTAAATTGGGAACCGAGTCCCATTGTGGAAAGCATGCCAGCTGGGCGTTGTGCTAAGCATGTTATCCTCAAATATGCTCCTTTTCGGCCATTAAAACAGATGAATTCTACACTTCATCCGCCCCACTTAGTCCTAAGGTGCTGATGCGTGAAATGTACCTTTTTTTTCCCTTCTAAAGGAATAGGGCATTTTTAGAGTTTGCGATTGGTGCCACTGACACCATTTACAATTCAATTGATAGTAATATATATATATATATTTTTTCATATATATATATACTCATACATTCATACATACATATATATATATACATATATATTTTTATATATATATATATACATACATACATATGTACATATATATATATATATATACATATATATATATATATATATATATATACATATATATATATATATATATATATATTATATATACTAGCTGTATCTTGCAAAACCTTTGCATAGAGTTATATCCCCTTAGGGCTTGATCGGTAGTTTTGGTTATTTTATGGTTTTTGGGCAGATCCGTTTTTTATTTTCAAGATTGTATTTTAAACTAGAAAACTGTTGTATTACTTTTTTACTTTCGATTTAACGCAGAGCCCAAATCACTTATATATATATATATATATATATATATATATATATATATATATATATATATATACACATAACATCATTACTTTTGTTTTTAGAATACATAAAATTGTTTGTCAAGCCTGATGTCCATGTTCAGCCCCCTGGGGGTGAACTCCGACACGTTTACCTCCAAATGCTAGAACGGTCTAAAACCCCGAACAATCGGTTGTGTCTAAGCATGAACTTGCCTTGAAATTCAGAATTAGACGCCCTGGCTCCTTGATTATGTTTAATCAGCATTCTTCCCAGAATTAAAGCTCTCAGCACTAGTCTGTTGAACATAATATCAACCGTATCCACCGTTCAAACATTCTAACTTATGACTTTATGTTTTCTTAGTAATGAAATCAACAAAAAAAACATTTGATTCGTATTGTACAAATTTTAATTTTATTGAATTTGAAGATGTTTAAGTTTTTGTCAACATATAAAACTGCGTCATATGTTTTAAATATTATGTTGGATGAAATTTAAGAAGCAAGAGGCAATAAACCATCCAATAAAAGAATCAAATCGTCTTTCCCTGATTTAAAGTTGATGTTTGTCTGTCTGAAAACGAGACGCGCAAACCTTGTCTAAACACAGACCTGTTAAAACCTGTGTGTGTGTCTAGCAGCACACCTAAAGCAAACCTCTACTGATGGACACATTCATACAGACATACATTCCTTTTCATCTTTTTACGTTTACGCAAACATATGAAAAACTATATGGAGATGTGTGTGTGTGTGTGTTTTTACCTGACTCTGCCTTATCTCTCCACTTCTTTCTATCCACTGTCGTCTTTTTTTTTTTTACAATTCTCACACCCACGGCTTGAATGTCTCAATAGTCTTTAAATAGCTTTATCAGTCTTTCTTTTGGCCTCGGTGTTTCTGTTGTTATTTTTTCAATATAAAT